>SKCR01027570.1:0-218085 GCA_019454045.1 Zanthoxylum bungeanum | reverse complement strand
TTTCCCAATTACCGTGTAATAATTGTAATAATTGTTATATACAGTCTTAAAACAAATTCGAGACTCTGTGGATATGGAAATCAGTCCAAACACAGTAGATCCGAATATGGCAGCCTCTTCGGCTGGCCAGAATGTTGTGGCAGCCCCCGTGGCTGACCAAAGTGCAGTGGCAGCCCCTTCGGCTGGCCAACTTGCATAAGCCTCTGGGCTTAATATGGCAGCCGTTGTGGATGGCCAAGGTGTTTCTGCCTCAATGGCTAGACAACCTGTTGGACATGTGAGCCATGTCAATCCTACTGCGGAAAAACCTGAAAAATTCAGTGGTCAGAATTTCAAAAGGTGGCAACAGAAAATGTTCTTCTACCTGACCACGTTGAACCTTGCGAGGTTTCTAAAGGAAGATGCTCATGTACCCAAAGAGGGTGAGATTGATATCCAAGTCATCAGTGCCATTGAAGCTTGGAAACATTCTGAATTCCTATGTCGGAATTATGTGCTGAATGGGCTATGTGATTCCTTGTACAGTGTGTACGCTGGAATGAAAACAGCTAAAGGGCTTTGGGAATCTTTAGATCGAAAATATAAAACTGAGGATGCCGTTACTAAGAAATTTATCGTAGGCCGTTTCCTAGAGTTTAAAATGATTGATTCCAAAACTGTGATAAGCCAAGTACAAGAACTGCAGATTATTCTAGCAGAAATTCATGCTGAGGGGATGATTTTAAGTGAAACCTTCCAAGTAGCCTCGATAATTGAGAAACTACCACCTGGTTGGAAAGATTTCAAGAATTATTTAAAGCATAAGCGAAAAGAAATGAGCATTGAAGACTTGGTTCTTAAGCTAAGAATTGAGGAAGATAACCGAGTTTCTGAAAAGAGAGGAATGACTCATGAGGCCAAAGCAAATATTGTCGAACATGGCCATAAGAACAAGAACCTCAAGAACAAAGGGTCAAAGATGGGTCCTAAAGGAGGAGTTTCCAAGAAATCAAAATTTCAAGGAAAATGCTTCAACTGTGACAAAATGGGTCACAAGTCTTCTGAATGCAGACTGCCGAAGAAGAAAAAGAAACAAGAAGCTAATGTGCTAGAAAACATGACTCAAGATGTTTCAGACATTAACCTTTCTGCTGTGGTTTCTGAGGTGAATCTGGTGGGTTCTAACCCAAGAGAGTGGTGGATTGATACTGGTGCCACTCGACATGTATGCTCAGACAAGAGCATGTTTTCTTCATTTGAGCCTGCTGAAAATGGGGAAAAGATATACATGGGAAATTCAGCAACATCTGAGATAGAAGGTCAAGGAAAGGTGATTCTGAAAATGACCTCTGGGAAAGAGTTGACTCTGAACAATGTTTTGTATGTACCTGAAATACGGAAGAATCTTGTGTCTGGATCGCTTCTGAACAAGCATGGATTCCGGATGGTGTTCGAGTCTGATAAAGTAGTTTTAACTAAAAATGGGATGTATGTGGGAAAAGGGTATGTAACTGATGGGCTTTTTAAGCTCAATGTAATGGTTGTTAAACCCAAAAATATCAATAAAGCTAGTTCTTCTGCTTATATTGTTGAGTATTCTAATCTTTGGCATGGTAGATTAGGACATGTTAATTTTAATTCATTGCGAAAGTTAATTAACATGAATCATATTCCCAATTTTAAAATTGATAACAAACATAAGTGTGATACTTGTGTTGAGGCAAAACTAACAAGATCATATTTTCATAGTATTGAAAGAAACTCTGAACCACTTGATCTAATTCATACCGATGTATGTGATTTTAATTCAATACAATCGAGAGGCGGTAATAAATATTTTATTACCTTTATTGATGATTGCACAAGATTTTGCTATGTGTATTTAATGAAAAGCAAGGATGAAGCTATAGAGAAATTTGTTCTCTATAAGAATGAAGTTGAGAACCAACTGAATAAAAGAATTAAGGAGTTAAGAAGTGATCGTGGTGGTGAGTATGTTTTCCCTTTTGAATCACTTTGTGAACAAAATGGAATCATACATCAAACCACAGCTCCTTATTCGCCTCAATCCAATGCGATTGCGGAACGTAAGAATCGTACCTTGAAAGAGATGATGAACGCTATGTTAATCAGTTCTGGCTTACCTCAGACTATGTGGGGAGAAGCTGTCTTATCAGCTAATTACCTTTTAAATAAGGTACCACGGAAAGAAGCAGGGAAAACTCCTTATGAAATGTGGAAAGGAAGAGTACCTTCCTATAAATTCCTTCGAGTGTGGGGGTGTCTTGCCAAGGTAGTCATTCCTCCACCTAAAAAGGTGAAGATAGGACCAAAAACTGTTGATTGCATTTTCATAGGATATGCACATAACAGTAATGCTTATCGATTTCTTGTGCATGAGTCTAATGTACCAGATATTCACAAGAATACGATAATGGAATCGAGGAATGCATCCTTTTTCGAATACGTTTTTCCTTGTAAAACTAATTCGAATTCAGATGTGCAAAAAAGGGCACATGAGACTATCATTGAAGATAGTCAGGACCGAGAACAAATTAATGTTCCAGAGGATCAACAAGTTGTTGAACCTGAACTAAGACGTAGCAAAAGAGCTAGAACGGAAAAATCATTTGGTCCAGATTTTCTGACATTCTTGTTAGAGAATGATCCTCAAAGCTATAACGAAGCGGTAAGGTCAGCTGATGGTGCCTTGTGGAAAGATGCCATCAAAAGTGAAATTGAATCCATCTTACAAAATCACACCTGGGAGTTAGTGAATCTTCCTCCAGGATGTAGACCTTTAGGGTCCAAGTGGATTTTCAAAAGGAAAATAAAGGCAGATGGATCAATTGACAAGTACAAAGTAAGACTTGTAATTAAAGGTTATAGACAACGTGAAGGTCTTGATTACTTTGATACTTATTCTCCTGTAACGAGAATAAATTCCATAAGGATGATACTAGCGATTGCAGCTTTGCGCAATCTTGAGGTACATCAGATGGATGTGAAAACAGCCTTTCTGAATGGAGATTTAGATGAAGAAATCTACATGGAACAACCTGAAGGCTTTATAGCTCCAGGACAAGAAAAGAAAGTCTGTAAGTTAGTTAAATCCTTGTATGGATTGAAACAAGCCCCGAAACAGTGGCATAAAAAGTTTGATGACACCATGTTGGAAAATGGTTTCAAAATCAATGAATGTGATAAATGCATTTATGTCAGAGAGACAGAAGTTGGCTATGTCATTTTATGTCTCTACGTTGATGACATACTGATTGTCGGGAGTAATGTCAAAATGGTGAAATCTACCAAGAATATGCTGAAATCCAAGTTTGACATGAAAGACATGGGTCTTGCAGATGTCATTCTGGGAATAAAGATCTCGAGAAGTCCATATGGACTTATTCTTGATCAGTCGCATTATGTGGACAAAATTCTTGGTAAATTCAACAATGATGATTCAGCTGTGGCTAGAACTCCCTTAGATATGAGTTTACACCTATCAAAGAATAGGGGAGATGGTATATCTCAAGTAGAATACTCTAGAGTGATCGGGAGTTTGATGTATCTATCGAGTTGTACAAGGCCTGATATAGCCTGTACAGTAAACAAGCTCAACAGATATACGAGTAATCCAGGGGTTGATCACTGGAAAGCAATAGTGAGAGTACTTAGGTACTTACGTTTTACTCGTAATTATGGGTTGCACTATCATAGATATCCAGCTGTAGTCGAATGATACAGTGATGCTAATTGGATATCTGACATGAAAGACTCAAAGTCTACTAGTGGTTATGTGTTTACACTAGCAGGTGCAGCTATATCATGGAAATCCTCCAAATAGACTGTGATAGCCAGATCTACAATGGAATCAGAATTCATTGCATTAGACAAGTGTGCTAAAGAAGCAGAATGGCTTCGAATTTTCTAGAGGATATTCCAAGTTGGCCTAAGCCAGTGCCAGCAATTTGCATTCATTGCGATAGTCAATCTGCAATTGAAGGGCACATAACATATGTATAATGGTAAGTCTAGACATATTCGTCGTAGACACAATACCGTTAGACAATTACTCTCTACTGGAGTTATTTCGATTGACTATGTAAAGTCAAAGATACATTGCGGATCCGCTAACCAAAGGGTTAAATAGAGAGTTAGTTGTGAATCATCGAGGGAATTGGACTGAAGCCATTAGATAAATGTTTATTACGAAGGAAAAAACCCAACCTTGTTGACTGGAGTGTAGGGGTTGGTGCTCAGAGCGCCAATTCCCGGTTGTATTTTGTTAAATACTTCTGTACAACATTATTATTAGTAATAATATATGCAGTTTCTATAATATAATCTAATCTTTTATATGGTAAAGACGTAATGACCTTAGAATGATTAGTCATGGTACAGTTGCAAAAGCGTCGCAACGGACATTGAGTAGTATCATGGCGTTGTCATTCTCAGACAGTTCCTGGTCAAGGTTTACACTACTTGGTCAGTATAGTAAACCCGTTGAGACCGGTACATGTCGTATACTGGAATATATGATTCCAATGGTTTCTCAATGAACCATAAGTCTTGGAGACTAGTATAGACGTGTAGGTGTTTATAGTGGATAAACACTGAACGACTCACCGAAGATTCTTAATGGATGGTACACCAGCGTCAATAAGAATCTTCTTGGGTTGAGTAGCACTTGTGATTCTTAGACTTGAGATACCATTGTGGGCACATGAGACATCTTCTACACTTAGATGGCAGTCACGTCACCGATCTATTTAGATCAGACCTCCGCCTGTTCGTTGGGTGTAGATAGATCCTCAGGGTGTCCTATGTGTATCAAGATAGGATCCGTCAGTTCTGTGTACCAGAGCATAGGTAGTCCATATGATTAGCAATCAGATAAAACCATGGGCCCGTGGTAAGTTTAGAAGCTAGTTCTAAACATTCTTTTTGAGATTGCTAATAGAATAGTCGACTAGATAATCCCCATAGAGATTTGACGTTTACATCTGTATCTCTGGGATTTATCCGGATACCTGTGACGGAGGGATTATACATCTGCCATGACCTCGACCTGTATGGTTTAGCAAGATTATCCGTGATCGTCATAATCTACGGGTGGATAGATTATGGACATGAAATTTGATTTCGTGACGGATATACCTGAACCTAGAGAGTCTCAATAATGAAACATACTCGTAGAGCACTAGAGCAACATAAATAAATAATATTGATTATTTATAAAGTCGTTTAATGGTTAAACGCAAGTTACATGCTAAAGAGACCCGATAGTCATTTACGTAATTATTGTGTATTTACATTTAATACTTGATTAATTTAAATACACATTAATTAATAGTCAAAATGAGTTATTTGACATTTATCCTAAATGAATATATGTTTTTTATATTTAATGTAAATATATACATATATTTAATATATTTGTATTTGATTAATTAATTAATTATTTAATTGTTAAATGATTAATTAATTAAAATATAAATATTTTAGTTAGGATATTTATTTTGTAATGATATAGTTGCTTTATTACCGTAATAAATATCCATAAAGTTAGTTTAGATATTTAATTTGCTTTAACTAAATGCAAATGAAATAAAATTGAAATGAAAATTTGGTGTATATGCTTGATGATAATTTCGGCCAAGGCCTTATTTCACAAGTATATAATGTTTTCATTTGCTTTTCATTTCATAATAACCTAATACACTTTTACAAAAGAGAGACAACCATTGTTGAAGCCAAAAGAAAGCTTGAGAAAAAGTAAAACATCAAAAGCTTGGATTTTTAGTAAGTTTCTTGAACTTGCTATTAGTAAGGAATTTATTCCTTTTGTTCTAGGCTTTAATATGTGATATTCTTAGGATGTTCCTTTCTTTATTTCTTGTGGTTTTGATTGATGGTTGTTTTGTTGAAAGTGTTAAGCATGTGTAATGAAGGAAGTGTATGACTATTGTAGTTATATGTAATCTTTTAAGGTTTATAAAACCATGTTGCTAATCTAGAGTTGTTGACCCACTCTTAGATGACCTAGATTTGATCTTGAGTTGTTTCATTGTGTTGAGACTTTGATTGGATGAATGAATGGTGTTTTAGAAACATGATTTAAGTATTGGTTTCAAGGTTTTTGACCTTGTACCACCTTTTGGCTTTTCATTTATGTTGAGTATTTGGATTTGCATATGATGCATGAAAAATATTCGTCTGTTTGAATGTGGTCTGGTCGGACATAATGTGGTCGGCATTTTGGTGTCTGGTCGGACATAATGTGGTCGGCACTTTGTGTCTGGTCGGACATAATGTGGTCGGCACTTTTGTGTCTCCTCGTCTGTCGGACATAATGTGGTCGGCTTTTTGTGGTCGGGTCGGACATAATGTGGTCGGCATTTTTGTGGTCTGGTCGGACATAATGTGGTCGGCACTTTTGTGGTCGGTCCTCGTCTGGTCGACATAATGTGGTCGGCACTTTTGTGGTCGGTCCTCGTCTGGTCGGACATAATGTGGTCGGCACTTTTGTGGTCGGTCCTCGTCTGGTCGGACATAATGTGGTCGGCACTTTTGTGATCGGATTATTACTCCATTTGATCGGATCATACATGTGAGTAATGTTTTAGTTTATGGGTGGAACACGAATAGATTATTCATATTAGATATTGAATAATTTACTCGGTATTTTGAAAAAGTTTTGAAATACGTTTCGCGCCCCAAACCCGCGCTTCCGCTGCGCCCGACCCGAATACCCCTTACAAAATGGTATCAGAGCGAGTCTGATTCTAGGCCACCTTATATGATTAGCCTTCATTGAATCAATGTTTAATCATGTTTTCTAGACTTTATGCATGCTTATTAAGATCTAAATTGGTTAGATTTAGGGTGTATGACACTTAGCGGAAAATCCCTAGTTAATAAGGTTTAAATGTAATTATGTATTTGATGCATGTTATATGGTCCGTCTTGTCAATACGGTTTATGAATACTTCTTTGTGACTACATCCGAGACCGTGCCTCTGCTGTGAGGGTGTAGCCGATAAAGATTTATTTATACCGGATGTATATTAGATACTAGATAAATTCAAGTAAAAGCGGAATTCTGAACGTGCCCTAGCTGTCAGGATTACGTAAGTAACTTGAGTTTATCATTGACGAGTATTACCTTGGTACGTCTCCTTGTGGGCTGCCTTCGCAGCGACAACGAGAAACGGCCAGGACCGGATACTTAGGAGTCACTTTTGAGTGATTGACAAATGAGTTGTCTACCTGATGAATATACGTAGGCGAGACCGTGCCTCTGCTGTGAGCTGAAATATATTCACGGGATCCACCTTTCACTATTTATATTTAATTTAATTATTAAATATTTGTATTCTGTTTTGGGATTACAGTATTGCATGATTTAGTGGGAGGGGCATATTAGATTAAAATCCATGATCTAGTTTATGCTTTTGATATTATATGAAACTGCTTAATTTCTGCTAACCGTTTTTCGTGATCTATATGATAGATTTGCGATGGCGGGTCAATCCACAAACCAGTTTGCGCGTATGCTAGATGCGAACAAACTAAAAGGCGCTGAGAACTTTACGGACTGGGAAATGGACTTGAGGATTGTCCTCGACTCCGAGAAGTTGGGATATGTGCTTGAGGGCCCTTTGCCCCTTGCAGTGGGTGAGGAGGCTTCGGAGGAGGAACGCCGAGTTTTTGAAACTTGGAAGGATGATGACTTAAGGGTTAAGTCATACATCCTCAGTTCGCTCTCTCCGAAACTCAAACAGCAATACTATGGTATGATTGATTCCTACAGTATGATACGATTGAGACAATCGTTCGAGAACCAAGAACAAGTGATTGTTCATAAAGTCGCCATGGAACTGTTCCATGCGCGTCTGGATGAGGGGCAAAGTGTTAGCCCGCATGTTCTTCAAATGATCGATTTGATCGATCAATTGAGGCAACATAATCTCATCCTGAATGACATTCTCGGGAGGAGTGTCATTCTGGGTTCTCTGCCAGCTTCATTCCGACAGTTTGTGATGTACTTCAACATGCACGGGACCGTCTGCACCTACCATGAGCTGCATAGGATGTTGCTCACGGCAGAAGAGGACCTTAGGAAGGGATTACCAACTCGCCCTCCTAGATCTACTTCTCTTTCAGCTTCTTCCCAAGGAATGTCCAAGGGAAAGAACAAGAAAGGGAAGAAGAAAAAGAGGGCAGTTGGTCCTCAACAGCAGCCGAAGATAGCCAAGCCCAAGAGGGCTTCTGAAGACAAATGCCACCACTGCCACGGGCAAGGTCGGGCACTGGAAGAGAACTGTCCAGATTACATTGCTCAGATCAGGAGAGACAGAGCATCTACATCAGGTACTTTTATTTTTCCAGTTATTGATTTATCTTTGGCTTGTGAAGCCGTTACATCCAGCTGGATTTTAGATTCTGCTTGTCCCATTCACATTTGCAATTCGTTGCAGGTGCTGAAGGAAAGTAGGAGGCTGAAGCCAGGAGAGATGCAGTTGCGGTTCGGGAGTGGAGACTCTTTGGATGCAGTTGCAGTGGGAGTATGCGAGATCTCATTGCCGAATGGGACACTTTTGTTATATGACTGTCATTTTGTACCAGGATGTGTCGCTAATATTATATCACTTTTTGTATTAGATACAGAAGGCTATTGTATTAATATTAAGAATAGTTCTTTGTATTTATATGATAAAAATAATATTCAGATCCTTAGTTGTCCAAACCAGCATGGTCATTATACATTGCAAACTTCAAAAGATATTTTAAATACTGGAGTTAATAAACGTAGTTTACCTGTAATTAATAATACTGAACTTTGGCATATGAGACTTGGTCACATTGGCGTTAAGCGCCTTACCCAGTTGGTTAGGAATGGTTTGATACCAGATCTTACCATTGAATCCTATCCAACTTGTGAATCCTGTATTCAGGGTAAGATGACCAAAGCCCCATTTTCTGGTGTTGGACACCGTGCCACTAACTTACTGGAACTCGTACATTCTGATGTATGTGGTCCACTAAGTCAAACTGCTCACAGTGGTTATTCGTACTTCGTTACCTTTACCGATGATTTATCACGGTACGGTTATGTGTATTTGATGCGACATAAATCGGAAACCTTTGAAAAGTTCAAAGAGTTCCGAAATGAAGTAGAAAAACAAACTGGTAAATATATTAAATGCCTTCGATCAGATCGAGGCGGTGAATATATGAGTGGTGAGTTCATGGATTATATGAAGGAGAATGGGATTCTCGCTCAATATACTCCTCCAGGTACACCACAGCACAATGGTGTATCTGAAAGGAGAAATCGGACTTTATTGGATATGGTCCGATCGATGTTGAGTTTCACAGATTTGCCCTATTACTTATGGGGTTACTGTCTCTTAACAGCCGCACATCTTTTGAATAAGATTCCTTCAAAGGCTGTTCCTACGACACCGTATCAGATATGGTTCGGTAGGAGACCGAATCTTAATTATATTAAGGTTTGGGGTTGTCCTGCCTATGTCAGGGTGACTCAGCAAAGTAAGCTTTCGCCTCGAGGGCAAAAGTTTAGGTTTGTTGGATATCCCTCGAACACGAGGGGATATCTGTTCTATGACACCGAGCATCGAAATGTGTTCGTAGCTCGCTTCGCAAAATTTCTAGAAGTAGAATTTTTGTCAGAAGGTGGTGATCATAGACAGGTTGAGCTTGATGAAGTCCAACCTGAAAACAACGAACCAACGGAGGAACCTGAAGTTCAAGTAGATGAAGGACCTTCAACACACACACTCCGTAGGTCGGAAAGGGTATCTAGACCTCCTGAACGCTTGTATTTGATACAAGAAAAGAGTCTGGATGTTCTCTTAGTTGAAGAGACAGATCCTTTCACCTATAGAGAATCGATGTTGGACATCGACTCCGTGAAATGGCAAAGTGCCATGAAATCCGAGATTGACTCAATGCATGAAAATCAAGTTTGGGACTTGATTCCGCTTCCCGAAGGAATTGTTCCTATCGGTTGTAAATGGGTTTACAAGAGGAAGCGCGGGCCTGACGGTAAGGTTGAAACTTACAAGGCCCGACTGGTAGCAAAAGGTTACACGCAGCGACCTGGCGTCGACTACGATGAAACTTTTTCGCCGGTAGCAATGCTTAAGTCTATTCGGATTTTGCTTTCTATAGCTGCGTATCATGACTACGAGATTTGGCAAATGGATGTCAAAACGGCTTTTCTAAATGGATTTCTTGATGAAGAAATCTATATGGAACAGCCGGAAGGTTTCACGTCCAGCGAAACCTCGGGTATGGTATGTAAGCTTAAGAAGTCCATTTATGGACTTAAACAAGCTTCACGAAGTTGGAATCTTCGTTTTGACGAGATTATCAGATCGTCTGGTTTTCTCAAGAATTCGGAAGAATCCTGTGTGTATCAGAAGGCCAGTGGGAGCATGGTCGTATTTTTAGTCCTGTATGTTGATGACATCCTAATCATTGGGAATGATTTAGGTATGTTACAAAGCGTTAAAGCATATCTCTGTAAGAATTTCTCCATGAAGGACCTGGGAGAAGCTTCCTATGTTTTAGGGATAAAACTCTATCGAGATAGACATAGGAGGCTGATTGGGTTATCCCAATCAACGTACGTAGATAAGATCTTGGAACGGTATAGCTTTGGTAACTGTAAGACAGCAAACATACCGTTCAGACATGGGATTCATCTTTCTAAGAAGATGTGTCCACAAACAGAAGATGAGAAGGTTAGAATGTCTAACCAACCTTATGCTTCGTGTTTGGGTAGCATAATGTATGCCATGTTATGTACGAGGCCTGATATCAGTTTCGCTGTTAGCGTAACCAGTCGATATCAGTCCAATCCAGGTAATGACCATTGGATGGCCATTAAACATATCCTAAAGTATCTTAAGGTACTAAGGATAAGTTGATTATTTATGGAGGAAACGAACTGCAGGTTAACGGGTATACAGACTCCCGATTTCAATCGGATCCCGATGATAGAAAGTCTACATCTGGATTTGTCTTTACCCTTAACGGAGGTGCAGTATGTTGGAAGAGTTCCAAACAGGGATCTACAGCTGATTCCACCACTGAGGCGGAATATATTGCAGCTTCTGAAGCCGCAAAAGAGGCTGTGTGGATAAAGAACTTTATCACAGAATTGGGAGTTGTCCCAAGTATCGAGAATGCGATTCCGTTATACTGTGATAATACTGGAGCCATTGCGCAAGCAAAGGAACCGAGGGCGCATCAGAAGTCGAAGCATGTGGAACGCAAGTACCACATCATTCGAGAGATCGTGTCGCGAGGGGATATTGTCGTGTGCAAGGTACCGAGTGAAGACAACGTAGCAGACCCGCTGACGAAGGCCATACCTCCGAAGTTATTTGATAAACACGTGGAGTCGATGGGTATTAGATACAATCGATATTGGCACTAGAGCAAGTGGGAGATTTTGTAGGGGTTGGTGCTCAGAGCGCCAATTCCCGGTTGTATTTTGTTAAATACTTCTGTACAACATTATTATTAGTAATATATATGCAGTTTCTATAATATAATCTATCTTTTATATGGTAAAGACGTAATGACCTTAGAATGATTAGTCATGGTACAGTTGCAAAAGCGTCGCAACGGACATTGAGTCGTATCATGCGTTGTCATTCTCAGACAGTTCCTGGTCAAGGTTTACACTACTTGGTCAGTATAGTAAACCCGTTGAGACCGGTACATGTCGTATACTGGAATATATGATTCCAATGGTTTCTCAATGAACCATAAGTCTTGGAGACTAGTATAGACGTGTAGGTGTTTATAGTGGATAAACACTGAACGACTCACCGAAGATTCTTAATGGATGGTACACCAGCGTCAATAAGAATCTTCTTGGGTTGAGTAGCACTTGTGATTCTTAGACTTGAGATGCCATTGTGGGCACATGAGACATCTTCTACACTTAGATGGCAGTCACGTCACCGATCTATTTAGATCAGACCTCCGCCTGTTCGTTGGGTGTAGATAGATCCTCAGGGTGTCCTATGTGTATCAAGATAGGATCCGTCAGTTCTGTGTACCAGAGCATAGGTAGTCCATATGATTAGCAATCAGATAAAACCATGGGCCCGTGGTAAGTTTAGAAGCTAGTTCTAAACATTCTTTTTGAGATTGCTAATAGAATAGTCGACTGGATAATCCCCATAGAGATTTGACGTTTACATCTGTATCTCTGGGATTTATCCGGATACCTGTGACGGAGGGATTATACATCTGCCATGACCTCGACCTGTATGGTTCAGCGAGATTATCCGTGATCGTCATAATCTACGGGTGGATAGATTATGGACATGAAATTTGATTTCGTGACGGATATACCTGAACCTAGAGAGTCTCAATAATGAAACATACTCGTAGAGCACTAGAGCAACATAAATAAATAATATTGATTATTTATAAAGTCGTTTAATGGTTAAACGCAAGATACATGCTAAAGAGACCCGATAGTCATTTACGTAATTATTGTGTATTTACATTTAATACTTGATTAATTTAAATACACATTAATTAATAGTCAAAATGAGTTATTTGACATTTATCCTAAATGAATATATGTTTTTTATATTTAATGTAAATATTATACATATATTTAATATATTTGTATTTGATTAATTAATTAATTATTTAATTGTTAAATGATTAAATTAATTAAAATATAAATATTTTATGTTAGGATATTTATTTTTTGTAATGATTTAGTTGCTTTATTAAAGTAAATAAATATCCATAAAGTTAGTTTAGATATTTATTTCTTTAACTAAATGCAAATGAAATAAAATTGAAATGAAAATTTGGTGTATATGCTTGATGATGATTTCGGCCAAGGCCTTATTTCACAAGTATATAATGTTTTCATTTGCTTTTCATTTCATAATAACCTAATACACTTTTACAAAAGAGAGACACCATTGTTGAAGCCAAAAGAAAGCTTGAGAAAGAAAGTAAACATCAAAAGCTTGGATTTTTAGTAAGTTTCTTGAACTTGCTATTAGTAAGGAATTTCCTTTTGTTCTAGGCTTTAATATGTGATATTCTTAGGATGTTCCTTTCTTTATTTCTTGTGGTTTTGATTGATGGTTGTTTTGTTGAAAGTGTTAAGCATGTGTAATGAAGGAAGTGTATGACTATTGTAGTTATATGTAATCTTTTAAGGTTTATAAAACCATGTTGCTAATCTAGAGTTGTTGACCCACTCTTAGATGACCTAGATTTGATCTTGAGTTGTTTCATTGTGTTGAGACTTTGATTGATGGAATGAATGGTGTTTTAGAAACATGATTTAAGTATTGGTTTCAAGGTTTTTGACCTTGTACCACCTTTTGGCTTTTCATTTATGTTGAGTATTTGGATTTGCATATGATGCATGAAAAATATTCGTCTGTTTGAATGTGGTCTGGTCGGACATAATGTGGTCGGCATTTTTGTGGTCTGGTGGTCGGACATAATGTGGTCGGCACTTTTGTGGTCTGGTCGGACATAATGTGGTCGGCACTTTTGTGGTCGGTCCTCGTCTGGTCGGACATAATGTGGTCGGCATTTTTGTGGTCTGGTCGGACATAATGTGGTCGGCATTTTTTGTGTCTGGTCGGACATAATGTGGTCGGCACTTTTGTGGTCGGTCCTCGTCTGGTCGACATAATGTGGTCGGCACTTTTGTGGTCGGTCCTCGTCTGGTCGGACATAATGTGGTCGGCACTTTTGTGGTCGGTCCTCGTCTGGTCGGACATAATGTGGTCGGCACTTTTGTGATCGGATTATTACTCCATTTGATCGGATCATACATGTGAGTAATGTTTTAGTTTGGGTGGAACACGAATAGATTATTCATATTAGATATTGAATAATTTACTCGGTATTTTGAAAAAGTTTTGAAATACGTTTCGCGCCCCAAACCCGCGCTTCCGCTGCGCCCGACCCGAATACCCCTTACATGGAGAATCCCAAGATCTAGGTTCAATGGGACAACTATCGTAAAAGACAAATTGGATCACTGTGTTGGGGTTACCCTCTATCCCATTCCTATGATGAAATGAAACAGTGATGCTCGTATTGATAAGGTTAAGCAAAAGCTTTAATGATTCTTATGCGTCGGGAATCCGAGCAGAGTATTACGAGATACTCTAAATAAAAATCACCTATGTGAGAGAGAAGTGGGGCCGCTTCAAAGGGAATTGTACGGGGCACAATTTTAGAAACTCTTGCATAACAGGTAGATGTTCATGGCCAAAATGAACATAATAATGAGAACTCAAATGTGTAGGTAAAATATCTGTGTGATATGTGTTCTCCAATTACATGAACGGCAGTACAGTTCAATGACATCGCGTCAACTGTCAGTCAGTAATGAGATATTTTTCACAAGGGAAGGTTCAACGCTGTGGCCTACCTATCCTATGCAGGTGTTGAACCGTTGAACTCTTCTAGGTCAAAATAAAATGTTTTATAAAAATAATTTTATTCGACGTTTTTCGCCAATTTCATTCATGTGGGGGATTGTTGGAAAAATGCTTATTTATAAGCATTTTGAGGCTCAATTTTAAGCATGGTCCACTTCGTTTAGTGGTTGTTATTGAATGATTCGGATACTCCTCCGTGAGTACTTCGAAATGGTATATTCATATGCTTAAAATGGTGCTTGGGTGAATGAGAAATTGTTGCTCAAAGTTCACAATTTTCAAGCCTTTTGTATTCCATAACAGCTAATTTAATTAGCTTGGTGGTTACAAAGTTTAATCTCCATAAGTGCTAATCTAATTAGCTTGGTGGTTTATAGTTTAATTTCCATTAGTGCTAATTTAATTAGCTTAGTGGTTACAACAATGTGTAACATCTCCCATTATGAAATTTAATTGGCAAGTTAATTTCTATTAATTAAGATGTGTTTTCTTTTCCTATATAAACAACATCAGTTCTTGTTTTCAAGATATGAAATAGAAAATAGAGAAAGACATAGCACACACACGAAAGATCATTTCTTTTGTTTTGTTAAAAGGAGAGTTCAAACACTTTGTGGTTCGTTGGATACGAGTCTGGTGGTGCCCTTTCTCGTTACGTTTCCGTTGTATCCTGGGAAACAATCGTCTCACGTTCTACTGCACCTACGGTAGGAGACGAATTTGTTTTAAGGATATTGTTGTTTTACAACAAGCCTCGGGAAAGTTCAGCATCTGCCAACAGCCTCTGCCTCAGCATCAGCATCTGCTACAGCCTCTGCCTCAGCTTCAGCCTCAGCTTCATCTTCTGCCTCTGCCTGCCATCAGCATCTGTCAACAGCCTCTGCCTGACTCAGCATCACTGCCCACCATCCTCTGCCTCAGCATCAGCATCTGCCACAGCCTCTGCCTCAGCTTCAGCCTCTGCCTCAGCTCATTTCTGCCTCTGCTTTCAGCCTCAGCCTCTGCTGTCAGTCTCTGCCTTCAACCTCTGCCATCTACCTCTGCCTCTGCTCATCATCAGTCTCTGCCTCCGCTTTCAGGGTCTGCCGTTAGGGTCTGCTCCGAGGATAATATTATAATTGTAATTTTGTCATATTCGGATTTCCAATTACCGTGTATAATTGTAATAATTGTTATATACATTTACGCCAATAAGATCCTCATAACAATGGCAGCCAAAAGCCAAATCCCCATATCTTATAGATCAAGATTAATTTCTGACCACTCCATAATTTTCTTTCTTGCTCTTTAATTTGTTCAAGAACCATACTTTCATTCTCTTTTTTATTATTATTACAAAATAGTTTCTCTCTTTCGCTAAATCTTGTTCTTTCTCAAGCTACTGGAAAATTAAAAATGTCTTTGGAGATAATAGAGAATAATGTTACATGGTATTGTGAACCATGTTCAAGGATAAGATTGACGGGTCCGAATACTATAAACAAAGAGAAATTATCTTTTTTCTATCGGGCACAACTCTTGTTTCCGATTGCTTTAGTTACTATCTTGTCAGGAATTATTCATTTACTCCTCAAGCCTTTAGGGGTGCAGATTACTTTCGTTTCACAGATGCTTGTAAGCTCTTATACATCTCTTGCTTATACTACAATTTTTATCAGGTTCATAAATCATATGATGGGATTGATGCAATGTCGTTGTCAGAACTTTGATTTATTGTAATAAAAATTGTATATATTCTTCATTTTAGTGAGGATAAATAAAATTTATCTCATTAACAAATCATAATTTTCATTAATTTATACAAGAAATTTTAATAAAATTTCAAGTTGAGCATCACGGGATGGGTTCATCATCGCGTATGAAATTTTCATGATAAATTTATGTTGCATAATCAGTGCCCTCGAATTGAAATTTATGATTTTCTTTTTCCTTGTTAGCATATATATTCACTGTTTTTGTACTTAAATTGATTGATTTGGGTTAATTTTATGTGCCTTCTACAGGCTGGAATTGCCTTAGGGCCCACGTTTCTTGGACACAATGAAAAGACCAGCGACAAAATATTCACACCTAGGACCCAATTGGTAATCAATGTCGTTGAATCTTTCGGCCTTATTTACATAACGTTCGTGACTAGCGTTAAAGTGGACGTAAATATTTTTAAAAAATCTGGAAAACTTGGAATTATTATCGGCATTGGATCTTTTGTCATTCCATTGATGGTAACATCATTACTGGTTATGTTAGTAGAGAAATTCGTTACAATAGATGATGAGCTTAGCAAGTCACTCCGTGCTGTTCCAGGACTGGAAGCAGCAATTTCTTTTTATGTAATCCTGGAAATGTTAACTGATATGAAGCTACTAAACTCAGAACTAGGTCGCCTGGCTATTTCTTCCTCGATGATCAATAGCGTAATAGCCTTGTCACATGCAGCAGTCGCAATACTTGTGACAGAGATTCCGAAATCGGGTATTAGAAGTGCTGCCCTGTTAAAAAACCTGAGCTTTGTGTTAATCATAATACTAATTGTTTTCATCCTCCGTCCTGTAATGTTTTGGATGATGAGGCAAACTCCTGAGGGAAAACCCTTGAAGCAAGAACATTTATTGGCCATGCATATTATGATCGTTGGGAGCTTTCTTGTTTCACAAGCTACAGGAATTTTCGGGTTTTGGGGACCAGTAATATTGGGTACAGTCACGCCTATAATTCCACCAATGGGATTCCCATTAATAGATAAAATTGAACCCTTTGTTTTTTCTGTGTTTATGCCTTGCTTTTTAATCAATGCTGGCAAAGGAGTCAATTTGTTTTCTACACGACTCATCAGTTTCTTGATTATGGAGTTGCTCATATGCGTTTCCACCATTGTCAAACTTTTTGCCATTATAATTCCTTCACTCTATTATAAAATGCCCTTTTCGGACGCTGTTTCCCTTGGCCTCCTTTTGAACTTCCGAGGAATCTATGATATTCAATTTTTTAACCGTGCTAATCGACGTAAGGTATTGTACTTTAATTGCAAATTCACATTTTATTGTACGAATAAAAAAAGATTCTATCTTTTGACATTATAACTGCAGATGATCTCGGATGAAACTTATGGCATCATCGTCATGACATCAATGTTGAAATCTGCTGTCGCTTTGCGTTTACTGAGAGTTTTTTACGACCCTTCAAGAAGATATGTAGCTTATAGAAGACGCACAATACAACACAACAGACATGATGCAGAGCTTCGCATTCTTGCTTGTATCCATGAACAAAACAATGCCGCAACAATTATTAACTTCATTGGAGCCTCCAGTCCTCAGAGTCCTTTGGGACTCTATGTTTTGAACATTGAAGAGTATGTTGGTAGCTCTTTGCCTACAGTAATCTCACATCGATTAGACAAAACGCCATCTTCTAAACCAACCAGAATTGACATCATGCTTAACGCCTTTCGCCAATTTGTACAGCAGAGTAATACCTTCCTTTCAGTTCAATGTTTCACAGCCACTTCTCCTTGGGATTCAATGCATGAAGATATTTGTTTAATGGCATTTGAGAAGTGTACATCTCTGGTGATCATCCCGTTTCAGAAAACTAATTCTTATATCATCAAGAAGATGATGAAAAATGTACTGAAAATATCTCCATGCTCGGTTGGCATTTTGTTTCAGCCTGGCGTGTTTATGGACTCTACGGCCATTTTCACGCGTAGATCGAAGGTAAATGTTTGCGTGATTTTCATAGGCGGCTCTGATGATCGTGAGGCCTTAGCATATGGTGCACGCATGGCAGAAGATGAAAATGTTATGCTCACAATCATCAGATTCTTTGCTGTGAACCACACTACTAAGGATTTGGTGGAAGAAAAGCACGATTTGAACTTAATTAGTGATTTGAGGTTGAGTACTATTGACAATAACAATGTGAAATATATTAAGCACAGTGTTCAAGAGGGAGCAGACACATTACATGTGATTAATTCCGTTGCCAATGATTTTGATCTCATATTAATTGGAAAAAGACATGATAGTGATTCGCCTGTGTTGTCAGGATTAGTAGAGTGGAGTGAAATTGAAGAACTGGGTGTGATTGGTGACATATTGGCTTCTTCAGATTTTAAGAGCAGTGCATCAGTTATGGTGATGCAGCAGCAAGCTTCGGTTGTTGAAGAAATGGTCAGCGAAAGCCCGAAATATATTTCGAAATGATTGATTTAATGATTTGTTATCTTAAAGATATAAGATTGTGTTAATCATTCCACCGAAAGGTGCAAATGTTTAAGAAAATATATATTAAATTTGTGGGTGGGTTTCACCTGCTTAAAAAGAAAATAATAAAAAATTAGGATTCACTATTTGCTCATGTCTAGAAATAGATGATTCCTTTCATTATTTTCTCCATCTTATTCTCAACCAAATCATATGTATTCTAAGAGAGAAAATATAGTTTATTCTTAAGAGTTTGAGAGAGAGTTGTAGTTCTTCTATTTCTAAGAGAATGTGAGATTATTCACCCATTGTGTTTCGAAAGAGGTTGTAAAATTCTTTCCAATATAGTGAAATCCTTCTACATTTGCCTGTGGATGTTTCCCTCACATTGAGGATTTTACCACGTTAAATCTGTGTCTCGTTGTTTTATTTTATTGTTAATATTTATGGTAGGCTAAGCCTCCTAATTATTGTTGTACTGTTATATGGTAGGCAAAGTATAGGAGCGAATCAGGGTTTACCGCTATGCCTATGATGCTCGGCGACCAAGGCATTGTTGGGCTCGCAGCCCGTAGAGAGTACGGAGTAGCCCGCGGGGGACTAAACCGGAGAATAAAGGAGTCGTCACTCAGTGTGAACTAGGAAAAGATTTAAGGCCGCACTCACCCCTCGCAAGAGAAGACCTCAAACCGTTGGGTTCAGAATGGTCTCCTACTTATGTCAGTATAATGGACGGGTTCACACAATGATATAGCCAAGTCTTATGCAGTTCATGCAAGATAATTCAAATAAACACACAAATTTGCACACCCACAAACATTAATATGAATAAAAGCAAATTAAATTAAGAAATACAAGGTACGATAACAAGAATCATAATAATCAAAAGTAAATAAAACGTCAATAAATAGATAGTGAATAAAGAAGAGGGGTTAGTCACGCATATATGGGTGTTTCCCAAGTGGTACGTGGAGTTGTATCCCAAGTACAGACCGCACTACCGTCCATTCGGATTCGGCTACAGAATTTATGTCTGGGTTTCCATCCGATATACCACAAGGGATCACCATACGTAAACATTAATGCAATGTAAACATACGTAAAAAAGCGAAATAATAAAATAACAGTAAAAGTAAATAGACAAAAAACTAAATAGCAAAATAAATGCGAAATAAAATAACGATAAATAAATAAAAAGGATAAATAACATAATAAAATAACGATAAATAGGCAAAACGATAAATAACAAAATAAAGAAAGAAATAAAATGTGACCAGAAATTTAGCCGTCTTTATTGTAGGACTTCGCATACCCGGCTAGACGTATTTCATCTCCAGTCAGGCATGCCGTGTCCGGAATTATAAAAATAAATAGGGTAAATGGTGCTCTCAGGTCTTACCTTTTCAGTTGCTTCTCGGAAGTGCGTTAGGTCGTCGCCGGAAGGATTGAAGCTAGTTCGATGTTTGTTGTTTCTGGTTCGCTGTTTCACTCGCTGTTTTGCTGTTTATTATTTGTTTTTTGTTGTTTCTGTCTGCTATTTTTGGTGATTTCAGGCTGCTGTTTTGGTTGTTTTTCTTACTGTTTTGGCTGGCTGTTTCCACTATTTTGGCTGGTTGTTTTCATGATTTTTTCTTGTTGTTTTTGGCTCACTGTTTTTGCGGTTTTGGTCACTATTTTTGCTGGTTTAAGGGCTGCAATTTTCACGGTTTATGGGCTGTGTCTTCACGGTTTATGGGGTGCTGTTTTGGGGTTATTTTCGGTGATATGAGGCTGCTATTTTGGGGTTATTTTCGTTGATATGGGGCTGCTTTGTTCTCGATTCTTTGTTGAGTTTTGGTGGCTGGTTTGGTCGTTGTTTTTTTGTTTTTTTGGTGCTTTTTACTCACGGATTTTGCTCATGAATTTGGCTTGGTTTTGTTGTTCGGTTGTTGTTCGTTTTTTTGTTATTTTGGTTGTCGGTCAGGGTTGCTGTTTGAAGGGTGAAGAAGAGAGAAGAGAATAGTCCTTAGGGTTTCTACGTTGATCCACATCAAGGCCTCCAAAAGTGTTTTTTATTTTTTGTTTGTTATTGTCGTGTGTGTTCAAGGTGTGTGCTTGTCGTGTGAAGCCTTGAAAGAGCCTCCTCTCAAGTTTGGTGATTGCTACTTTTTATAATGCTTCAAGGGATCTCTAAAACATGAAAATAAATCACATTGATTTGGGGGAATATCTTATTTGGTGATGATCTCACTAAATTGGAAAGTGATTTGCATGAGATTTCATATCTTATTAATATTGAAAGGTGTTGATGAGGGGATTTGAGCATGTTTTTACATGGGATTTCAAATCTTTGTTAAATAGGAAAGTGATTTGAGGGGATTTGCACATGTGAATTGCATGTGATTTTCTTATTTTGGAAGGTTTGGGCGTGGGGATGCATGGGCTTGGTGTAATGGGCGTGTATGGCATGGGTTTCAGGGTAATGGGCCGTGTGGATGAGTTGTATGGGCTTTCATAGGTTGTAGGGGTTTTGGGCCGAGGCTAAGGTTTGAAACAGAAACTGACTGAGTGAATCTGAGGCTGACTAGTGATTATGAATCCAATGAGGTGCTAATTTTGGAGTTTTTCCTTCCCGCATTCGTTTCCCGCGACTTCCATAACTTTTCAGGTAGTGCCTCCATACGAGGCTCATCATTGGGCTTATGCAAAAATGCACTTTCTACAGTCACCCCCACTTTGATGGGGCTTATGCAGTGTATGACAGTGACAATCCTATCAAAGTCATGCATGTATTTTTTCTTACCTGGTTCGTCAGCCATTGCCGGACTTACATGTTGTTTCGCTTTGATCTCTGAGTTGGGTTGGTGGCGAGGTGCTTCGACCCCTGGGCTTCATACCTGAACCACCGGGTGTGAGATGGTTCATTCCCGAACCGTTCCTGGTGTGAGATGGTTCATTCCTGAACCGTTCCTGGTGTGAGATGGTTCATTCCCGAACCATTCCTAGTGTGAGATGGTTCATCTCTGGGATTTGTTCCTAAACTGAATTGAGTTGATAGCGAGGTGCTCCGACCTCTAGGTCTTGTTTCTGAACCACCGAGTGTGAGACGCTTCGATCTCTGGTATTTATTCCCGAACTGAATTGAGTTGATGGCGAGGTGCTTCGACACTTGGGTCTTGTTCCCGAACCACCGAGTGTGAGACGCTTCGATCTCTGGGATTTGTTCCCGAACTGAGTTGAGTTGATGGCGAGGTGCTTTGACCTCTGAGTCTTGTTCCCGAACCATTGAGTGTGAGACGTTTCGATCTCTGGGATTTGTTCCCGAACTAAGTTGAGTTGATGGCGAGGTGCTTCGACCTCTGGGTCTTATTCCTGAACCACCTAGTGTGAGATGCTTCGATCTCTGGGATTTGTTCCCGAACTGAGTTGAGTTGATGGTGAGGTACTTCGACCTCTGGGTCTTGTTCCCGAACCACCGAGTGTGAGATGCTTCAATGGCGAGGTGCTTCGACCTCTAGGTCTTTTTCCCGAACCACCGAGTGTGAGACATTTCGATCTTTGGGATTTGTTCCCGAACTGAATTGAGTTGATGGCGAGGTGAATCGACCTCTGGGTCTTGTTCCCGAACCACCTAGTGTGAGACGCTTCGTGTTGGATAATTATGACCTATAGCATCACTATTTTGTAAAGAACATGGTGTTCTTGTACAAAATTAACTATATGACAAAGGAATTTGATCTTTTATCATTTGTAATTGGATTACATGGATAAATAAATGATAAAAGTCCATATGATTAGTACCAGATTAATAAGATATGAGACGGTATTAATCCACGTAAGGTTTAATCATTAAATATCACTAGTCGTAGTATTATCGAGACTGGACATCGATAATGCAGAATATGCTACTATTACGCTTGTGCGCATTATGGAAGCTTAACAGCATAGTTCTCATATATTTGGGTATTGGATACTCATGCAAGTATGATAGGAGGTTATGTTTTCCGATGGTATGAGAACAGTTTCGCTCTGGATAGACTTCTCGAAATCTCATTGCTAGCATGACTATGTGTCTATGGGAATCCGAATCAGGGTAGGTGTATTTGGTCTTAACCTGAGACTTGCATCGCTAATACTTGCGACAATCAGTATACTTTGGTTTTGGTCGTCCGGGGCTTTAACAGGTTCTGTGTACGCCTCTTCTGGGTATACTGAGAATCGTAGTGTGTTGGGTGTGATGTCAAGATGGAAGTATCACTTCAGTCATATGGAGATGATGATCACGCATGGATACAGAACTAGTACTCATAAATGTTATAGCTATCGAGATAGTATGACTTGGTCATGATTACCCGATTAAAGAGACTAGTTACTAGTGATCTGATATATGCTTCGAACGGGGAAGACACAATTCCAGCCCTAGACCTAGCATGTGACATCTGATACTAGATCGTAATACGCAATACAATGTATATTATGCCTGATACATATTATATATATTCCATGTTGAATATATTTCTGGAGAATTGGGTAGGCATGGTGTTTTGCTAGAAGCCAACCATGTCTTGTAAATCGGTAAGAACGTGGTATCGGGTACGCATATGTTCGGATAGTCTGATGATCGTATTTACTACCGACATATCTAGGAATCTCTTGGGTCGCTTCCCAAAGATTCACCGATGACATTTGACTCGAACATAATTAATCTGTGATTAAATATGAGAAAGAAAATTAATATGGGATTAATTACGGTAAGAATTAATCTGGATTAATTATCAGAGAAAGAATTAATCTGGGATTAATTGCGTCGAGAATTTATCTGGGATTAAATTCGTCGAGAGGAGAGAACGCAATTAATTTGGAATTAATCGGGAAAATAAATTTAATAGTGAAATTGGATTTTACTATTTAATTTAATTAATTGGGCTAAAATAATATATTAGATATATTAATTGAAATTGGATTTCAATGCGGAATTAAATTGGATTTTAATTCTAGCGAACGAATTAATTTAGAATTAATTCGCAATCGACTTCCGTAATAATTTTACTGGGTATTATTATTTAATTAAATTAGATTTAATTACGAAGCGACGGAAAATTCGTTTAGTCGGATTAAACTAACCGGGCCCAAAGTGTGTTGTGTAAGCCAACTAAATTGGAATTTAAATGGGTGTGACCCATGACTTACATCAACTTGTCACTATTTGTGATGTAAGTAGATGGAATAGTAAAATTGGCATTTACTTCCCAAACCTACCAAGTCAACACACACCAACGTTTTGTATATGTTTTGTTTTTGAAAACAAAGTGTGAACTATTCACTCTCTCCCTCACATCTCTCTCTTGGCCGAATACATGCTCTTGGAGGAGAAAATTTTTCTTTCAATTTTGATCAAAGCTAGCACTTTGGGAGTCAACTAAGGTGATAGGGAAACTCACCCTTGAGTTTGGAATTCAAATCAAAGGCTTGGAGCTTCCAACAAAGAAGAAAAAGTCTTGAACTTCATCCAATAAAAGTGAGTATTTCCGCAACTTTCTTTGATTTATTCACACACAAATCACCTTAGAGATCCTTGACATGTTCTAGGAACACATAACAATGGTATCAGAGAGGTTTCTAAGCATGATTTGATTCTAGGGTTCTTAAACTTTAATTTGGGTATTTTTGCTTGAAGCATGAAAATGCAAAATTGGATGTTTGGTTGATGTTAGATGATGATAAATTAGAGTTGTGCATCATAGGATTGTGAAAAATTGATTGGATCAAAGTTTCCCTCCTTATGTTGGCCGAATGTAACCCTAGATGAACTCATGGTGGAATTTTGGAAATTTGACAATTGGATGTGTTAAATAGCATGATTAAATATTGAATGTTGATTTAATTGAATTGAAATCAAATTGAATGATTTTTATTGCTATTGCCATGAGATATGAAGCATGTTGGAAAGATTGATTTTGATTAATTTGTGTTGGACATAAATTAAAATGTTAGGCATGATTAATTAGATTAATTAGTGTTTTATAAATACTAGATTAATTAATTAATGTGTTAATTACACTTGAAATGGATTAATATGTAATTTGGAATGATATATTAATCTAATTTGTTGTATTTGGGATAATGGGCTTGGTTGGGCCAAATTTTGGTCTTAGATCATATTTGGCCTAAACCATTTCCATAAAGTCCAAAAAAAATATGACATTGGGCCTTTAATAATTCAATTGGGCCTAATGGGCCTAAATTGATTTTATGGCATATGGTGATTCCTAACTTAGGCCTTGGAATTTTGGGTTTGATCCATAATGGCCAAAGCTCATGCCTAAAAAATTAATTGAAAGCCCATTGGACTTTAATTGAATAGTATTGGATGCTAATTGGGCATTTGAGACCCAATTGGATTGGATTTGGAATCCAAGTCTAAAATGCACTATTAAAAGTGTAATTATTTAATTTGGAATTAAATATGAATTAGTATTGGATACATTTAAATTGGATTTAAAATTATAGTTCGATATTGTTGGACAATTATGACCCATAGCATCACTATTTATACAGAACATGGTGTTGTTGTACAAATTAACTATGTGACAAAGGAAATTGATCTTTTATCATTTGTAATTAGATTACCGGGATATATAAATGATAAAAGTCCATATGATTAGTTCCGGATTGATAAGTTATGAGACAGTATCAATCCATTAAGGTTTAATCATTAAAACATCCATAGTCGGAGTATTATCGAGATTGGACATCGATAATGTGGAATAGACTAGTATTGCACTTGTGCGTGTTATAGGAGCATAACGACATAGTTCTCATATATTTAAGTATTGGATACTTATGCAAGTGTAATAGGAGGTTGTGTTTACCGATGGTACGGAAACAGCTTCGCTCTGGATAGACCCCTCAGAATTCCATTGGTACTATGACTATGTGTCTATGGAAGTCCGAATCAGGGTAGGTGTATTTGGTCTAAACTTAAGACTTGTACCGCTAATACTTGTGACAATCAATATACTTTAGTTTTGGTCGTCCAGGGCTTTAACCGGTTCTGTGTACGCCTCTTCTGGGTATATTGAGAATCGTAGAGTATTGGGTGTGATTTCGAGATGGAAGTATCACTTCAGTCATAGTGGAGATGGTGATCACGTCGGATACGGAACTGATGCTCTTATATGCTGCAGCTATCGGGATAATATGACTAGGTCATGCTTATCCGATTATAGAGACTAGTTACCAGAGATCCGATATGTGCTTTGTACGGGACAGACACAATTCCAGCCCCAGGCCTAGCACGTGACATCCGATACTGGATCGTAATACGCAATACTACGTATACTACGCCTGATATAGATTACATATTCCTTTAAGAATATTTCTGGAGAATTGGGTAGGCACGGTGCGTTGCTAGAAGCCAATCATGTCTTGTAAATCGATAAAAACGTAGTACTAGGTACGTACGTGTTCGGATAGTCCGACGACCGGATTTATTGCCAATATATTCGGGGATCTCATGGGTCACTTCCCGAAGATTCACCGATGACGTATGACTCGCACATTATTAATCTGGGATTAATTAGTAGAGAGATAAAATTAATCAAGGATTAATTACGGAGATATTTTATCTGGGATAAAATATTAATTTAAAGAGAGAGAAAGATTAATTTGGAATTAATCGATAAAATAATATATTCGATATATTATACGATATTAGATTTTGATGCGGAATTAAAATTAGATTTTAATTCGGGCGAACGAGTTAATTTAGAATTAATTCGCTGGTGATGTGAATAGTAATTTTTCTAGGCATAATTATTTAATTAAATTTGATTTAATTACGTCGCAACGGAAAATTCATTAATTCGGAATTAGCGAACCCGAGCCCATGAGTGTTTGCGGGCCCACTCGCATTTCGAATAAGTGCGGCCCATAAGTCACATCACGTGTCACATCATTAGTCATTCAAGTGATGGATGTCTTGTCACTTTTGAGTGATGTGATGTAAGTCACTTTTGAGTGATGTGAATAGTTGAAAGGCTTTTAAAGCCTTGTACTATTTTTCTTGGAAAGTGAGATTTGGTAAATGTTATTTGATTTTTTGAAAATCAAAAACACACCACACTTGACAACTTCATCTCTCTCTTATCTCCATATTTTCGGCCAAGGGCCAATTTGTCATATTATTTTTTTCCTTCAATGCCGTGAGCAAGGAGAAGCTTAAGGGAAAATTTGTGGCAAACTTTCCAAGTGCTAGCATGTTGGACAATTATGACCCATAGCGTCACTATTTGTAAAAGACATTGTATTTTTGTACAAATTAATTATGTAGCAATGGAAATTGCCTTTTATCATTTCGTAATTAGATTACTTAAATGTGTGAATGATGAAAGTCCTTATGATTAGTTCCGGATTGATAAGATATGAGACAATATCAATCCATAAAGGTTTAATCATTAAATATCCCTAGTCGTAGTATTATCGAGACTGGACATCGATAATGTGGAATAGACTAGTATTGTACTTGTGCGTGTTATGGAAGCGTAACAACATAATTCTCATGTATTTTTGTATTGGATACTTATGCAAGTGTGATACGAGGTTGTGTTTTACCGATGGTACGGAAAACAGCTTCGCTCTGGATAGACCCCGCGGAATCCCATTGGTATTATGACTATGTGTCAATGGGAATCCGCATCAGGGTAGGTGTATTTGGTCTTAACCTGAGACTTACATCGCTAGTACTTGCGACAATCAATACGCTTTGGTTTTGGTCATCCAAGAGTTTAACAGGTTCTGTGTACGCCTCTTCTGGGTTTTTGAGAATCGTAGTGTATTGGATGTGATGTCAAGACGGAAGTATCACTTCAGTCATATGGAGATGATGATCACGCAGGGATATAGAACTCGTTCTCTAAGGGTTGCAACCATCGGGATAATATGACAGGTCATGATTATCCAATAATAAAGAGACTAATTGCTGGTGATCCGATATATGATTCGTACGTGGCAGACATTATTCCAGCCTCAAGCCATGCATATGACATCCGATATTGGATCGCAATACGCAATACTACATATACTACGCCTGATATAGATCGTATATTCCCTTTAAGAATATTTCTGGAGAATTGGGTAGGCATGGCGCTTTGCTAGAAGCAACTTTGTCTCATAAATCGGTAAAAATGTAGTACTTGGTACGTACGTGTTCGGATAGTCCGACGACCGGATTTACTGCCAACATATCCAGGGAAATCTTGGGTCGCTTCCCGAAGATTCACCGATAACGTATGATTCAAGCATAATTAATCTAGGATTAATTGCGGAGAGACTTTATCTGGGATAAAGTACTATTTGAAGAGAGAGAAAGATTAATTTGGAATTAATCGATAAAATAATATATTTGATTTATTAAAAAAATTAGATTTCGATGCGGAATTAAAATTAGATTTTAATTCGTGCAAACGAATTAATTTAGAATTAATTCGTTAGCGACGTGAATAGTAATTTTACTAGGCATAATTATTTAATTAAATTCGATTTAATTACGTCGCGACGGAAGTTTGTTAATTCCGAATTAGCGAACCCGAGCCCGGGAGTGTCTACGGGCCCACTCGCATTTTGAATCGAGTGGGGCCCACATGTCACATCACATGTCACTTCACTTGTCACCTTAAGTTGCTTTTGGTTGATGGGTTTAGGTGAAGTTGTTGATGATTCTTTTACACTCCAAAGTCATGCCTTGACTGACTTTTACCAAACCAATATTTGGTATATCAATCAATTGTTTTTGAAAACAATTACACAAGTCTTCACTCTCTCCTCAATGACCGAAAATTGAAGCAATTTTCTTCTCCCCCCTTGTTCTTCACTTGGCCGAAGTTTGCCAGAACAATATCAAAAATTGTGGCAATTTTTGAGTGCTAGCACACACATCAAAGGAATCATATCAAGGTGTTAGGGAAACCAACTTGAGAGCTTGGAATCCACACAAAGCTTGGAGCTTGATCATCTTCTTCCTTGGACCACATTGGCCGAACCTAGTGGGAAAATTTTGTTGTTTGACGCATCCTAAATCCGATCATGTAAGTGTGTTTCCGCCACTCTTATTTGATTATTCATTCACATTTCTATGCTTAATTGATCTTGAGACTAAACTGATGAGTGGTAAATCATCACCATTTCCCACTCATTCAACCTAATATTTTGTATAGTTTCTTGAGTTTTGTGAACGTTTGATGTGTTTGTGTTATTTGTAGATAAATAAAGTTTCAGGATATTTTGGAAGTGATTTGGGCCAAAACAGTGAAAATTGGATGAAAAGGGCATTTTGGTAATTTCCCGTGTCGCGACGCCAAGACCTTCAGCGTCGCGACGTCTAATGTGCGCCGGGTCCACAAATCAGAATCTGAGAAAAGTTTGACTTTGCTAACGTGCGCCGTGACACGTGTCACTATCACAGCCAATATGCTAACATGCGTCGTGACACGTGTCACAATCCTACGGTGCCGACAGTCATCATCGCCACGTGTGCCACGTGTCATTGCCACGTCATCAGCCACATCACCAGGTTGACCAAGTCAAACTGCCACCTCACCGCCACGTCATCATCAGCCAATCAGGAAGTTCCACGTGTCGCAATCCTACGGTGCCGACAGTCTCTTTCCCACGTGTCGCCATGTCACCGCCACGTCAGCATCAATCATTGAGTATCTAATCCTTATCTGACACGTGGCGGATAAGAATCTCATCGACCAATCAGAAGTCGCCACGTGTCACAATAATTGAAGCCCAACTACCTCGCCACGTGTCACCTTATCAGCTTATCCAGAATCTGCAAACCGACGAACCAGAGTTGTGCCATGTCGACAGAAGCTGGCGTAGCGACGCCAAAGGCCCTGGCGTCGCGATGCTGGAAGCCTACCCGCGCCTATAAATTCAGCTTCAAATTTCAGAATTTGTTGTACCACTTTATCTCATCTCTTTGATGTAAAGAGAGAGTTTCTCTCTCTAATTTCTTTTAATTTTAGTTTTTTTTAGTTTTGTAATTAATTTTAATTACGTTTTGTAATAATAGTAATTTATTTGTTTTTTACTTTTTTACAGTTTTTACTATTTACCATGAGGAGGTAACTTCCCCAGCTAGGGTGAAAGGTAATTCTTTTACTATTGCTATTTAGATTAATCTCCCTTAAATATAATATATTCATTATTTAAAATATTGACTTAAAAAGGATACCACCAGATTGGTCGGTTGGTAATTAAACTTTCTTACCGCCTATATGGCAGGTTCATGGACAAATCTTTTTACCGCCTTAATGGCTGGTTGGACTTAATTTGACTTAATCAAGATACCGCCTATATGGCTGGTTGGTAATGTTATCACAAGTTTATATATTATATTATGGGAGATATCTAAATTAGTAGTAGTAAAAGTAATTCTTTTTTCCTTAGCATTTTATTTTATTGTAATTTACTTTTCAGTATTTACTTTACCGCATTTTTACTTTATGTCTTTTATTTTCAAGTTTTTACTAGCCCTAGTTATGTGTTGTAACTAAATTAGTTATCTGGGGTTGTGATGACTTTTAATATCACTGGTTTATAAGGGGTTATTTTATAGTTTGGGTAATTTAAAGGTTTACTTATTAAGTCTTAAGCTTAATGCTTCTTATTGTCTGATCACCAATAAGATTGATGTGGTAAATCTAAAATGAACTAGACATAGGGATTTTAGGTTTCAGCCTTAGACTTAATAGCTCACGGTCTTCCTTGAGGATAGATAACCCTTTAATAGATTTCCTTACAGGATAGGAATATACCTGTCGGGAGGGGGTAGCCATAATTGGAACTTAAACTTAATGAATCCAGATAATTTGGTTGACATAGACATATGGTTCAATTGGGTTAAACTGGGTATTTGTGTCTGACCATCGACAAAGGCTTACACATAATTTAGTGTTCCAGGTTAGTAAACTGATTTATTACACAAACATAAAACAATCTCTTCATCTTTTAAAAAGATATTAGAAGAAATCACAACCCTAGATCTTTGTGTCTTTTGTTATTTTCCTTAGTATTTTCTTTTGTCTTTTTATTTATTTATTTATTTTGCAAATCTACAATCAACCAAATCAATCAAGCAATTCTCTTCTCCCTCAATTAGATATCTGTAAATAAATAGATTCAATATTAATAACAATAGTAGGAATTAAGTCATCGTGGGATCGATATTTTTATACTACTTGAACGATACGTACGCTTGCGTTATACGCATGTGTTTACGCCGGTCATAAACCTAGAAACCCAACATAGCACACCATAGGGATCATACAAAGGTGATAGGGAAACCCACTCATGAGCATGTAATCCACACCCAAAGCTTGGAGCTTGAAGATCCAACTATGAGCACAAATTTGGGCTTGGCCGATAGCTTCATGGAGGAGCAAAGTTTTGTGTTCAACGCATTGCAAATCTGATTATTGTAAGTATGATTCCGCCATACTTCTTTATTGAATTCACTTATTTTCATTGCTTGAATGATCTTGGGACTATAGTAGAATCCCAACAATGGTATCAGGAGCCTTATTTAAGCATGAAATTGATTTAGGGTAAAAATTGGGTAAAATTGATTTGAGCATGTTTGGATGAAATTGATTGTTTGAGTATGCTTGAATGATGATAACTTAGAGTTATTTGTGATCAATTTGATGAAAAATGAATTGGATCAAATTTTCCCCAAATCATTGGCTTGGCCGAAAGTTGTGTGCTTTAAATGTCATGGTGATTTTTATTTTTTGAATCATTGGATGAGTTTGAATGACTTGGGGAATGTTGATTTATGATTTAATTGGATTAAAATCGAAATCGAACAAAAATCCCTAATTGCCGTGACCATTAAGCATGGAATGGGATTGATTTTGCTTCAATTGTGTTGGACATGTGTTGATGTTAATAAGTATAATTAATTGTGTAAATTGGTGTTTTGGAAATATTAATTTGACTAATTAATTATGGCTATACACTTTAATTAATTAAATTGTGAATTTGGAATTTTGTAATTTAATTAGTTGGGCTAAATTTTGAATTGGGCTAATAAAGTTGTATTTGGGCTTAATGGGCTTGGTTGGGCCAAGTATGGTTTAGGTTAATTGGTTGGATCCAATTGGGCCCAAAACTATATCCATAAAGTCCAAATATATATAATGGGCCTTTAAAATTTTAATTGGGCCTAAATTGATTTTGGCAAATAAGGGTGATTCCTTAATTGGGCTTTGGTATTTGGGTTTGAACCATATTGACCAAAGTCCATGCCTTATAAATTAATTGAAAGCCCATTGGACTTTAATTAAATTGACATTTGATGTTAATGGGCTTTGAGACCCGTTTAGATTAGATTTAGAATCTAAGTCGCAAAGGCTCATTAATAAAGTGTAATTATTTAATTTGGAATTAAATATAGAATTAGTATTGAATACAATTAAATTGGATTTAATGTTGTAGTTTGATATAATTCGAGAATTCGTACTTTGAGTACTTATTCTTAAAACGAATTTGACTCGCGCAAATCAAATCGTTGTTTGAACATTGGATGGTCATTAATTTCAGATTAATTAATTGGATTAGATTGATTGATAACATGCTTTGTGTGAATACATGGATGTGATGTATGAATAATGTATATCAGATGGATATTAGATGGGTGTGGGAAATTTTGGAAATTGTTGTAATAAATTTAGAATTTATTAAATTGGACCTGCGTGTCCAGCCTATTACCTCTTGACTCTTTGTATTTCTCTTCTCACCTATTCCTCTCAATGTAAATGAGGTTTCTTTATAAGTGTTATGTAATTGGGTAGAAGTAAGATTTGTGCTAGCGGGAGAGAGGAAATGGAGAGATTTGTTCTAGGAACAAGTGTTTTTTAAATATCCATTCGCATATCATTATTAATTTATTTACGCGCCTTATTATGTTTTTAGAATGCATGTTTAAGGGTGTATAATGAGACCTAACAAAAATAATTAATTGGTTGCCAATTACGCGAAAAACCCTCAACAAATATTAAGCGTTTTTCCTTCCATTGAATGATTCATTCTCAAGATCCAAGATTGGCACTAGTTTGTTGGCCAAAGTCAAAACCTTTGTTCCATATCGCATGTCTTATCCAAGTTGTGATTTGTTGGCCAAAGTCAAGATCATTTCTTGTCCATCGACATCGATTACGAAGCTTTCCAAGGTCAATGGGTCCCGCTTAACTGGAATCATTAAGTTTGTTGTGCCAAAGCCAATGCTTAATTGATTCAGAGGAAAAAGGTTAGGGAATATATTAGATATATTGGCATATATTAGACATATGTTTCGGACTTGGATGTCCACCTACTGGATCTAGGAATTGGATGAGATCCATTTGATCTTAGAGATCTACCTAGTTAAATATCATACAGCTTGTTGGCCAAAGTCAAGGTTGTGTGTTATTTAACGGGATCCTAGCCCACTAAGAAACAAGGTTTCCCGAGTACTCAACAGAGGGTTAGAGGCTCGCCGAAAAATAGTGGGAGGCAAGTATTAAATTTGCAAATTCGTTTAGATACTTGCCAATACGCGCTCATTTCAATTTTTCGTCATTACTCGAATAAATATTAGTTGGACTAATATCATTGTTTTTATTTAACAGTTGGACTGTATTCAAACTACTTCAAATTATAGTTGATTATATAATTGGATTATAGTAATCAATATATTTGAATTTAAATAATTAAATTATAGTTGATTATATAGTTAGACTATAGTAATCATTATATTAAATAGTACCTGAAATCGTTGATTGGATAGTTGGACTATAGCAATTAAGATAACTGAAAGATTATCGTTTAGAACATAATCCTGGGTGAAAATGTCTTTAAACAACTTTAATTTTCAGATTGGGAATAAAACCTCAGGATTGTCCTGGGAATTGAGAAGTTATTCTATTTGATAGAATTACATCTCGGGCCTAAGCCCGGAGTTGAGCAAATAGTAGAACATGATCTTTGGAAGATTCATGTGATGATAACTTTAGTGCTCAATCATTTATGCTTACCGCAATAACTCTTTAATTCCGTCGTCAGAATTAAAGATTAGATTCTTGTAACATGATATTGAAATTAAAGATCTTCATAGATCTATTCTTAAATTAAAAGTATAAATTGAAAAATAAGCTATTTAGCTCATGTATGTCAGAGGGTACATCTGTCGAGCACTAGGTGTCGCAGATGATTGCTGACATAGATTAGCTAGGTTAGCTAGGCATTACCTACGTGGCTGAGACTGCCAAAGATTTGATCTTATAGTCTCTACCCGAAAGCTGGGGCAGGTTCATTGTGAACCAAGAGTAAACTCTTGGAGAGTTGATGGTTATGCTCTAGGATGCAAAGCCATAGCTTCTAAAAGGGGCAGAAGAAAATTCATCACAGTCTTCTAGGAAGACAAATGACATATCCCAAGATGTCTGCCTAAACTGTGGCAAACGGGGTCACTGATGCGTGACTGTCGTATGGACAAGGCAGACTGAAGGAAATGAAGAGGGGCAATGCTCCGGCTTCAAGCATGTTTATCATAAATATGTTCACTATTAGTTTCAAAATTGGATTTTGATACTAGATGTGGTACATATATATATATACTGATGTGCGGAATCTGCTGATTAGCAGGAGACTGACTTCAGTAGAGATTGATCTGTAAATTGGAAACGGGACAAGATTCGTTGTTTTAACCGTAGAAACCTACGTTTAGGAACTACCTTTTGGGTATGTACTTAAATTAGGAAACTGTTAAAATGTACCTAGTTTGACTAGAAACATCTCTATATCAGAGTATAACTCGTTGCGGGTATACCTTTATATTCTAGAACACTAAAGTGTTTTATTTTATAAAGATGATATTGAGATAAACACATTAGATGTGAATAATAGTATTTATATTTTGAGTATAAATGAATCTCAAACATATAACGTGAAAAACAAATAGCTCAAACTGAATTAATCAGATGAGACTTATTTGTGGCATTGTTGTCTGGGACACATTAAACAAGACTCGTATATCCACACTTTTGAAGAGTGGATACTAGGACGGATTTGATTCTATTCAAATGATGTCTACGAATCTAGGTTTATTAGGCAAAGTGCCTAAAACACCTTTTACTTGGTAAAAGTGCAAGTGCCACCGATCTGTTAGCCCTCGTTCATAGTGACGTAAGTGGGCCCATATCTAGCCAGGCTAGAGGTGCATATGAACACTTCGTAACCTTTACGGATGTGGCATCCGTTATGGTTACGTGTTTCTTTCGAAACACGAATCGGAAACTTTTGATAGATTCAAAGAGTTTCGACACGAAGTAGACAAACAGATCGGCAAGAGTATTAATACATCATGATTGGACTATGATGGAAAATACTTGAGCAATAAGTTTCTCGATTACCTGAGAGAATATAGTATTCTTTCATAATAGACTCCTCCCGGAACACCTCAATTTTACGGTGTGTCCGAACAGAGAAAACGAACCTTGTTGGACATAGTAAGGTTAATCATGAGTCTCTCTGAGCTACCATTTTCCTTCTAGGGATACGCATTAAAGAATGCAAAACTTATTTTTAATAAGGTTCCATGAAAATCTGTTTGACAGATTTCATATTAGATATGAACAGGAAAGAAACCAGGTTTTCTCTTCCTGAAAATTTGGGTATGCTGGGCATATGTTTGGATGATACCAAACTAAAACCCAAATCAGATAAGTGCCTAATTTGTAGGTTATCATAGGGTAACTAAAGTATAGTACTTATACAACTCACAAGAGAACAATTTAATTGTTGCTCGCCATGCGGTTTTCCTAAGAGTAATACCTATATGCAGTGGTAAGTGGGAAGAAAGTAAAACTCGATGAAAATCGGAGTAATACTGTTCTAGGCACCGATTCCTTAATGGAACACAAACAGTTCATCAAGGATGAAACTGTACCACAATCTTCAAATACACAAGAACCGCGCAAGTCGGAGAGAGTCAGAAAACAACCTATGAGGTATGGGTTTCTGATCTCACCTCAAGTAAATGTCAATCTTATTGAGGAATTCGAACCGATCGTCGTATGAGGAAGTGATAACAAATTATCGACTCCCTATTATAGCAAAGTGCCATGAATTCCGAAATGGATTCCATGTATACCAACCAAGTTTGGACACTGGTTGATGTACCGGAAGGCATTGTGCCTATTGGTACTATATGTGTCTTCAAGGAAGACATACATGGATGGCAACATACCAACGTACTAAGCTAGGCTTGTAGCGAAAAGGTATCGTTATCAACATTGTGTCGATTACGACGAAACCTTTTATCTGTTGCCATGGTTAAATCCATTTGGATAATGCTTGCTAATGCTGCATGTTTCATTTATGAAATATGGCAGCTGAACGTCAAAATCGCTTTCCTTAAACGGAAATCTGGTGGAGGATGTTTAAAACATCCTGACGGTTTTGTCGTACCAAAACAAGCAAACAAGGTTTGCAAGTTAATTCGATCCATTCATCGATTGAAGCAAACATTGCGTTCTTGGAACTATCGTTTTGATGTAATCATAATGGTATATGATTTAATTCAAAATGAAAATGATTCTTGTGTATATAAGGAAGTTAGTGGGAGCGCACTGACAGTGATTGTCCTGTATAATGATGATATATCATTTCTTGGAAATGATATTCCCATAATCCACAATCGGTGAAAGCTTGGCTTTCGTGAAAATTCTCCGTAGAATACTTGGGAGAGGCAACTTTATTCTAGGAATAAAGATTTACTAGGATAGATCTAAAAATTGTTGGCACTCTCCGAGAAATCGTACATTGAAATAAATGTACGCGACCTGGTGTCTCATCGCTTTGAGCATATAGAGTCACAATCAGGCCAATCAAAGTGATAGTCACTGGATTGATGTTAAGAACATCCTTTAGTATCTTAGATGAACTAAGGATGCTTTCTTAAACTATGGAGAAGGAGAACTTGAAGTGACTGGGTTCACTGTTGCAAGTTTCTAACCGATAAAAACGACTATAAGTCGTAATATAGGTACTATATAGTTTGAATAACGGAACAGTGAGCTGGAAATCTTCCAAGCAAGATATTGTTGCCGAATAAACAACAAAAACAGAATATTACTGCAGCTGAGGCAGCAATAGAGCACTTAGGATCTAAATAATCCTAATTGGATTAGGTGTAGTTCTGTTAGCAGTTGAGCTAGGCTACAGCATAGGCTAAAGAATTAATGGTCTCATCAACGATCCAAGTATATACTTCAACCATTCATCTAATTCGTTCGGATCATACACCGTGGAGATGTGATGATCGAATAAATCGCATCAGATGATAACTTTGCAAATCCACTGACGAAAGCAGTTTCTCAGCAAAAGTTTGAGAGAACCGTAAATAGTTCAAGTGTAGGACACTTGAGTGATTGGCTATAGGTCAAGTGGGAGATTGTTGGACAATTATGACCCATAACATCACTATTTGTACAGAACATGTTGTTGTTGTACAAATTAACTATGTGACAAAGGAAATTTCTCTTTTATCATTTGTAATTAGATTACCGGATATATAAATGATAAAAGTCCATATAATTAGTTCCGGATTGATAAGATATGAGACAGTATCAATCCATTAAGGTTTAATCATTAAAACATCCCTAGTCGGAGTATTATCGAGATTGGACACCGATAATATGGAATAGACTAGTATTACACTTGTGCGTGTTATGGGAGCATAACAACATAATTCTACTTATGCAAGTGTAATAGGAGGTTGTGTTTACCGATGGTACGGAAACAGCTTCGCTCTAGATAGACCCCTCGGAATTCCATTGGTAGTATGACTATGTGTCTATGGAAGTCCGAATCAGGTAGGTGTATTTGGTCTTAACCTGAGACTTACACCGCTAATACTTCCGACAATCAATATACTTTGGTTTTGGTCATCCAGGGCTTTAACCGGTTATGTGTACGCTCTTCTGGGTATATTAAGAATCGTAGTGTATTTGGTGTGATTTCGAGATGGAAGTATCACTCCAGTCATAGTGGAGATGATGATCACGTTGGATACGGAACTGGTGCTCTTATATGCTGCAGTTATCGGGATAATATGACTAGGTCATGTTTATCCGATTATAGAGACTAGTTACCAGAGATCCGATATGTGCTTCGTACGGGGCAGACACAATTCCAACCTCAGACCTAGCACGTGACATCCGATACTGGATCGCAATACGCAATACTACGTATACTACGCCTGATATAGATTACATATTCCTTTAAGAATATTTTTGGAGAATTGGGTAGGCACGGTGTTTTGCTAGAAGCCAACCATGTCTTGTAAATCGGTAAAAACGTAGTACTAGGTACGTACGTATTCGGATAGTCCGACGATCGGATTTACTGTCAACATATCCGGGGATCTCATGGGTCGCTTCCTGAAGATTCACCGATGACTTATGACTCGCACATTATTAATCTGGGATTAATTAGTAGAGAGATAAAATTAATCTAGGATTAATTACGGAGATATTTTATGTGGGATAAAATTTTAATTTAAAGAGAGAGAACGATTAATTTGGAATTAATCGATAAAATAATATATTCGATATATTATACGAAATTAGATTTCGACTCGGAATTAAAATTAGATTTTAATTCAGGCGAACGAGTTAATTTAGAATTAATTCGCTAGCGATGTGAATAGTAATTTTGATAGGCATAATTATTTAATTAAATTTGATTTAATTACGTCGCAACGAAAAATTCGTTACTTCGGAATTAGCGAACCCGAGCCCGGGAATGTTTGCGGGCCCACTCGCATTTCGAATTTAAGTGCGGCCCACAAGTCACATCACGTGTCACATCATTAGTCATTCAAGTGATGGATGTCTTGTCACTTTGAGTGATGTGATGTAAGTCACTTTTGAGTGATGTGAATAGTTGAAAGGCTTTTAAAGCCTTGTACCATTTTTCTTGGAAAGTGGGATTTGGTAAATGGTTATTTGATTTTTTGAAAATCAAAAACACACCACACTTGACAACTTCATCTCTCTCTCCTCTCCATATTTTTGGCCAAAGGCCAATTTTTCCTCTCAGTTTTTTCCTTCAATGCCGTGAGCAAGGAGAAGCTTAAGGGAAATTTTGTGGCAAAATTTCCAAGTGCTAGCACACCATAGGGATCATACAAAGGTGATAGGGAAACCCACACCAAAGATTGGAGCTTGAAGATCCAACTAGGAGCAAAAATTTGGGCTTGGCCGAGAGCTTCATGGAGGAGCAAAAGTTTTGTGTTCAACGCATCGCAAATCCGATCATTGTAAGTATGATTCCGCCATACTTATTTATTGTATTCACATATTTTCATAGCTTGAATGATATTGGGACTATAGTAGAATCCCAACAGATATAATTTAAGAATACTTACTTTGAGTATTTATTCTTAAACGAGTTTGACTCGCGCAAATCAAATCGTTGTTTGAACATTGGATGGTCATTAATCAAAGATTAATTAATTGGATTAGATTGATTGATAACATGCTTTGTGTGAATACTTGGATGTATTGTATGAATAATGTATATCGGATGGATATTAGAAGAGTGAGGGCAATTTTGGAAATTATTGTAATAAATTTAGAATTTATTTAAATTGGACATGCATGTCCAGCCTATTATCTCTATTCTATTTGTATTTCTCTTCTCACCAATTCCCCTCAATGCCAATGACGTTTCTTTTAGTATTATGTATTGGGTACAAGTATGAATAGTGCTAGCGGGAGAGAGGAAAGAGAGAGATTTGTTCTATGAACAAATTTGTTATATATCCTTCCGCATATCATTATTAAATTTTACCGCGTCTTATTATGCTTTTAGAATGCATGTTTAAGGGTGTATGATGAGACCTAATTAAAGATAATAAATTGATTTCCAATTTACGCGAAAAACCCTCATTCAATGTTAAGCGTTTTTCCTTCCATTGAGTGGTTCTCTCTCAAGATCCAAGATTGACATTCGTTTGTTGGCCAAAGTCAAGACCTTTTTCCATCGCGGATGTGTTTGAACCGCGAAAGCTTTTTTCCATATCGTATGTCTTGGGCGGTTGTGACTTGTTGGCCAAAGTCAATGTCACTTCTAGTTCATCGACTTCCATTACGAAGCTTTCCCACTGTCAATGGGTCACGCTTAACTAGAATCATTAAGCTTGTTGAGCCAACGCCAATGCTTAGTTGATTTAGAGGAAAAGGTTAGGAAATAAATTGGATATATTTACATATATTGGATATATGTTTCAGACTTAGAGGTCCACCTACTGGATCTAGGAATTGGATGGGATCCAATTGATCTTAGAGATGTACCTAGTTAAGTTTCATACAACTTGTTGGCCAAAGACAATGTTGTGTGTTATTTAACGGGATCTTAGCCCACTAGCAAATTAGGTTTCCCGAGTACTCTACAAAGTGTTAGAGGCTCGCCGAAAAAATAGTGGGAGGCAAGTATTAAATTTGCAATTTCGTTTAGATACTTGCCAATACGCGCTCATTTTATTTTTTCGTCATTAAAATATAAATATATTAGTTGGACTAATATTCAATTGTTGTTTTAATTGAACAATTGCACTGTATTCAAACTACTTCATTTGTAGTTGGTTATATAGTTGGACTATAGTACTCAATACATTTGAAAGTAACCAATCAAATTGTAGTTAATTATATAGGTAGACTATAGTAATTATTACATTAGATTGTACCCGAAATCGTTGATTGGATAGTTGGACTATAGCAATCAAGATGACCTGAAAGATTAGCATCAAATGACATAATCCTGGGTGAAAATGTCTTTAATGGCTTTAATTTTCTAGATTGGGAAAAGAATCTCAGGATAGTCTTGGGAGCTGAGAAGTTACTCTATTTGATAGAGAAACCTCTCAGGCCTGAGCCCGGAGTTGATAACTTTAGTGTTCAATCCGTTATGCTTGTTGCAATGACTCTTTAATTTCGTCATCAGAACTAAGGATTAGATCCTTATACCATGATGTTGAAATTAAAGGATCTTCGTATATCTATTCTTAAATCTTAGAAGTACGAATTGCAAAAGAAGCTCTTTCGCTCGTGTATGTCAGAGGGTACATCTGTCGAGCACTAGGTGTCGCAGATGATTACTGACATCGAACAGCTAGGTTAGCTGAGCATTACCTACGAGGCCGAGACTTATATAGATTTGATCTTATAGTCTCAGCCCAATTGCTGGGCGGGCTCATCATGAACCAAAAGAGAAAAACTCTTGGATAGTTAATGGCTATGCTCAATAAGGCAAAGCCAAAGCTTCTAAAAAGGCAAGAAGCATAAGGCGTATTTTACTTCGACATCCCAGAAGGCTAAGGCTTGGCCAAAGGCTTCTGGGGGTGTGAAGAAAATGGCAAGGCTAAATCGTCACAGTCTTCTGGGAAGACAAATGATATATCCCAACATGTCTGCCCAAATTATGGCAAACGGGGTCACTAGAAGCGTGACTACCATATGGACAAGGCATACATGAAGGAAAGTGAAGGTGGGGCAAGGCTCCGGCTTCAGGTATGTTTGTTATAAATATGTCCACTACCAGTTTTAAAAATTGGATTTTGATACTGGATGTGGAACATACATATGTACTAATGTGTAGGATCTGCTGATTAGCAGGATACTGGCTTCAGATGAGATCGACCTGCGAGTCGGAAACAGGACGAGAGTCACTGTTTTGGCAATAGGAACCTAAGTTTTGGAACTGCCCTTAGGGCATGTACTTAAATTAGGAGACTATTATAATGTACCTAGTTTGACTAAGAATATTATCTCTGTATCTAGTTTAACCCGTTAGGGGTATACCTTTATGTTCCGAAACACCAGGTGTTCTGTCTATAAAGATGATATTGAGATATACACATTAGATGTGAATAACAGTATTTATATTTCGAATATAGATGAATCTCAAACATATAACATGAAAAACAAAAGGCTCAAACTGAGTAAATCAGATGAGACTTATTTGTGACATTGCTGTCTGAGACACATTAACAAGACTCGTATATCCACACTTTCGAATAATGGATACTAGGACAGATTTGATCCTAATTCAAATGATGTCTACGAATCTTGTTTATTAGGCAAAGTGCCTAAAATACCTTTTACATGGTAAAGGTGCAAGAGCCACCGATCTATTAGCCCTCGTTCATAGTGACGTAAGTGGGTCCATGTCTAGTTAGGCTAGAGGTGGATATGAATACTTCGTAACCCTTACGGATGTGGCATTGCGTTATGATTATGTGTATTTTATGAAACACAAGTCGGAAACTTTTGAGAAATTGAAAGAGTTTCGACACGGAGTAGAAAAACAGACCGGTAAAAGTATTAAAACATTACGATTGGACCATGGTGGATAAGACTTAAATAAATGAGTTTCTGGATTACTTGAAAGAGTATGGTATTCTTCCACAGTGGACTCCTCCCGGAACACCTTAATATGACGGTGTGACCGAACAGAGAAACCAAACTTTGTTGGACATGGTAAGGTTAATGATGAGTCGCTCTGATCTACCAACTTCCTTCTAAGGATACACATTAAACAATGCAATACTTATTTTGAATAAGGTTCCATGAAAATCTGTTAGACAGACTTCATATTAGATATGAACAGGAAAGAAATCACGTTTCTCATCCCTGAAGATTTGGGAATGCTGGGCATACTAAAACGTTTGGATGATACCAAACTATAACCCCAATCGGATAAGTGTCTATTTGTAGGTTATCCTAGGGAAACCAAAGTATAGTACTTATACAAATCACAAGAGAACAATGTATTTGTTGTTCTCCATGCAGTTTTCCTAAGAGAAATTCCTATATGCAGTGGTAAGTGGGAGGAAAGTAAAACTCGATAAAAATCGAAGTGATGCTATTCCAGGCACTGATTCCTTACAGAATATGAACAGTTCATCAGGGATGAAACTGTACCACAATCTTCGAATACACAAGAACCGCGTATGTCGGAGAGAGTCAGAAAACAACTTGGGAGGTATGGGTTTCTGATCTCACCTCATGTATATATTAGTCTTATTGAAGAAGATGGACCAACTACGTATGAGGAAGTTATACAAGGTATTGACTCCTTTTATGGAAAAATGCCATGAATTTCGAAATGGATTCCATGTATACGAACCATGTTTGGATACTGGTTGATGTACCAGAAGTCATTATGCCTATTGGTAATAAATGGGTCTTCAAAGAAGACAGACATGGTTGGAAACATACAAATGTACGCAGCTAGGCTTGTACAGAAAGGGTATCGTCAACGACATAGTGTCTACTATGACAAAACTTTTTCACATGTTGCCATGATTAAATCCATTCGGATAATACTTGCTATTGTTGCATATTTCGATTATGAATATATCAGCTGGACTCCAAAACCACTTTCCTTAACGAAAACCTTTTGGAGGATGTTTGTATGCAACATCCTGACGGTTTTGTTGTGCCAAAACATGCAAACAAGGCTTGCAAGTTAAATCAATCCATTTATGGATTGAAGTGAGCATTGCATTCTTGGAATCAGGGTTTTGATGTAATCATAATGGTATATGATTTAATTCAAAATGAAGATGATTCTTGTGTATATAAGAGGATTAGTGGGAGCACACTGACAATCGTTGTCCTAAATATTGATGATGTATTGATTCTTGGCAATGACATTCCCATACTATAATCGGTGAAAGCTTGACTTTCATAAAATTCTCCATGGAATACCTGGGAGAAGCAGGCTTTATTCTGGGAATAAAGATCTACTGAGATAGATCTAGAAAGCTGCAGACACTCTCCCAGAGTTCGTACGTTTTGATATGTACGCAACCTGATGTCTCATATGCTTTGAGCATATGCAGTCACAATCAGGGCCATCCAGGTGATGGTCACTGGATTGAGTAAAGAACATCCTTGAGTATCTTGGAAGAACTAAGGATGCTTTCTGAGAATATGGGGAAATGAGAACTTGAGGTTGTTAAGAAGCGGCCGCGAGTACGCAGCGAAAATAAAGAAGAAATTAATAAATCAAATTATGATGCCGCTATCCCTTTGCCCAAGACCTATTTGTTTTGATTATTCTACAAGCCTAGGCATGTTACTATATATTCTAAGCATAAAAACTCATAAAACAAGCAAAGAACATAAACCTAAACATGTTAACTATCATAAGAACTCTAATTAAAATAAAGAAAGAAAAAGACTTACTTGAACCGAAGACTCCTCTAGTCCTCCCTCCAATCTACAAGCTTTTCTCGAACTCAGCAAGCTCTTCCACGTTCCAAAGAGCCACCCAAGTGTGTGGCCTCCAAAGGTGCACACACCAAAGCCAAAACTCAACGGCCAGACTACGCCTTGAGTGCACGGGTATTTTGCCCTTGGTGCTAGCCTAGGCAAATACCTCAAAACTTTTAACTCGAGGTTCCTCTAGTCAATTAGACTTAAGGATCCTCAAAATCAGTGGCTTACTCTTAAACTTTAGAGTTGCTCACTTATATAAACCCAAGATATGAAAGGTTTGGTGCAAAAATTTGTAAAGAATTCTTTGGGTTTATATATGTGCTCCAAAGACAACAAAATTAATTAAGAATCCAATGTGGGATAAATGCTAATTTAATCTTAGCCATTGGATCTTAATTTAGTGGTTTAATGAGATTATAAAATCCTAATAAGAGTTTGGGCCGAATTGGAATTCAAAACAAATAACAAATAAAATAAAATAAAATAAATATGAATAGTAATTTTTTTATTTGTTTATTCCAATTCCCAAAGTGCCCATATCGTCATTCACCAATCCCTAAGCCATTATGGAACCTCATAAATGATATGTTCAATAATTAAACACATTGAACCATTTATGAACAATTCCTACAGCAATCATACATGCTGTTAAATTTGTATTGTGCACTGTTAACCATTGATTTCGAATTTGTTGTGTGTGACCTTTTGGGTTCCCCTCAAATTGGACATGAAATGAATCGTGATAATTTAATCGAACATAAATTATCCTCTGATCAGATGGTCGTTCGATTTCAATGACCAAGGTTGACATCTAGCAACATGTCAAGGCCCTCAAATGAGAAGGAAAGATATATACCCATTCTGTATGCGATTTACATATGATATGGTCCCTCGCCTCACTGTATCCTCACCGTTCGACCTAGGGTATGGAAAGTGTCTACCCATATAGTCAAAGGTATAATGTTGATAGTGTCATGAATCGTGCTAACCCAAGAATCTCACATGATTCTTCCGTTGCGGCCACAGTCTCAAGCACTGATCACACATATCAACCCGCGAACTGGAATACTACTCTTATAAGAAAATATTATATGAGAGAGTGGAGATTCTCTGTTGTATCTTTACAAACTTCATGTGTTTCAACAAAATGACCCAATCATACCCTTATGACCGGATCTTTTGAACCGGGGAATGAGAATGTCAAAGTTATTTGATCCATACATAAGATTGTAAAGACCTCAAGTCTAAGCACTAGTCATACAATCGATACATGAAAGTTCTCACAGACACATGGGATAAACACTATATGAGAAAACTTTCGGCGGTCAGTTCAATGGACACGAGCAACTCATGCATCCATGTGATACACGAAGCGGACGGATCTCCGCTAGAAGCCTATGAGATCGGCTACCCCACTTAAGGGCGAATCATATCATCATGCTAGTCTCTCCGATTTGTGAACACCTAGATTATTCACAAAACTATGAATAGGAACGTTTAAGAGTAATGATTCTCATAAGGCGTGGAAGCCATCATCTTATTACTCCAAAGGCTTTATTACAGTGTTTGATGATTCATATAAGTTATGTAAGACACGTATAATAAAGATTTCCATTTTATTAATTAATGAAACTATTACAAATACATGTACATATAGCCCATCCACAAGTTGGGTATAGGGCATATCCCTAACAGAGGTGACTGAGTTCACCGCTGCAATTTTCCAAACCTATAAAGACGATTGTAAGTCGCAATAAGGGTACATATTTAGTTTGAATAATGGAACTGTGAGCTGGAAATCTTCCAAGCAAGATACTGTTGCTGATTAAACAATAAAAGTGGAATATTACTGCAGCTGAGGCAGCAAAAGAAGCATTTTGGATCCATAAATTCCTAATTGGATTAGGAGTAGTTCTGTTAGCAGCTAAGCTAGGCTACAACACAGGCTAAGGAACCGCTGTCTCATCAACAATCCAAGTATCTACTTCAAATGTTTCATCTAATTCGTTAGATCATACATCGTGGCGATGTGATGATCGAATAAATCACATCAGATGATAACCTTGTAAATCCGCTGACGAAAGCTATTTCTCAGCAGATTTTTGAGCGACCCGTACATAGTTCAGGTGTTGGACACTTGAGTGATTGGCTATAGGCCAAGTGAGAGATTGTTGGATAATTATGACCCATAGCATCACTATTTTGTAAAGAACATGGTGTTCTTGTACAAAATTAACTATGTGACAAAGGAAATTGCCCTTTTACCATTTGTAATTGGATTACTTGGATATATAAATGATAAAAGTCCAAATGATTAGTACTAGATTAATAAGATATGAGACAATATTAATCCATGTAAGGTTTAATCATTAAATATCCATAGTCGTAGTATTATCGAGACTGGACATCGATAATGCGGAATAGGCTAGTATTACGCTTGTGCGCGTTATGGAAGTTTAATAACATAGTTCTCATATATTTGGGTATTGGATACTCATGCAAGTGTGATAGGAGGTTCTGTTTGCTGATGGTACGGGAACAGCTTCGCTCTGGATAGACCCCTCAGAATCCCATTAGTAGTATGACTATGTGTCTATGGGAATCCAAATCAGGGTAGGTGTATTTGGTCTTAACCTGAGACTTGCATCGCTAATACTTACGACAATCAGTATACTTTGTTTTTGGTCGTCCGGGGCTTTAACAGGTTCTGTGTACGCCTCTTCAAGGTATACTGAGAATCGTAGTGTGTTGGGTGTGATGTCAAGATGAAAGTATCACTTTAGTCATATAGAGATGATGATCACGTAGGGATACAAAACTAGTACTCATAAATGTTATAACTATCGGGATAGTATGACTAGGTCATGATTATCCGATTAAAGAGACTAGTTGCTAGTGATCCGATATATGTTTCGTACGGGGCAGACATAATTCCAGCCCTAGGCCTAGCATGTGACATCCGATACTGGATCGTAATACGCAATACAATGTATACTATGCCTGATACAAATTATATATATTCCATGTTGAATATATTTCTGGAGAATTAGGTAGGCATGGTGCTTTGCTAAAAGCCAACCATGTCTTGTAAATCGGTAAGAACGTGGTCTTGGGTACACACATGTTCGGATAGTCTGATGACCGTATTTACTGCCAACATATCCAGAAATCTCTTGGGTCGCTTCCCAAAGATTCAATGATGACATTTGACTCGAACAGAATTAATCTGGGATTAATTATGAGAGAGAAAATTAATCTGGGATTAATTAAGGCAAGAATTAATCTGTGATTAATTATCAGAGAAAGAATTAATCTGGGATTAATTGCGTCGAGAATTTATCTAGGATTAAATTCGTCGAGAGGAGAGAACGCGATTAATTTGGAATTAATCGGCAAAGTAAATTTAATAGTGAAATTGGATTTTACTATTTAATTTAATTAATTGGGCTAAAATAATATATTAGATATATTAATTGAAATTGGATTTCAGTGCGGAATTAAATTGGATTTTAATTCTAGTAAATGAATTAATTTAGAATTAATTCGCAATCGACTTCCGTAATAATTTTACTGGGTATTATTATTTAATTAAATTAGATTTAATTACGAAGCGAAGGAAAATTCGTTTAGTCGGATTAAACGAAATGGGCCCAAAGTGTATTGTGTAAGCCAACTAAATTTGGAATTTAAATGGGTGGGACCCATGACTTACATCAACTTGTCACTATTTGTGATGTAAGTAGATGGAATAGTAAATGTGGCATTTACTTCCCAAACCTACCAAGTCAACACACACCAACTTTTTGTATATGTTTTGTTTTTGAAAACAAAGTGTGAACTATTCACTCTCTCCCGCACATCTCTCTCTTGGCCGAATACATGCTCCTTGGAGGAGAAAATTTTTCTTTCAATTTTTTTGATCAAAGCTAGCACTTTGGGAGTCAACTAAGGTGATAAGGAAACTCACCATTGAGTTTAGAATTCAAATCAAAGGCTTGGAGCTTCCAACAAAGAAGAAAAAGTCTTGAACTTCATCCGATCAAAGTGAATATTTCCGCAACTTTATTTGATTTATTCACACCCAAATCACCTTAGAGATCCTTGACATGTTCTAGGAATACTTAGCACTTCGATCTCTGGGATTTGTTTCCGAACTGAGTTGAGTTGATGGCGAGGTGCTTTGACCTCTGGGTCTTGTTCCCGAACCACCGAGTGTGAGACGCTTCATTCTCTGGGATTTGTTCTCGAATTGAGTTGAGTTGATGGCGAGGTATTTCGACCTCTGGGTCTTATTCCCGAACCCACGAGGACTTAATACCTAATCTATTAATTTATGAAGCCAAATTTTTAGAAGTATCTAATGGATTGATTATTTGATTGAGTGGTGACTTTAAAATTAAAACAAGTAAATAAAACAGCGTGAAAGTAGTTTGAGAAAATTCAATATTTAGAAATTATCCAGGGTTGTGAATCTTTCCAATATCTTTTTAAAAGATAAAGTGGTTATTTTACGTTTGTGTAATATATCGGTTTATTAAACTGGAACACGAAATTATGCAAAAGCCCCTTCCAATGGTCAGATACAAATACCCAGTGTAACTTAATTAATCATATTCCTATATGAACCAAGTTACCTGAATTCATTAAGATTAAGTTCCAATTATGGCTACCCCCGCCCGACAGGTATATTCCTATCCTGTAAGGAAATCTATTAAAGGGTTATCTATCCTCAAGGAAGATCGTGGGCTATTAAGTCTATGGTTTAAACCTAAAATCTCTTTTCCAAGTTCATTTTAAATTTACCAAATCAATCTTATTAATGGCCAGTTAACAAGAAGCATTAAGCTTAATACTCAATAAATAAACCTTTATATTACCCAAACTATAATTAACCTCTTATAAACCGGTGATATTGGAATTCATCACAACCCGAGATAATGGGCTTAATTACGACACATATCTAAGGCTAATAAAAGCTTAAATAAAATAAAAGACATAAAGTAAATGCTGGAAAGTAAATGCGGAAAAGTAAATACTGAAAAGTAAATGCTGAAAAGTAAATACTGAAAAGTAAATACTAAAAAGTAAATTTTGAAAAGTAAATGCTGAAAAGTAAATGCTGGAAATTAAAAATATAAAAATACAATAAAAGAAAATGCTAGAGTAAAAAGATCCACTTTTATCACTACTATTTTAGATATCTCCCTTATTATAACATATAAACTTTGCGTGATAATTACCAACCAGCCATATAGGCGATATCCTGATTAAATCAAATTAATAATTAATTACCAACCGATCAACCAAACGGTATCCAGTTTAGTCAATTTTAAAACCAATTTCAAATAATTACCAACCGACCAATAAAGTGGTATCCTCATTAAGTCAGGTTATAAATAGTTTATTTATTATAATTAAGGGAGATTAATCTAAATATTAATAATAAAAGCTTTACCTTTTACCCCAGCACAAGGAGTTACCTCCTCATTTCTGAAAAGTAAAAACTGAAAAGTAAAAAAAGGAAAGTACTGTGCGTAAAAGTAAATTACAGAAAGTAAAGACTTGAAAAGTAAAGAAAACAAAGTAAAAATACGGAAATTAATTACTGAAAGCTGTAAATAAATAAACAAGATACAATCTTCTTAGTATTCTTAAGGAATTACGTAGAAGAAAGCATGAATTCAAATATGAAATTTGGCCTTCTATTTATAGGCAAAAATTAGCTCGCGTGTCGCGACGCGCAAGATTATTCTTGCGTCGCGATGCGCCGTTTGTGAAGGACGCGTGGCTTGCCTTTTGCTGAGATGGTGACACATTGCAGAGCTTGAATGATTTACTTAATAATTATGCTGATGTGGCGTTGACTGAATTATTGTGCTGACGTTATTGATGATGTGGCGATGACGTGGCGATGTCAATTGTCGGCAGCATGTGATGGTGACACATGGCATACGATGATTGGCTGATGATGACATGGCTAACATGTGGCAAGCTGACTCAGCATGTGATTGTTATGGATGCCACGTGGCTGACACATGGACGACACATGGTGATGGTGATTGTCAGCAGCATGTGATGATGACACATGGCACGTCGTATGTTAGCGGATCTGCTCTGATGTTGACATGTGGCAGACACGCATTAGTAGACTTCAGCGCACGTTAGTGGTCGGCGCATGTTAGCAAGGCGTATTTCAGCAAATATTCTCTGATTGTGACACGTGTCCTGGTGCACGTTAACAGACTTCGGTGCACGTTAGCGGTCGCGATGCTGGTTGCGTGTCGCAACACACCAAATGACATTTTTGCCCTTTTTTGTCCGTTTTTCACTGTTTTGGCCCCGAATCATCTTCAGAGAGTCCCGAAACCTCATTTATCTACAAAATAACATTAAACACATCAAAATATTCACAAAACGCAAGAAAATATACAAAATATTAGGTCAAATGAGTGGAAAATAGTGATATATTTACCACTCATCACACCCCCCAAACCTAACATTTTGCTAGTCCTCGAGCAAAACAATAAAATAAAATAACATAAAAATTTTTAAAATAAAATTTAACTAAGCCACTTTCGTAGGGATCACGATTGTATTTAACATATGCAACAAGCCTTTAAACCCCTAAGTGTCCATAGTGGACGAGTTGTAGTCTCGTGAGGGCTTACAACGACGATACCCAGAAATGTCATTATAAAAAGTAAAAAGATAATATAACTAATGCACACAAAAGCAAAAAGACAAGAGAAAATAGAATAAACAAGTTAGTGACTAAACAGGTGAAACTTCTTGTATAAGTTTAGAGTTGTTTTCTTTCTTTCTAAATTACCGAATAAGTAAATTCTCCGATTATTTTTGCCATTCTCCATATACACAGCCAACAAAATATTAATCAACTCATTTTGCCCACAATAGTCACAAGTGTAGTGGAGAACAGAGTAATATTTTTGTCCTAAGGTTATATCAGACTTCACACATTTTTTAGCAATGAAATATTTTTCTGATTTTTTTATTTATATACAATATCTTCCATCCATATAGTGAGTTTTAGGTCAGTGACTCCCAAACCAGTTGGCTTTAGGGCACTAGGTGTTAAGACACCCCTACGAACTTAATTACTCAGACTTCAGATATATATATTTTTTTCAATATCTTTTATCCATGTAGCAAGCTTTGGGCCAGTGGCTCCCAAACCATATGGTTTTAGGGCACTAGGTGTTAAAACACCCCTACATACTTAATAACTCGGATCTCAGACGTTTTTTTTTTATCCCATCGCTTTTTTAGATGCTTCCTCTAATTAAACTATAGCACTGAATATTCAAACTCGTCAATTACAACTCATGTCCGTATGTTACCATGTATGTTGATAATACCTGTCAACTGAGCATATGAAGATCCATTTTAATCAGTTTTTATGGATAATTCACAAATTAAATAATTCAAAAGGAAATAAACAAAAATTAACTTGTTCCGAAATAGGTTGAGATACGTCTCAGGAGTGGAAATTCTTTACACAGCTATCTCACGCCAATTTCACCTGATTAATCAAGTTAAAAACACAAAACACAATATATATATATATATATATATATATATATATATATATATATTTTTTTTTTGTAAAATTTTTTAATTTTTTTTGAATTTTTGGAAAATTTTTGACTAAAAACAACATAATAAAAAAGAAGATACTAGTTAACTATTCCTCTCCTTCAAACCTAAATGAGACATTGTCCCCAATGTCTTAAAAAGTAGAAAATGAGTTTAGAAGATAGTACCTAGTTAGCTGAAATTCTACATCTAAAATGAAAATTAAAGGTTAAGATCCATATTTATCCGACGTTTTTTACCACGATCATTATCGGACCAGTTTATCTTGGAAAAGATAGGGTCAATTTGTGGTTCAAATGCTAAGATTTGGTTAATTAAATCATGGGCGGTTCTGTCAGTGAAAAGGAGTTCTTTTAAAGGTTTTGACACGAACCCATTTCTTCGGGCATCATCAAGAAATACACAAAGAAAATCATAAAATCCATTTGCATTGAACAGTCCCATTGGTTTTTGGTGTATGTTCAAGTTCGCCCAAGATAGTACTGTAAAGATTTCCTCCATCGTACCCAAACCACCTGGCAAAACAATAAATGCATCAGCACGGTTAATCATTTCCACAAGTCGCTCAGACATACCTGGTACGATCAGTTCCTCTCCATTTGATGGTCCTATAAGATTTGAATCTTCCAAGGGCTTTAGGATGATTCCCAAAACTTGAATGCCTCCTTCCTGTACGGCCTTTAAAACTATCCCCATTAGTCAAAGATTGCCACTGCCATATACTAGGTGCATATTCCTTTCAGCTAAGACTCGGCCTAATTCATGTGCTGCCGCTACGTATTGTGGCTTAGTACCAACACTAGTACCACAAAAGACACATATATTTACAACTCGTCTTCTTGAAGTGGCTTCCATTTTTATTTGGATGCCTTCAAAAATGCAATGATGAGTTGAATTTATAACACCTGAAAAGGATTAGTAATAATAGCACTAGTATCTTCTAAAGGACGATTATTAGCAAAATTATAAAAGAAATTGTGAAAGGTCAAAAATTCTAGATCATATCGGAGAAAATAAAAGAAAATAACAAAAAAATCACAATTATTAGGAAAAGACAAAGAGACATAATATTTACAAGAAAGTAACAGGTTGATTGACGTATATGCATCAGAGACAATCTTCCCATCCAATTTTCTTATAAATTGACAAACAATGTCTTTTTGAGTCAGATTCCTGAGACTTAACTGTTGTCTTTCTTTACGAAATTATGTATATAACATGTGAATTGCATGATGCACATATCCATTAGAATGCGTCTCAAGAGTCTTAGATATGTCATCCAAAGACTCCTTACTCAAGCCATCGCTAATGAATTTAATTTTATCTTCACGGTTATCAGACACCATTCCTAAAGAACGAAAACGAGTATTATATGTCATGCGAGCACATTTATAACAAACACCCATTCTTTTGGCTCTTCTTTTTTTAGCATAGGTGTTTCTTCCTAAACCAGGTAGATGTGAAATAAAAGAGTCAAAAGACTCACCTGCCAACCGGACCCGTGCTTCAATAATCCAACGAATGTCATTATGAATACCTTTGATCATTAGTATTCTCATCCGTTCCAAACGAGCTTTGCAGACTTTCATCAGAGAGTTCTGAGGGAGAGAAGGAAATTGCTTGTAAAGATTTGTGAGAACTTCTTCCATCCTAAAATGACTTTACCTACAAAATTAATCACACAAAATTAAAACACACCAAATCTGAATATATACACAAATTGCATGGTTGCCTCCCTGTTAGCGCTAAGTTTAAAGTCGTCAACTAGACATGATTGCCCGAACGTTAGGCTGGATCTGAAAGTGTGACACTTTTTTTTTATTGCTAAATTAATTCTCCCCAGTAGTGTTTGACACGCTTGTTTTTAACCTTGAATATTTTGGAGGAGTTGGGATCATGTAACTCAACGGCTCTATCTGGTAAAACTTGGGTGATTAAGAATGGACCTGACCACCATGATTTTGGCTTCCATGGAAAGAGTTTCAACCTTGATTTGTTTAACAGTACCATCTGCTCTGATTCTAAATGTATGCGCACTAACTTCTCATCATGTCTCTCATTGGCCTTTTCTTTGTACAGTTTGGCATTCTCAAAAGGCTGTATGTGTGAAATTCCTCCAATTCATTGAGTTGGTGGAATTGTTTCTCTTCTGTTGCTTGTAGTACAAGAATAGGTTTCTTCAGTGCGCAAGACGCTTTATCTTCAGGCTCCAACGGTAATTTGCAAGCTTTAAGTTTGTCAGTAGAACTTTACATTGTATTGGAGTTCTAGATGGTACTATATATCATATCAAGTCTTAAACATTCCTCTTTCTTTTCGTCATCCGGGAAATTCATGGCTTTGAAAACATTGAATGTTACTTCTTGGTCATGTACCCTCATGGTTAGTTCTCATTTTTGTACATCAATAATTGTTCGACCTGTAGCCAAGAATGGTCTCCCGATGATGATTGGCACATTTTCGTCTTCCTCCATATCAAGGACAATAAAATCTGCTGGGAAAATAAATTTGTCAAATTTGACCAGCACATCCTCAACTACACCTCTCGGAAATACGAACGTTCTATCAGCAAGTTGCAGAGAGACTGAGGTGGGTATTGTTTCTCCAATCTGTAATTTCCTGAAAATAGAAAAATGCATCAAGTTAATACTTGCACCTAGATCACACAAAGCCTTACCGAAGTCATGTTCTCCAATGGTGCATGGGACAGTGAAACTGCCAGGATCTTTCAACATTGGGGGAAGCTTCCTCTGAATGATAGCGCTGCATTCTTCTGATAATGCTACTGTCTCGTAATCTCCCAATCTCCGCTTTCGTGAAAGAATGTCTTTCATGAATTTGACATAGCTAGACATTTGTTCCAATGCTTCTGCAAATGGAATATTGATATGCGGCTTTTTGAAGATCTCCAGGAATCGAGCAAACTGCTTGTCCCGTTTGTTTTTCTGGAGTCGCTGTAGAAAAGGTAGAGGTGGAATGATTCTTTCCTGATCTTTTTCATTTGCTTCTTTTTCTTCCATATGTGGAACTGTATATTTTGGAAATTCCTCAGTGGATGTCTTGATTCCAACATCTTTGTTGATTTCAGTACCGCTTTTCAAAGTAATGGCTTGACATTGCTTCTTCTCTCGGTTCCTTGGATTTGGTTCTGTGTTGCTAGGAATGTTACCTGGTGGTCTGTAACTCTGAGCATTGGCCAGTTGTCCAATTTGACTCTCCAGTGTTTTAATGGAAGCAGATTGGCTCTGAAATATAGCATCATATTTTTTTAACTGAGCTAGCATTTCTGTTATTCCTCGTTCTTTTTCATGCTTCTGGCCTTTATTCGGTTGTTGGAATCCGAGTGGTGGATAGTGCATTTGCCCTGAATTGCTGCTCCATGAGAAATTGGGATGATTCCTCCACCCTAGGTTGTAGGTGTTGGAATACAGATTGTTCCCCTGTCTGTTGAAATTGTTGACATAATTCACCGTTTCTTTATGTTGGTTTGTCTCCGGTGCTCCTTCATATGGTGAACTTGTGGATCCAATATTGCCTTGTATGCTAAGAGTTTCCATGAATTTGTATATCTGATCCAGCTTGGCATTTACTGCTATGTTGGCTCCAGCTTTATAAATTCCAGCAATTCTTTGGATCATGCTCATTTCTGTTGGCCACAGAGAATTATTGTTGGCCATTTCTTCAATTAAATCCCAGGTTTGTTCTTCTTCTTTTGCCATTAGTGCTCCTCCAGCAGCAGCATCAATTGTGGTTCTCATCAGTCCAGAAACTCTGTTGTAGAAAGTTTGGACTTGTAGCCATTTTGTAATCTCATGGTGATGACATTTCCGGAGTAAATCTTTATACCTTTCTCAAGCTTCGCAGAGGGATTCTAAGTCATGTTGCACAAAAGATGTGATGTCATTTCTCAGCTTTGCAGTTCTGGCTAGTGGAAAGTACTTTGCAAGGAATTTTGTGGCTATAGTGTTCCAAGTTGTGATGAAACTTGCTGGTAATGAATGTAGCCAAGCTTTAGCTTTGTCTTTCAAGGAATATGGAAAAACTCACAGCACGTTGCTTCTTCAGCTGCTCGGTTATAATTAAAAGTGCCGAAGATCCTAATGCCCACATCAGCAACTTCCAGGAAGTTGCTGATGTGGGCATTAGGATCTTCAATTGCATTCCCCCCAAACTGAACTGACTGTTGAATCATCTGAATGTATGTTTTGATGTCACACGTATTTGCTGGTAAGAGAGGAAGTACAATACATGAAATGAAGCCGTCAACCACCGGAATAGTTCTGTCTTGAATGGGAATTGGTGGTGCAACTTCTAAAGGTTCAGGTTCCATGTTGACTAGTGCTTCTTGGCCTTCTTGTCTTTCCCTTCTCAACTATCTAATGGTTCTTTCAATTTCTGGGTCAAGCGGACGGATTTCAAAGCTACTGGTTCGTCTCATGTAGTGTCTGAGAACCTGAAACACAAGAAAATAGAAATAATAAGTAAAAGAAAATTAGATACAAGTAAAGGTATCTAACGGATGAGAGGTAATTATATCATTATTTCCCACTCATTTAACTTAATATTTTGTATAGTTTCTTGAGTTTTGTGAATATTTTGATGTGTTTTGTGTTATTTTGTAGATAAATAAAGTTTCAGGACTCTCTGGAGGTGATTTGGGACCAAAATAGTGAAAAAGGACACAAAAGGGAAAATGGTCATTTGGCGCGTCGCGACGCCTAACGTGTGCCGATCCATGTTAACGTGTGACGGGTCCACATGTCAGAATCTATGAAGTTTGACTTTGCTAACGTGCGCCGTGGCACGTGTCACCATCACAGCCGATCTACTGACGTGCGTCGTGCCACGTGTCATCATCATATGGTGCCGATAATCGCCAAAGCCACATGTCGCCATGTGTCTGCCACGTCATCATCCACATCACCAGTTGACCGAGTCAATGTGCCATGTCACCACCATGTAATCATTAGCCAATCACAGCGTGCCACGTGTCTCAATATTATGGTGTCGACAATCACTTTCGCCACGTGTCGCCACATCACCGCCATGTCAGCGCCACGTCAGCACAATTATTGAGACATTTATCTGAAATGCCACATGGCATATAAGAATCTGAAACAGTGAATCACAAGATGACATGTGGCGTGTCGCGACGCGAAGCACGCGTCGCGACGCAAGAAGCCTACCGAGGTCTATAAATGTACCTTCCTCTCTAAATTCTCTTATGTAAATAGGGAGTTTTCTACCTAGTTTCTTTTTAATTTCAGTTTTGTAATTAATTTTAATTACGTTCTGTAATAGTAATTTACCTTTTTTAAATTTTACAGTTTTTACTATTCAACCATGAGGATGTAACTTCCCCCTGCTAGGGTGAAAGGTAATTCTTTTACTATTGCTATTTAGATTAATCTCCATTAATTATAATATATTCACCATTTAAAAATTTGACTTAATAAGGATACCGCTATATTGGTCGGTTGGTAATTCATTTTAAACTGGTTTAAACCTGACTAAGTAAGGATACCGCCAGATTGGTCGGTTGGTAATTAATTTTCTTACTGCCTATATGGCAGGTTTATTTTGGTTCCGCCTTTATGGCTGGTTGGACTTAATTTGACTTAATCAGGTTATCGCCTATATGGCTGGTTGGCAAAATTATCACAAGTTAATATATTATATTAAGGGAGATATCTAAATGGTAAATAGTAGAAGTAGATCCTTTTACCTTAGCATTTTATTTTATTGTAAATTTACTTTTCAGCATTTTCTTTACCGCATTTACTTTTCAGCATTTTTACTTTATGTCTTTTATTTTACTAGCCCTAGTTATGAATAGTAACTAAGTTAGTTATCTAGGGTTGTGATGAATTTCAATATCATCGGTTTATAAGGGGTTAGATTTTTAGTTTGGGTAATATAAAGATTTATTATTGAGCCTTAATCTTAATGCTTTTTATTAACTAGCCATTAATAAAATTGATTAGGTAAACTTAAAATGAACTTGGAAAAGGGATTTTAGGTTTAACACCCTAAACTCAATAGCCCACGATCTTCCTTGAGGATATATAACCCTTTAATAGATTTCCTTACAGGATAGGAATATACCTATCGGGCGGGGGTAACCATAATTGGAACTTAATCTTAATGAATCCAGGTAATTTGGTTGACATAGACATATGGTTCAATTGGATTATACTGGGTATTTGTAATTGACCATCGGAAGAGGCTTTTACATAACTTCGTGTTCCAGGTTAGTAAATCAATATATTACCCAACTATAAGATAAGCATTGCATCTTTAAATAATATTGGAATAAATCACAACCCTAGATATTTTATTAATATTGAATTTTTCTTCAGTTTACTTTCGTGCAACTTTATTTACTAGTTTTAAATTTAATTTGTAAGTCACCATCCAAATCAAAACAAACAATCTGTTAGATACTAGTAAACATTTGACCTCATCAAACTAATAGCTTAGGTATTAAGTCCTCGTGGGATCGATACTTTTTATACTACTTTAACGATACGTGCGCTTACATTATACGCGTGTGATTATGCCGATCAAGTTTTCGGCGCCGTTGTCGGGGACTTATTTATCTTTCACTATTAGTTTTGGGGTTAGATACGTTACTTGTATCTAATTTTTTTTTTACTTATTATTTTATTTTCTTGTGTTTCAAGTTCTCAGAAACTACATGAGATGAACCTGGAGCTTTGAACTCCGACCGCTTGACCCATAAATTGAAAGAACCATCAGACAGTTGAAAAGGGAAGGGCGAGAAGGCCAAGAAGCAATTATCAACATGGAACCTGAAACTTTGGAGTTTGCACCACCAATACACATTCGAGACAGAACGATTCTGGTGGTCGACGGCTTCATTTCCTGTATTGTACTTCCTCCATTACCAGCAAATGCGTGTGACATCAAAACATGCATTCAGATGATTCAACAGTCAGTGCAGTTTGGGGGGAAAGCAACTGAAGATCCTAATACCCACATCAGCAACTTTCTAGAAGTTTGCGGCACTTTCAATTACAACCGAGAAGCTGAAGAAGCAATGAGACTGTGGGTTTTTCCATACTCCTTGAAGGACAGAGCTAAAGCTTGGCTACATTCACTACCAGCAGGTTCCATCACAACTTGGAACATTTTAGCCACCAAATTTCTTGCAAAGTACTTTCCACCAGCCAGAACTAGAAAGCTGAGGAATGACATCACATCCTTTGTACAACAAGACTCGGAAACTCTCTACGAAGCTTGGGAAAGGTACAAAGATTTTCTCCGGAAATGACCTCACCATGAGATTCCAAAATGGCTTCAAGTCCAAACTTTCTATAACGTATTTTCTGGACTAATGAGAATCACAATTAATGCTGCTGCTGGAGGAGATTTAATGGCTAAAGGAGAATATCAAGCCTGGGACCTAATCGAAGAAATGGCCAACAATAATTCCTTTTGGCCAACAGAAATGAGCATAATCCAAAGAATTGCAGGAATTTATGAAGTTGGAGCCAATATAGCAGTCAACGCCAAGCTGGATCAAATATGTAAATTCATGGAGACTCTCAGAACTCAAAGCAACATTGGAGCCACAAGTTCACCATATAGAGGAGCACCAGAACCAAACCAACTTGAAGAGACGGTGAATTATGTCAACAATTTCAACAGACAGGGGAACAATCCATATTCCAACACCTACAACCCAGGGTGGAGGAATCATCCCAATTTTTCATGGAGCAACAATTCAGGGCAAAAGAAATTTCCACCACCTGGATTCCAACAAACAGAACAAAGGCCAGGAACATGAAAAAGAACCAGAAATAAAAGAATGGATTGCATAGATGTTCAAAAAGCAACAAGAAGCATATGATGCTATATTTCAAAGCCAAACTGCTTCCATCAAAGTACTGGAGAATCAAATTGGACAACTGGCCAATGCTTAGAGTTATAGACTGCCAGGAAATCTTCCCAGCAATACAGAACTAAATCCAAGGAACATAGGAAATGAGCAGTGTCATGCCATCATGTTAAAAAGCGGTACTGAAATCAACAAAGATGTTGGAGCTAAAACAACTGCTGAGGAAGTTCCAAAAGAAACAAAGCAACAGATGGAGGAAAAATAAGCAAAGGAAAAAGAACATATCACTCCACCTCCATATTTTCCTCAGCGTCTTCAGAAAAACAAACTGGACAAGCAGTTTGCTCGATTCCTGGAGGTGTTCAAAAAGCTGCACATCAACATTCCATTTGCAGAAGCTTTGGAAGAAATACCAAGCTATGTCAAATTCATGAAAGATATTCTTTCACGAAAACGAAGATTGGGAGATTACGAGACAGTAGCATTGACGGAAGAATACAGTGCCATTATTCAAAGGAAACTTCCCCCGAAGTTGAAAGATCCTAGCAGTTTCACAGTCTCATGCACCATTGGAGAATATTATATCGGTAAGGTTTTATGTGATTTAAGTGCAAGTGTTAATTTAATGCCTTTTTCTATTTACAGGAAACTGTAAATTGGAGAAGCAATGCCTACCTCAGTCTCACTATAACTTGCTGATCGAACGCTCGCATTTCCGAGAGGAGTCATTGAAGATGTCCTGGTCAAAGTCGACAAACTCATTCTCCCAGCAAATTTCATTATCCTAGACATGGAAGAAGACAAAGATGTGTCTATCATCTTGGGAGACCATTTTTTGCTACAGGTAAAACTATAATTTATGTGCAAAAATGAGAACTAACCATGAAAGTGCAGGACCAAGAAGTTACCTTTAATGTTTTCAAAGCCATGAAATTCCCGAGCGATGAAAAGAAAGAAGAATGTTTCATAGTTGATGTTGTTGATAGTATCGTTCAGGATACTGAGCCAAATCCCACGGATACACTTGAAGCTTGCATCACCAACATGACTGACAGTGAGCTAGATGCTGAAATCCTGTAATGTATCAACTACATTGACAAACCATTCCAATTCAAATCGACACCACAAGTGGAAAGCCTGGAACTGCCAAAGAAAGATCGAATCAAGCCTTCAATTGAAGAACCACCGCAGTTGGAGCTGAAGTTACTTTCGAGTCATCTCAGGTATGCATTTCTTGGAAACTCTTCTGAATTACCTATTATTATTTCTTCTTCACTAACATTGGAGCATGAAGAAAAGTTACTAAGAGTATTACGAGAACACAAGAGAGCCATTGGTTGGACTATAGCAGACATTCGAGGCATTAGTCCATCATTTTACATGCACAAGATTCTGATGAACGGTGAGTACAAATCCATAGTGGAGCATCAACGAAGACTCAATCCAATCATGAAAGAGGTCGTAAAGAAAGAAATCATCAAATGGTTGGATGCTGGCATTATATACCCCATCTCAGACAGCACTTGTGGAGTCCTATGCAGTGTGTACCAAAGAAATGAAGAATTATTGTTGTCACCAATGAAAAAAATGAGCTGATTCCAACAAGAACGGTGACTGGATGGAGAGTATGCATGGACTACCGAAAGCTGAACAAAGCCACGGGAAATGATCATTTTCCGCTGTCATTCATTGATCAAACGTTGGACAGACTGGCGGGACATGAGTTCTATTACTTTCTGGATGGATATTCAGGGTACAATCAGATTGCTATTGCCCCAGAAGATCAGGAGAAAACCACTTTTACATGTCTGTATGGTAATTTTGCTTTCCGCATGATGCCATTTGGATTATGTAATGCCCCCGCCACATTTCAGCGTTGCATGATGGCTATCTTCTCAGACATGCTGGAATAGAGTATGTAGGTGTTTATGGATGACTTCATTGTGTTTGGAGACTCTTTTGAACACTGCTTGTAAAATTTGGAATATGTGTTACAAAGATGTGAAGATACCAACCTGATACTCAACTAGGAGAAATGCCACTTCATGGTATAGAAAGGCATTATTCTTGGACATCAGATATCACAAAAGGGAATCGAGGTAGACAAAGCAAATATTGAGACAATTGAAAAACTACCTCCACCGACATCAGTCTAAGGGATTCGGAGCTTTCTTGGACATGGAGGTTTTTACATGAGATTTATCAAAGAATTTTCCAAGATTACTAAATCTTTTTGCAATCTTCTGTAGAAGGATGTGCCTTTCAACTTCACCAAAAAATGCCAGAAAGCTTTTGAGATCTTAAAACAGAAGCTGATTTCTGCCCTCATCATAGTAGCACCAGACTGGACTCTTCCATTTGAAGTGATGTGTGATGCTAGTGATTTTGCTGTAGGTGCAGTTTTGGGATAATGCAAAGCAAATATTTTCCACACCATCTACTACTCCAGCAGAACTTTGAATGAAGCCCAACTCAACTACACAACCACTGAAAAAGAGTTGCTTGCAGTTGTGTACGCTTTTGACAAATTCCGCTCCTATCTGCTGGGTCCCAAAGTGGTGGTCTACACAGATCATTCAGCAATCAAATACTTGATCACAAAGAAAGATGTGAAACCCAGATTAATTCGTTGGATACTTCTTCTGCAAGAATTTGACGTGGAAATTCGAGACAGGAAAGGGACAGAGAATCAGGTGGCAGATCATCTATCGAGGCTTGAGAATGGAGAAACAGCTGGCAAAGAACTGACAATCAAAGAAACTTTTCCAGATAAACAATTGTTTGCCATGAAACAGCAGGATGTCCCTTGGTATGCTGATTATGTCAACTTCATTGTATCAGGAAAATGGCCGTTGGAATGGACAACTCAGCAACGAAAGAAATTCTTCAAAGAAGTCAATCACTATGTCTGGGATGAGTTGTACATGTTCAAATGGTGTGCTGATCAATTATTAAGACCGTGTGTTCCACAGGAGGAGGTCAACAGTGTTCTGCAACACTTTCATTCGTCACCATACGGCGGATACTTCAGCGGAAATAAAACTGCAGCCAAAGTCCTGCAATCAAGTTTATGCCAGAGAACGAGAAATATTTCGAGGAGAAATGAAGGACCACTGCAAAACATTCTGCAAGTGGAAATTTTTGATGTGTTAGGTATTGATTTTATGGGATCCTTTGTTCCATCATTCGGAAACATGTACATCCTGGTTGTTGTAGACTACGTCTCCAAATAGGTTGAAGCAATTGCACTACCATCCAACTATTCAAAAGTGGTGATCAAGTTCCTTAAAAAGAATATTTTCACTCGCTTCGGAACACCTCGGGCAATTATCAGTGATGGTAGCTCACATTTCTGCAACAGATACTTTGATGCACTCCTATCCAAATATGGAGTTACTCACAAGGTTGCCACTGCTTATCATCCACAGTCAAATGGACAGGTTGAAGTTTCAAACAGAGAAATCAAAAGAATCTTGGAGAGAACTGTTGGATCAACAAGGAGGGACTGGTCAAAAAAACTGGATGATACATTATGGGCCTACCAAAAAGCTTAAAAGACACCCATTGGTATGTCCCCATATCGATTGGTGTTTGGGAAAGCATGTCATCTGCCAGTTGAGCTTGAACACAAGGCATACTGGGCACTGAAGAAGTTGAATCTTGATTCACACGCTGCAAGAGAGAAACGACTTCACCAACTCGACGAATTAGAGGAATTTTGCTTACAGGCTTATGAGAATGCCAGATTGTACAAAGAAAAGACCAAGAAATGGCATGATCAAAAAATAGTGCACAGACAGTTGGAACTAAGGCAGCAAGTGTTGTTGTAAAATTCACGGTTGAAACTTTTCCCTGGAAAGTTGAAATCAATGTGGTTAGGTCCATTTATGATCACTCAAGTTTTTCCATATGGAGCTGTTGAGTTACTGGATCCCAACACCAACGAAACATTCAAGGTTAACAGTCAGCGTATCAAGCACTACTGGGGAGAATCATTTGAGCGATAAAAAGAAAATGTCACACTTTCAAATCCAGCCTAACGTTCGGGCAGTCACGTCTAGCTGACGACGTTAAACTTGGCGCTCGCAGGGAGGCAACCCATGTAATTTGTGTATATTGTGATCTGATGTGTTTTATTTTTGTGTGTTTAATTTTTGCAGGTAAAGTCATTTCACGATGGAAGAAGTTCTCGCAAATCTTCACAAGCAATTTCCTTTTCCCTCTTAAAAATCTCTGATGAAAGTCTACAAAACTCGCTTGGAACGGATGAGACTACTGATGATCAAAGGCATTCCTACTGACATTCGTTGGATTATTGAACCACGGGTCCGATTGGCAGGTGAGTCTTCTGACTCTTTTATTTCACATCTCTCTGGTTTAGGAAGGAGCACATATGCTAAAAAGAGAAGAGCCAAAAGAATGTGTGTTTGTTATAAATGTGCTCGTATGAATTGCAATACTCGTTGTCGTTCTTTAGGAATGGTGTCTGATAACCGCGAAGATAAGATTAATTTCATTATGGATGGCTTGAGTAAGGAGTCTTTGGATGATATATCTAAAACTCTTGAGACGCATCCCAATGGATATGTGTATCATGAAATTCGTGTGTTATATGCACAATTTCAAATAGAAAGCCAACAGTTAAGTCTTAGGAATTTGACTAAAAAAGACCCTATTTGCCAATTTATAAGAAAATTAGATGGGAAGCTTGTCCCTGACGCATAGACGTCAATCAAGCCGCTATGTTTCTTGTACAAATTATATCTCTTTGTCTTTTCCGAATAATTGTGATTTGTTTTGTTATTTTCTTTTATTTTCTTCGACAGGATCCAGATCTTTTTAACTATCACGATTTATTTTACTGTTTAACTAATAATTATCATTTGGCAGGTACTAGTGCTATTATTTTTGCTCACCTTTTTCAGGTGTTATAAATTCAACTCATCATTGCACTTTTGAAGACATCCAGAGTAAAACATGGAAGTCACTTCAAGAAGACGAGTTGAAAACATATGTGTGTTTTGCGGTACAAGTGTTGGTGTTAAGCCACAATACATAGAAGTAGCACAGGAATTGGGTCGAGTCTTAGCTGCAAGGAGTATGCACTTAGTATATGGCGGAGGCAATCTTGGACTTAGGGGATCGTTTCAAAAGCTTTACAGGAAGGAGGCAGTCACGTTTTGGGAATCATCCCAAAACCCTTGGCAGAAGCAAATCTTATTGGACCATCAAACGGAGAGGAACTGATCGTGCCAGGTATGTCTGAACGACTGTTAGAAATGATTAATCGTGCTGATGCTTTTATTGCTTTGCCAGGTGGCTTGGGTACATTGGAGGAAATTTTACAGTGTTATCTTGGGCGAACCTGAACATACACCAGAAACCGCTTGGACTGTACAATGTTGAAGGATTTTATGATTTTCTTTGTGTGTTTCTTGATGATGCCCGGAAAAATGGGTTCGTGTCAAAACCTTTAAAAGAACTCCTTTTCACAGCCAGAACTGCTCCGGATCTAATTAACCAAATCTTAGCCTATGAACCACAAATTGACCCTATCATTTCAAAGATAAATTGGTCCGAGGACGATCGTGGTAAGATGCGTCAGATTAATCTGGATCTTAACCTTTAACTTTTCGTGTAGAATTTCAGTTAACCAGGTACTTGTAGGCAAGGTATAGAAGTAGGCGACGTTGTCCGGGCTCGCGGCCCGGTCGGGAGTACGGAGTAGCCCACATGGGGACTAAATCGGAGAAATAAAATGGAGTCGCCACCCAGTGTGAACTGGGAAATGATTTAAGGTCGTACTCACCCCTCGCAAAGGAATACCTCAAACCGTTGGGTTCAGAATGGTCCCTTACTTATGCCAATTGTAATGAAAAGATTTATGCAATAGTATAACCAAGTCTTATGTAACACATGCAAGATAACTTAATTTACGCACAAGTTTGCACACCATAATCGCAAATAAAAATGAAGGTAAAATGCATAATTCATAGATGTATTAAACGATGAAGCGCAATAGTGTAACTAATAACAACTATAAAGGAATTAATAATAAAAGCGAGCGCATAATCTCATGAGCATATCAAATAAATAAATACGGAAATATAAATAATTAATAACGGTAAAAGCGTCAATAATGAAGTGATATGATTAATTATGTAATGCAAAAGAAATGACCAAAGAAGCAAACATGCATGAAATGTGATGAAAAGAAATCTGTTCATTGTATGTGTGTTCGTGTACCGTTTGAAAACGCGTTCGAATGGTAAACATAATACATGCATTCGTGTAGCGTTGGGAAACGCATTCGAACAAAAGTGAGACATAATGTGCACGTTCGTATAGCGTTCGGGAACGCGTTCGAATGGGACAATACCTGATGCATGGTAAAATAGAATGCATGCGCGTTCGAGTAGCGTTTGTAAACGCGTTCGGACGGACTGAGGCAGAATGCATACATTCGTGTAGCGTTCGGAAACGTATTCGAACGGACTGAAGCAGAATGCATACGTTCATGTAGCGTTCGAAAACGCATTCAAACGAGATTACCAAAATGGTATCTGAAATGACGCAAACACATACATGAATAAACAAATGCATAATATATGACCTCATATGCCCGATTGAACATATCCCACGTTCAATGAAATGTACTTTGTTCGGCGCGGCAAACATCGTGGTAAAAGTAGCTCTTAGGCTTTTCTTTCTCCCTCAAATAGAGGACCTTTAATCCATCAAGATTAGCCCATGCGCAATGGGTTAACAATACATGAATGGATAAGGCTATGACAATCAGAAAGTAAATGACATAATAATAAAAGAGATGCGACCAAAGCCAACATTTATATGGGACCTCGTATACCTGATTGAACATATTTCATATTTAATCGAGTGTACTTCATCCGGCGCGACAAAACAGCGTGGTAAAGGTAGCCTTTAGTCATTTCCCCCCGAATAGAGGACATTTAATCCACACTAGTTAGCCCATGCGTATTAGATTAACAATACATAAAAAAAGAAACAACATATAGAAAATGAATAGCGGAACAATGAACATAAAAATTGCCTAAGACATGACAAAAGAACCTGTCCAGAAGGCCCGTGTTTGTGTAGCGTTCGGAAACGCGTTCGAACGGGGGGCGAGGCAGAATACATGTGTTCGAGTAGCGTTCGGGAACGCGTTCGAACGGGACGATGAAAGTGGCATCCATAATGCAGTAAACACATGCGAGAATGCTTCCCCAAGCGGTATGTGGAGTTGTATCCCAAGTACAGACCGCACTACCGTCCATTCGGATTCGGCTACGGAATCTATGTCTGGGTTTCCATCCGATATACCACGAGAGGCAACATTCAAGTGCTAACACAATGAAATCATGAAAATGGACGTGAAGTATGATAATGCATATAACAACACATAAACAAAGAGAGAAACATGCGAAATGATAAAGAGCTAATAATATGAAATAAATGTGCGGTAAATAGATAAAGAAACGTTAAAGAATATGTGACCAAGAATTTGGTTGTCTTTGATATAGGACCTCGCACACCTGGTTGGACATATTTCATATCCAACCGAGCGTGCCGCATCCAAACTACAAAATAAAAAGTAATAAGGGGTGCCCTCAGGTCTTACCTTTTAAGTTGCTCCTCGGAAGTGCGTTAAGTCGTCGCCGGAAAGGTTAATGCTCCGTAACTTTTCTGGTTTTCTGGTCCAATATTTTCCTTCGATGTTCCGCTGTTTTTGCTGCTGTTTACTCGGTTTTTCCTCGCTGTTTCAGACTATTTTCACTTACTGCTTCGGGGTTATTCTTGGCGCTAAAGGCTATTGTTTTATGGTGATTTTGGGACTGCTTTTGGGGTTATTTTCGGTGGTTGGTGGGGCAGTGTTGATGTGTCAATACAGTGAGTGGCTGTGTGTGTTTGTGTGGCGTGAGGGAGAGCTAGAAGAGAGTGTTTAGGGTTTGTTCTTTTTGTTGAAGGTGGCGTGAATGAGAGTGAGAGAGAGAGGGGCGTGAATGTCCAAAGGGGAAGAGGGTTGGCTTGGGTCTCTTTTTATAATAGCATACTAGGGTTTTTAGTTAAGGAATGAAATCATGCAAATATGGGAGGTGTTTAATTAGTTTATTAAAGGAAATGATATTTGTATTTTTGGTGGGGAATATCTTTAATTTGGGATGTGATTGGATTTGATTGGATTTAAATCTTTGGTAATTAGGAAGGTGATTTGGTGGGGATTTGCTTTAATTATGAAGGATATTTATTTGGATTAGATTTAATTTAGACATGTGTTTAATGTGTTGAATATTTTTGGATGGGATTTGTGGGCTTGGCTCTTTGGTGGGCTTTGGCGTGTGGCTTGGTTCTTTAGGCTTGGGCGTGTGGCTTGTGGGAATTTTGGGTTTAGGCTAACAGTAAAACGGAAATACAACTGGTCGTTCGAATGCGTTTCCAGACGCTACACGAACGCTTGCAATCTGTTCGCTGTTCGAACGTGTTTCCGAACGCTGGACGAACGCGCATGCAGTGAACATGCGAATTAAATCTGGTGATATACTTATTTCCCTTCCGACGTCTGTTTCCCACAACTTCCGTAACTGATCGATAGTGCCTCCTAACGAAGCTCATCATCAGGCTTTCATGCAAAAATGCAAGTATCTACACTTGCCTTCTAACTCAACAAAATTAGTGGAGTGGTCGCCATAATTGTCCACTAATTGAATGGTTAGGGTGGGTTACACCAACACCATTAATTCACTAATGGTAGTTGTAACAAATGTTAATAATTTACTAATATAAGTTGGATTCATATCAGATGAACTAAGTGAAAAGGAAGAAGATAGGCCTCTCTTGTGGAGGTTAGTGATCTAATAACAATTGGAAATTAATGTTCTAATTCTTACGGAGGACGTTAATGGCTTATTAAGAACCCAAAAAGAGATGACTAAAGGGTGAAGTTTTTAAAAGTGAGGGATTTGTTAATAGCAAAAAGAAAGTCATAAAATCATTTTGTTTTTATTTTTGTTTTTGTTTTTTGTTTTTAAAGGTTTATGTAAACTTTCATTAAATAAAACATTATTAGGATATACGTACCAGCTCAATAACAAACTTAGGAAACTTCAAGATTCGAGCTTGATCCGAACGAAGTCCAACAACATAGAATCAGCAAACTGCTCATTCCTTATATTTGGTTTGATCGAAAGTCGAATTCACACTTGAATCAACTAAGAATATTGGAAGACTTTACATATTAGTCTGAATGTCTCACTTATATTATTGTTGGTGAATATAAAGTTCGAAAAATAAAAAAAAAACGTATAAAATATAAACTTTTACTTAAACATATAAATAATTTTACAAATTTTAATAAATTAGTAAGATAAAACTAAGGCTACAATAAATAGTATTAGCTACAAAGAAAAAATAGTATTAGCTACAAAGAAATAAGGTTATTCACATTTTATTACTAAATTTATAGCAAAATAATTATTAGGTAAGGTATATTTTCAAATATTATATTTTACTATTAAATTTAAGTTGAAATAACATTTTACTACTAAAATTATATAAGGAAACTATCATTTTTCCACCTAATAATAATTTGAGTACCGTTTATCATTAAAACTTTAAATTCGTTATCTTTCCACTTACAGTTTAAAAATTATTCACTTTCCACCTGATAAAATGGAAATGTGTATAAATTATTCATTTAATTTAGGAAAAATTATACGTTTTCCATCTCGTAAAATTAAAAAAAAAATGAACACATTTGAAACTTTGTGTGGAAAAGAGAATAATTTCAAAGATTTCGTGAAAAATAGTACTTGTTAAAATGATAATTTCGCTATTATATAAAATTTAACATTTTACTACTTTTCCTTTAGTTTACCATTAGTTGACTTAATTGACCTTAATATTAAAATGTAACGATTAATTAAGATTTTGACAGAAAATTGTTAAATATTATTTTGACATAAGTTAAGTAATAAAATATAATATTTCATAACTATTTTACTATTAGTTTTAATAGTAAATTGTAAATTTACCCCAAGAAATTTATTAATGTGAAATCCAGAAGAGAGAGAGAGAAATTGTTGCCACGTGGCTAGTCTGACTGTATGTAGCCTAATGAAATATAGCCGTTACAAAACGACCGCGCTTTAGAGTTGAAACGATGAGACCTGACCCCCCCGGTTTCTTCATAACCGTTTTTTAATAGCAAGTAAAACTAGCCGTTGTAATTATGTAAAGTATGCTGACCATGTCTCACTTCCAAAAACAAAACAAGATCTCCTCCACATGCTTCATTGAATCATTTCACTTTCTTCCTTCTTATTTATCTTTCTCTTTCACAATCTCCAACACTTGAGCACTTTTCTTCTCCAAATAAAAAGAACCCAAAAAGTAGAGAAGATACACCTTAGCTCTTCATCATTTTCATCTATTTCATGTTCATGGATAATACTTATTGCTATCTGAATCCATTTCATGACAAGAAGCAATTTTTTCTACATGCCCACTTGTTTTTGTGTTTAGTACTTGCTTTTACTTCTCAATTTGTTGCAGGTCACTCATGGGATGGGGTGGTTGTTACTCAAGCAGATTATCAAGGACTTCGAGCTATCAAGAATGACCTAATAGACCCCAAAGGTTTTCTGCGGAGCTGGAATGACAGTGGAGTAGGAGCTTGCTCAGGTGGGTGGGTGGGAATCAAGTGTGTTAAGGGACAGGTCATTGCTATTCAGCTTCCATGGAAAGGACTCGGTGGCCGAATCTCGGAGAAAATTGGTCAGCTTCAAGCTTTAAGAAAGCTTAGTCTTCATGATAATCTTCTAGCTGGACCAGTCCCATGGTCTCTTGGCTTCCTTCTAAATCTCAGAGGTGTTTATCTCTTTAATAATCGGCTTTCGGGTTCTATTCCTCCTTCAATTGGTAACTGTCCTAATCTTCAAACTCTTGATTTGAGTAACAATGCACTTATTGGTACTATTCCTCCTAGTCTTGTCAACTCCACCAGGTTATATAGACTTAATTTGAGCCATAATTCACTTTTGGGTTCCATCCTAGAGAGTCTCACTAGGTTACCTTCTCTTAATGTCCTTGCTCTTCAACACAACAATTTATCTGGTTCTATTCCGGATACTTGGGGTGTTTCAGCTGGAAACAGATCTTACCAACTTCAGTTCTTGAACCTAGATCATAATCTTATCACTGGAACAATTCCGGTTTCTCTGAGCAAGTTGGGTTTGCTTCAAGAGATTTCTTTGAGTTATAACAAAATTGTTGGAACCATACCTGATGAGCTAGGGAAAATTTCTAAGCTCCAAAAGCTAGATTTATCATACAATGCCATCAATGGGAGCTTTCCGGCTACCTTTTCCAACCTAACCTCTCTCGTTTCCCTGAATCTCGAGAACAATCGCCTCAATAGCCATATCCCCGAAGGATTTGAGAGAGATTACAGAACCTCACCGTGCTCAACTTGAAGAATAATCAATTTAAAGGCCATATCCCAGAAACTATTGGCAACATCTCTGGCATCAACCAACTTGATTTATCCGAAAATGATTTCACTGGTGAAATTCCAGCTTCACTTGCCAGCCTAGCTAATCTCACTTCTTTCAATGTTTCCTACAATAATCTCTCTGGTTCTGTTCCACCTCTCCTTTCCAAGAAGTTCAATTCAAGCTCTTTTGTGGGGAACATTCAGCTCTGTGGCTACAGCCCTTCAACCGCATGTCCCTCCCTTGCACCTATCAGTCTTCCACCTCCACCAGTGGAGGCACCAAAACATCATCAACATCACCGCAAACTCAGCACCAAAGACATTATTCTCATAGCTGTTGGTGCTCTATTGGCAGTTGTACTTGTATTGTGCTGTATTTTACTCTTTTGTTTGATGAGGAAAAGATCTGTTTTAAAAGAAAAGAATGGTAAATCTACAACTCAAAAAGCTGTTGAGGGGGCAGCTCCTAAAGCTGGTACTGAATTTGAATCTGGGGGCGAAATGGGTGGAAAATTAGTCCATTTTGATGGGCCATTTTTGTTTACAGCCGATGATTTATTGTGTGCAACTGCGGAAATAATGGGAAAGAGCACTTATGGGACAGCATACAAGGCAACATTAGAGGATGGTAGTCAAGTTGCTGTGAAGAGGTTGAGAGAGAAGACAACCAAGGGACAAAAGAGTTTGAAGCAGAAGCTGCTGCACTTGGGAAGATTCGCCACCCGAATCTTTTATCCCTCAGAGCCTATTACTTGGGACCAAAGGGAGAGAAGCTTCTTGTCTTCGATTACATGCCAAATGGAAGTCTTGCATCTTTCCTCCATGGTAAGTATATTCAAGTTTGAAAGCAATTAATATATCCTCAGCAAACTTTTTAAATCAGTAACTTTGCATATAATTGAGTCCTTCATGAGGTTCTGGCCTAATATGCGTTGTTCCATATGCAGCTCGCGGTCCAGAAACCATTATCAATTGGCCAACAAGGTTGAAAATAGCTATACTCACTGCTCGGGGATTGAACTACCTTCACACCAAGAAGAAAACATGATACATGGGAATCTCACATCAAGCAACATACTACTGGACGAGCAGACTAATCCTCACATTGCAGATTTTGGCCTCTCGCGTCTCATGACTGCTGCCGCCAACACCAATGTGATTGCCACCGCAGGAACACTAGGCTACCGTGCACCAGAGCTATCAAAACTTAAGAATGCCAACACAAAAACTGATGTGTACAGCCTAGGAGTGATCATATTGGAACTCTTAACTGGGAAATCCCCTGGTGAGCCCATGAATGGAATGGATTTGCCTCAATGGGTGGCCTCAATTGTCAAAGAAGAGTGGACAAATGAAGTCTTTGATTTGGAGCTTATGAAGGACAACACAACCATAGGTGATGAGTTGCTTAATACTTTGAAATTAGCTTTGCATTGTGTCGATCCCTCACCAGCCGCGCGCCCAGAAGTCCAGCAAGTTCTGCAGCAACTGGAGGAGATTAAGCCAGAGCTTGCCGCTGGTTCTGGTGATGATGGAGCAAAAGTCCCTAGCACAAGCGAATAGAACAAGAGGGTTTCATCAAATGATAGCCACTAAATTCTTTAATTCTTATAATTGTTACCGGTGTGTATATACATCTTGGTGTTGTGAGTTCATTTAAAACCAAGTATTCTTTTTGTCTAAGCCAATAATGTAATCTTTTCAATTCATGTTTCTGTTCTATACCAAAATAATAAAATCTATATTATAAAGCAAATGGTGTTTGAGGAAAGAGAGTGCATCCAACGGCTCTCTTTATGTGGCTTAATTAACGGCTCAGATCATTTCATTGGTAATTGGAGGAAAGAGAGTTAATTGATTGATGGAAAGGGTCAAAATTTTCAAATTTTCAAATAAAAAAATAGAAAGTTAAAATAAAATCATTTAATTTTGTAACACCAAATGAACACCGTGCCGTAGGCACGGGATCATTTAATTAAAAATAAAATCATTTCTTTGTAACACCGTGCCGTAGGCATGGGCCTACTGTAATACCGTGCCGTATGCACGGCAAAAACTAGTTTATTTATAAAGTACACTAGTTTTATATGGTGTGTTGATAAAGGGCTAATTTTATTGTCACGTCTGACTTCGAATCCGATAAATGTATTTCTTGTAAGCACCTGAGGCAGTTGAGAATTTTACCTACTCTTAGATATGGTGATTTGGCGCCGCGGAAATTCTAACATTTCAAAAAAAAAAAAAAAAAAAAAATTAAAAGTGTTGTTCGGGCATGTGAGCATTACTCTATAAGGATTAAAGATCAACTGTGTTGACCAAAATATAGCGCAGTTGCACGACATCGTTTTAAGGGGAAGCGAATATTTAAGAAATACGATTTTGCATTTTATGAGTTCGATCCGTTTAGCAGCTCACTCACTCCCTCACTCTCGCGATTTGCAAATGGAAGACCTTCAGCTACAAAAAATAGCGATATCAGGTCCAACACTAGCATCAATGATCCAACGGTTCTCGTCATCTGCAGGTGACGTGGACGGCTTCATCTTTGGACACGTCACTCAAATAACTCCCTCCACTCTCTCCGACGACTCCGCCTCTGCCTCCTCCTCCACTGATTCCAATCTCGTCGCCACAATAACCGGCTTCATCTGCTCCGGCGTCCCTATCTCCTTTTACGACTCACTCGGCCGAGTTGACTCACCCAAAATCCCCCCTCTCCACCAACACCACCACCTCCTCGGCTGTTCTCCGGCCGCCGCTCCTCCCCACTCCGCCCCTCATTGCGCGAATTCTCCGTCACCAATTCCCTCTCCAAAATGCCCCAATTGGATTTCCCGTCAAAACCCAAACCCTAACCCTAACTCTAACGCCGTGTATTTTCGTTCTCTTCACAACTCCGTTATCCGACCAATTGATCCACACGCACCAGTACCGCGCATATCAATTCAATTCTTTTAACAACTCTTTTCATCCGAAGACGATCGACGTAGTCAACATTGGTCCTGCATTTCGGGGGCATTACGGTAATTTCGAGCCCAATTGCGCGTTGCCGTTTATGAATTGCCCGTCGGCTGCGATGGATGTGGAGAGTTTGAGTGCCAAGAAAGAGAAAGTGAAGGATCAAAAACAGTTGGATTTGTGTACGGAAGGGTTTCAAGTTGAGAGCTTGAGACGGTTGATGGACCGGAGGCGGCGAGTTATACGGGAGGTTTGGAGGATTTATATGAGAAAATGTTGGCTAAAGTTGAGAGCTTGGCTCAGCGGGTTGAGTCCAGCTCAGCTCAGGTTCTTGAACTGGTGAGTGAGTTTCAATGTGATGGAAAAATGAAATTCTTAAAAAAAAAAATTGTGGGTTGAATGGTTTTCAATGTGGCGTTTGTTTGTTTGGCAGGAAAAAAAGAATAGAAAGTTGAGGAACAAAATTGCTTGGTCAGCTTGATTACAGAAAATGATTGTTTGTTTGTTTGGCAGGTAATGTTTTTCGTGTATGTTGTGTTCTTCGTATTGTTTACTGTGTTAGGCTTGTTTTTATTCTTAATAAAACTGACCAGTGACCATTCACGTTTTATGATTCTAGGAATGTTAATTTATCAATGTTTTATGATTCTAGGATTGTTAGTTTGTCAATGAGCATTGAACTTGTTGTTTTGTGTGCGAGTTGGTTGGGTGTATATATATATTCACCTTGCTTATGGAAAGGAAAGGAAAGGGCTAGAGGCAACTAGGCTTCACTGTGTAATCTGATAAATGAAGGTAGTTTGGATTTTAGGAGATTATATGTCTTGAATATAGTTGCATGTGATTGATGGAGATTTGCTAAAATGAGGATCTATTTGGGTTGCTTTGGTAAAAGCATCATTCCTTGGAAGTTCAAAGCTTTTTGTTAGTGTCAAGTCCAATTGATAATTGTCTGTCGGTAGAGAAAGATGTTGAAAATAATTATAGAGTTCAGTTAATTCTAAAAGAAAGGAAGAAGCTAATTGTCAGACAGCGGCGCACTTTATGCATTTGTTTCTTTCGTACGTTGTTCACTAATTTTATTAAAATAATGTAGAACTTGCAGCAAAATCTTTACTGATATCCATGTCAACATGATTGTTTACAAAGGCACTATCATCAACCACCATATGCTGTATAAATTCGAGTATTTGACTATCAAAGCTAAGCAGCTTTGTTGATTCTTTATATGTTCTTTCTGTTGATCAGCTAGATTAAACCAATATAGGTGTAAAATCTACTGTATTCAACCTTCGCTCTGGTTTATTATTAATCTTCTTGATTATTTTCTGAATTTTTTATAACAGAGATGTGCCCCAATCTAGCTGCCATCAAAGTTTTGGTAATCATGAAATTACTATTGATGCATCATGTTGTTGCAATTTTTGGTGGCTTTTGGGCGTAAGTTGGCTATTAGCCTATTACTCTGGAGCCTCCAATGATATTCGGCGTTTTGCAAGGATGAGCCTCAATATGGGTATAAATACACATCCTATACTGATCATGTCTTGTATAAGATTGTAATATCAGTGTTGTTCTGCTCTTGCTATACAAGGTGCAGTTTACTTCACAAACTCAATCTGGTTTGTATATTTCAAGAAATTGGATTGGATTGGATTGGATTCATCAATTAGATGTTGTTTTGATGCTAGTTTTTTCTACTTCTGATGATTTTGTATCTCGAGAACATTTCTTGAGGTTGATGGTGCAGGTAAATCGTCTAACAATAACCATTGTGTAATTCGTCATGTTCTCTAATGGAATTTGGATCCAGTGCTAGCTAAATTGTAACAAGATTTTATATATATTATGTCATGTGTATTTTAATAAAAATATACAGTTAAGATTTGGTTATATTTAAATTATTAGTGAATAATTTCCGATCATAATTTATATAAAAAGCTCAATGTGTAAATTTTAAAACCGAATCCAAGTACCTCTCTAATGGGTATATTAAGCTACAGTGACAATGAAAAAGGCACTCCCTGGTAGTCCAATTACATTCATAGGAATTTTTTTAAAGGCAAGGAGGAAATTCAAATTCAAAATTTAATTTTTTTTTTAGGTAAGGATTGATAAAAGTTCAAATCTGTTTATTATTTTTTTTTATCTCTTTATCTCTCCTATATATTGAATTCGAGTAATAAATTAAATAAAATTATTTGAAAATCATTTGAACATGCCCTTAGAGTACTGTAACATATCCTTTTCATAATTCTGTACCAACTTACAAATATTCAAGAAACAAAAACTATACTACTCCAAGGACATGGTCGCGTGATAATAAATTAATAATATATTTTTTGTAGTGAGTGTAATGTATTATTGTCAAAGATTTAGATCACATTTTTGACAATGATGCACCTACCTTTTTTGAAAATGGTGAAAAATATCAAAATAGCTTTAGGTGCATTAATTGAATTTGTTGGAATAGTGAGCTTGAGTTTCACTATAAATTGAGAGATCATTTGAGAGCTCAAGCATCCCAAAACAAGCTTCAAGTGAAGAAAGCTTGATAGAGAGTGTTAGAAATGAGGTTTTTATAAAAAGTGTAAACACTTATAATTTCTATTCTTGTAAGTAATAGATTCGGTTTTCCTTCAAAAATAATTTTAGTGATCAGAGAATCACAATTGAGTTTGTTGGAATAGTGAGCTTGAGTTTCACTATAAATTGAGAGCTCAAGCATCCCAAAACAACAAGCTTCAAGTGAAGAAAGCTTGGTAGAGAGTGTTAGAAATGAGGTTTTTATAAAGAGTGTAAACACTTATAATTTATATTCTTGTAAGTAATACATTCAGTTTTCCTTCAAAAACACTCTACAGTGATCAGAGAATCACAACAAGTGATATCAATAGCTTTGGTTATACATTAGGGTCGTAAAACCGAAGAACGGAACTAGGTTCGAAAAATTCAGGTTTCGGGAAAGATGTCAAAAATTAATTTTGAGCATACCATCAGCTAGTTTACGTCGAGACGAGCTCGGTGGTATTTTCAGACGATTAAACAGAGGTCTAGGGAAGCCGCATGCGCCGACGAGTGAAGCCCACTCTTATCCACGTGCTTCACGCGCTGTTGGAGGTTCAAGATGACCACGTCAGCAACCACATCATCGTCACATCAACGCCCTATCATCGCCATGTCAGCGCACAGTCAGTGTCCAGTCAACGCACAATCAGCAGACACACCAGCGACACGTCACCGCCAGGCCACAGCCACGTGCCCGCCACATCAGCAAGTCGGTCCCACTTTTGCCATGTCAGCAGACATGTGTCAGACACGTCAGCAACCTTGACAAAATTCACTGAGCCCCCTGAAGTCTTTGAAATTTATATTTAGCCCCATAAATTTTTAGAAATTTACAAATCGATCCCTGAGTCGGATTTGGACCAACGAAGTATCTAATCCATCATTTTCGACCGTTTCGGACGCAACAATGACCTCCGATTTGTGAAAATCAGCCCCGATTTTATCCTATTTTCATTTTTAAATATTAAAACTTAAAATGGAAATGGAAGATTCCTCTTCTGGTGCAATGATCAAGTTGACAAAAACCAATTGCTCCCTCTGGAGGCCTCGGATGATAGATTATTTATACTATAAAGATCTGTTCAATATTATCGAGATAAAGGAAGTGAGACCAGAATTTGTTAAAGAGTATGACTGAAATAAACTGAATAACAAAACTATGGGTCAGATTAGGCAGTGGATCGGTCACATTGTATTCCACCACGTAGCACATGATACAAATGCTTATGAAATGTGGATAAAATTGGAAGACATGTTCCAGGCCAAGACAGCTCGGAATAAAGCTTAATAATGAGGCGTTTGGTGAACCTAAGGTTATAGAGTGGAACTTCTGTTGCAGAACACACCAATGAGTTCCAAAGCCTGGTAAACCAGTTGTCTACAGTAGGCATGCAACTAGGAGATGACGTTCAAGCTCTCTTACTACTCAGTTCTTTTCCTGATAGTTGGGAAACATTTGTGGTTACTCTCAGCAATTCGGCTCCAAGAGGCAAACTTACCATATCTATGGTAAAAAGGCATTGTTAAATGAGGATGCCAAAAGAAAAGACGTGGGCACAGATCAGACACAAGCCCTTGTCACAGAGACTCGAGGAAGACAACAAGATAAAAATCGAGGTAGAAGCAAAAGCAGAGGCAAATCCACAAACAGAAGAAAGCCTACCTACAAGTGCTACCATTATGGCATAGAAGGCCACTTAAAGAAGAATTGTCGAAAGCTGCAACAAGAGCAAGGTCAAGGTAATTCTCAGCCGAAGAACAACGATACGGAGACACTAGTAGTTGCCTCAGGAGATGTATCTATCTGCTCTATCTAGGAAGAAGCATGCTTTTACACCGCAACTCAAGATTTTGAGTGGGTGGTAGATACTGTAGCATCCTACCACGTTACCCCTCACAGAGACTTCTTCACAACATACAAAGCAGAAGACTTTGGAGCAGTGAAAATGGGAAATACCAATTCCTCTCAGATAGTGGGAATTGGTGATATTCATATGCGGACAAATACATGGTATACAATAACCCTGAAGGAGATGAGACATGTTCTAGAACTTCAGATCAATCTACTCTCGGGGGTAGTCCTTGACAAACAGGGCTATGCTAGCAACTTTAGTAATGGCACATGAAAAATGATAAAAAGGTGCCATGGTCGTTGCCCGAAGATATATTTATGGCACTTTATACAAAACTCATGTGAAGATATGTGCAAAAAGCCTCAATATAGCTGAACAAAAGGCTTCTCAAAATCTGTGGCACCATAGACTTGGTCACATGAGTGAGAAAGAGTTGTGTACCTTGACAAAGAATGATCTAATCACTATCTCCAAGAATGCTGCTTGAGATCCTTGCAATCACTGTCTATTCGGTAAGAAACATAGAGTCTCCTTTAAATTCTCTTCTACAAGAAGATTAGAGTTGCTCAGTCTGGTGCACTCTGATATTTGTGGTCCCTTGGAGGTGAATTCATTAGGTGGTAATAAGTACTTTCTGACTTTCATTGACGATGCTTCTCGAAAAATGTGGGTATATTTTCTGAAAACAAATGATCAGGTCCATGACTATTTCAAGTTTCATGCCATGGTTGAGCGTGAAATATGGAAGAAACTGAAGTGCCTCCGCACAGATAATGGATGCGAGTATATTTCCAGAGAGTTTGATGCCTACTGCGGAAGCCACGACATTCGATATGAAAGGATTATTTCATACACCCCACAACATAATGATGTTGCTGAAAGAATGAACTGCACCATTATGGAGAAATTCATAAGCATGATCAGCATGGCTAAGCTGCCAAAGCCATTCTGGGGAGAAGCTGTTCGTGCCACCTATTACCTGATCAACATATCACCATATGTACCGTTGAATTTTGAGATTCCGGAGAAAGTGTTGTCTGGTAAGAATCCCTCTTATTCTCACCTTAGAACATTCAATTGTTTAGCCTTTGCACATGTATCCAATGAGCTCAAGTAGAAGCTCGATGCAATGACTACTTCATGCATCTTCATAGGCTATGGAGACGAGGAATTTGGATACAGATTATAGAAGTGAGGTTTTTGTAAAGAGTGTAAACACTTGTAATTTATATTATTGTAAGTAATATATTCAATTTTTTCTTCAAAAACACTCTATAGTGATCAGAGAATCACAACAGCGAGTTGGATATCACTAGGTTATAAAATGCCCTATATATTAATTCTTATTTATAATTAGTTTATCATTAATATTATTATTAGTCCAATATTTCCATCGATAGTACTATTAAATAAATTAAAAATTGATTTAATAAAAACATTACCGAGGGAAATTTTCCATTGTAAAATCCATCTTTTGTCAGTAAAACTCACTTGTTCCTTCGGCAAACTAAAAAATTTAATCAGTAATTTACTTATAAGTAAAACCGTAATATCCATCAATACTAGGTCATTTACTGACATATTTTTTCTTGATACAACTCAAAAATTTCGTCGATAATATGTTGCTAAAATATGACGTTACTTTTACTGATGGAATTCCGTTAGAAATGTGTCAGTATTTTTTTAGCGATAATACCGTCAAAATTTTGTCGGTAACTACCGACACAATTTTCCTTTAATAAATTCCATCTATAATCTGACAGTTTCTAATAGTGTCATCAACCACATCGTTATCTCATAAATATCCCTAAACAATGTAAATTACTCCCCCCCCAACCAAACCCCCTTGTCCCCATGCAAAAATCCGAAAATGCCCCTTATGTAATTATTCTTTGCCAAAACTTAATCCCCCAATTATTATAAGTCCTTTTGCCAATAATTATAATTATATATATATATATATTAAATTAAAAATAAATATATACTAATTATAACTCCCTTTGCCATTTTATTAATTATATTTTTTTATTTAATTTTTTAATTTTTGTTAATAAATTTTACAAATTTCGTATTTATTCATTTAATTTTTTTTATTCATTTTTAATTTAATTAATACTACTTATGTATAAAAAATATAATTTAACCAAATAAAATTAATTTATTGATAGTCTATTTGTTTTAAAAATCTAATATATTTATTAAAAGTTATTTCTCTTATATACTTTCGTAAATCAGTATTCATATCTACTTTTACTAAAAAAAATTTACTTTATTAAAAGTAATGTTGATTCTGATTCTGATTTTATATTTTCTTTATTAAAAATGGTTTGTCTTATTTCATTTCGTAAATCAGTATCCATATCTATTTTTATTTTTTATTTTTAAAAAATTACTTTATTAAAAGTAGTGTTGATTCTGATTTATATTTTCTTTATTAAAAGTTATTTGTCTTATTTAATTTCGTAAATCAGTGTTGATTCTGATTTTATATTTTCTTTATTAAAAATGGTTTGTCTTATTTCATTTCGTAAATCAGTATCCATATCTATTTTTATTTTTTATTTTTAAAAAATCACTTTATTAAAAGTAGTGTTTATTCTGATTTATATTTTCTTTATTAAAAGTTATTTGTCTTATTTAATTTCGTAAATCAGTGTTGATTCTGATTTTATATTTTATTCATTAAAAGTTATTTGTCTTATTTAATTTCGTAAATCAGTATCTATTTCTACTCTTACTTTATTAAAAGTTATTTGTTTTATTTGTGTTTACTTCTTATATAAAGAGGTAGTTTGCAAGTTTGAATGTAAGATCATTTGAGCCTCTCTCATCTCATTTTCTCTTTCCCCTTCAGCATATCATTCTCTCTTCTTATAAAAAGTTATCATCTTAGGAAAACATTATGGATAACTATAACTCGGGCTCATTTTCAGATAGTTGGTCAGATGCAAATGAAGTGCTAAGTGGGGAAAGCATTTCCAACAATAGTCGTGATTATACAACTGAATTTACTACAGACCAGGTTAGTTATTATCATTGTATTATGTATATTTGTTGTTTAATTTTAAAGTAAAGAAATTATGTATATTTGTTATTTATACATCTTCGTTATTTTTTTTATATAGATCTTTAAAAGTAGATAAGATATGATAAATTGGGCGAAAAGAGTTGGTCTAGAAAATAATATTGTGATAGTGATTAAAAATTCTGCTAATTTGAAAGGCGGTAAGCTGCCTAAGTGCCATCTTATGTGTGAAAGAGGAGGAAAGTACAAACCGCTACGGTATCTTGTTGAAGGTCAATCCATAGTAAAAAATAGTGGGACAAAAAATGTGAATGCCCATTTGACCTGTGAGGTATACCAAAACCTCCAGATGGTGTTATGTGGGGATTAAAGGTTACATGTGGTTTCCATAACCATCAAGTAGCAGAATATCTTGATGGTCATGAGTATCCATCTAGGCTAAAACCATTAGAGAAATAATTTGTGCTTGACTTGGCCAACAACACCGTACCTCGTGAAATTCTTAATGTTTTAAAAGAAAGAGACTTTTCAAATAGTACGGGAATCAGAAGCATTTACAATGCTATTTCCAGAAACAAAGAAGCTAAATGAGGTGGTCTAACTTCTATTCAATATGTTTTGGATCAATTGATTAAGAAAAATTCCCTTCATGATTACCTTACAAATCCAGACACCAATGAAATTACAAATATTCTTTGGGTTCATCCTAAAAGCCTAGAGCTATCTATTAACTTTCATTCTGTGTTGATCATTGATGCCATATACAAGACCAAAGATATCAGATACCACTATTGGAGGTTGTTGGTATCACATCCTGATAAGTGCATGAAAGTGTACTTTGAACGTCGCTAACTCAGATTAATTATCATGTATTTAATCTTAATTATAGTTTATTTTGTGTCTTGTTATTAAGGAAGCAATGAACATGAAGAATGGAGCAATTATGCGCGTTTCGGGACCTAACAGAATCATCTGACGCGCACAGGAAGAGCAGGACGCAAGACGGGAAGAACCAGTAAAAGAAGCCAGCAGGCGCCGCGGCGCCCTCACACAAAGTGGCTCCATACATTACTCATGTAAGTTGGGCGCCGAAACCCATGCTTTCTGGCACCGCGGCACCCAGAACAGTCCCCAGAAGCTTATTTTAGTCGTCTTTTACGTATATATGGACTCCAGGGCTTCCCTATATAAACCAACTTCATCCAAAACCCTAGAGGAGAGAGAAAAACATAAGAGAAACACACATCAAAGAGCCACAAACACAAAAATCAAGAGAGGAGAACGAAGAACTTCAAGGAAACCATGGCGTCTCTCCGATCTATCAAGGCTACATCTCTTTCTTCCATGGAGAACTAATCTCCTAGGCAAAGCTAATGATGAACTCTTGTATTTGATTTCTTATATTTTTGTTGTTGATTCTTAAAGTACCTTTTTAACGTTTAATACAATTGATGGTTGTTATTCTTTATTATTTTACGATTTCTGAATCCAGAAACTGTGTTTTGTCAACTCCCATATAGATCCAGTCATGCTTCTTCTATGTGTGATTTGCGAACCAAGTTGTGACTGGTAAAGTTATTTTATGTGTTGGTCTTCTGCTGCGGTATTGCCTGAGGGTATATTGTCGACGTTAGATAGCTCGTAATGATAACTTTGTGTGATGTTAACATAGAGAAAATAATTCATCAATTACCTTAGTATTTGACATGTTTAGAATTGAATATCTTCTGATTGTTGGTTTGAGATGTGAAACCTTCAATTCAATAATAACAAGAATCAATAACTGAATATAGGAGTTTGATACAAGAGGGATTCCTGACGCTTTACTGCCTCTCTATATTGATAGTTTTTAAGTATTTTTCATAATCTTTATTTTATATTACCAAGCTCAATCATTATCTTTACTTTAGTTACTACTAACGTTTTTGTTTAAGTAAACCAGTTTTTTTGTAACCATCTCTCTAAAGAATCGACACCCCAACTATACTGCGATAGCAGCAAGTACTTTTTGGGCGCAACCAAAATTTGGAACCATTGCCGAGTAGACAGTTTACAAGCAAAAGGAGCAGGTTTGCTTAGTCAACAGCAAAAGTGGTCACTTCGTCCCATATTTATTTTTTATCTTTTATTTCAGTTGTTTATTTATTTTATCTATTTATTTTATTTCCGTTTTAGTTTTTGTTTTAGTTTTGATTTTTAGTTTATTTTTATTTTTGTTTCTTGTTTTATTTGTGTTTAAATTGCATGCCTAGACGTAGGGATAGGTTTGGTAGATTTGTTAGGACTGTAGAGAAAAATTCAGACTCGGAGAGTTTGTTTGACAATCTCTTTGTCAGACCCTCCACGTCTAGCGCATATACTATGAATGAGTACGAGAGACCACCTATGAGGACTCTTAAAGAGTACCTCCATCCCACTCGTATAGCTACACCATCGTGCATCATGTTTCCTCCTAATGCACCACATATAGACTTTAAGCCTGTAATGATACAGTATCTCCCAACCTTTCATGGTTTGGAGAACGAGAACCCTTATGTGTACATTAGAGAGTTTGAAGAGGTTGTAGCGACTTTCCATGACCGGTTCGGAGCCACAGACACAATTAGACTTAAGTTCTTCCCATTTGCCCTTAAGGATAGAGCTAAAAGCTGGTTGTATTCCCTAAGACCTGGGTCAATAGGATCATGGATCAAGATGACACAAATATTCTTTAACAAATACTTCCCACATCATAAGACAAATGCCTTGAAAAGACAAATCTCTACCTTCTCCCAGAAAGACAGTGAAATTCTTTATCAAACATGAGAGAGGTATAAGGAGATGTTAGCGAGTTGTCCTCACCATGGATATGAGAGTTGGCGCTTAGTGAGCTATTTTTATGATGGTTTAACCCCTAGAGAGCACCAATTCGTGGAGACAATGTGCAATGGTGAGTTCATCCAAAAGGACCCTGAAGAGGCATTAAAATACTTAAATGACCTAGCTGAGAAATCCCACACTTGGACTAGACCTAATGTCATTGATAGCACTGATAAGACACACCCCACTTCTTCTAGCAGAGGCATATACCACTTTAGGGAATATGATAGTCTTAAGGCACAAGTTGAGATATTAACTAGATAAATAGGAACCTTAATATACAAAGATAGCAAGACTATGCATGCAGTAGCTCAATTAGAACCTCAAGGGGTATGTTTTGTGTGTAAGGGAACTGACCATCTAGCCCAAGAATGTCTTGTATATGGTGAGATGAGGGGAACATATAAGGAATAATGCAACACCTTAGGGATGTACAAGAAGCCCTATACACCATATTCAGATACCTATAATCCTAGTTGGTGGAACCATCCCAATCTTAGTTGGAAACATGAGTCTTATCAGCCTACCTAGATATAATAACCTAAAGGATACAGTGCTCTCCAGTATCATACATCTGCCGTTCTTAGGAATTATTTAGAGGACACTGTACATGCATTTATAGATGCCCAGAGCAAAACCAATAAAAAGTTTGAGTCATTGATAGCTCAGGTACTTAAAGACAATAAAGAGATTAATAGTCAAGTCTCCAAATTGAATAATGTCCTGAGTGTGCAAGAACAAGGAAAATTCCTATCTCAGGCTCAACCAAATCCATAAGGGCAACACATGGCACAAGCTGATCATGAAGTAGCTAATGTAAAAGGTGTTAATGCCATATTCACAAGGAGTGGTAAAGAAGTAGGGATACAGGACACCCCCAACATTGTAGATGCCACTAAGGATAGTAGTGCCAATACTCATCAGGAAGAACAAGTGTACATATCCCAGTAAGAGTACCTTTCCCTCAAGCTCTTAGGCCCATAGCGAGAGCTACAGACCCAAATGGTGAGATCCTAGAACATATAAAACAGGTAAAAATCAACATTCTTTTGTTACATGTGATAAAATAAGTTCCCACATATGTGAAGGTTTTAAAAGGATCTATGCACCATAAAGAGAAAACACAATGTAAAGAATACTGTATTTTTGACGGAGCAGGCTAGTGTAGTAATTGAACAGAGGACTCCACCAAAGTACAAAGATCCATGATGTCCCACCATTACTTACTACATTGGCACATATGAGTTTGGTCAAGCGTTATTAGATCTAGGTGCTAGTGTTGATCTCATGCCATATTCGATATATAAGCAGCTAGAGCTTGGAGAGATTAAACCTACATCTGTAGTTTTACAGTTAGCTGAATGATCTATTAGAGTACCGCGTGGAGTAGTTGATGATGTTTTAGTTCAAATCGATAAATTTTATTACCCCGTTGATTTTCTGATCTTAGATACTCAGTCAGTGGTTAACACTGAGTAAAAAATTCCACTAATCTTAGGTAGACCTTTTCTTGCTACAGCTAATGCCCTTATTAATTGCAGGAATGGTCTCATGAAGCTATCATTTGGGAATATGACACTGGAAATAAATATTTTTCATGTTGAAAAACAACCACAAGGTGATTGTGAGTGCCAATATACATACATGCTAGACACAACCTTACCAGAAACAACTTTTTCACAACATGAATCACACCCTCCCGAACTGAAATTGACCCCAAAGAACCCTAAAATGAGGAAAAGAAAAGTTAGTGCTCAATTGAAGATGATATATGGGAAGTTAAAAAGGAAGTTGAGCCAATTTGATCATATGTGCAGCCTCAAACTTCAACCACCAGACCCTGGGGGATCAATAGATAAACTACAACAGCTAGACAAAACTTATTCCGTATGTCTTCATCAATTCACTACATGGAAGCCACCATGACAACATTAAGTGGTTACGTCTGGCTGAAGACGTTAAACTTAGCACTAGCGGGGAGGCAACCCTTGCATCTGCATTTATTTTATTTATTTATTTACATCAATTTTATTTCTATTGTGTGCTAATTTCATGTTTGTTGTTTGCATGAGTATTTATGCAAATGTCAGTATAACCTACACAGCAACATCAGCAAGAGCCTGATCAACTCCACATCTGGTAGTGTTGTTCCTTAATCATTTTTCCTTATATTTATCTTACATTGAGGACAATGCAAGTTTTAAGTGTGGGGGTGTATGCATGCGATGATAATACCTGTTATAATACCTATTATAAAAAGAAAAAAAATTGTTTTGTTTTGTTTGTTTTTAGTCATTGATAGTTAAGCATAAGTTCAATAATGATATCGTTTACTTTAGGGTGAAATCTTAGAAACGATAAGTTATTTAATGTGCTTTTATTTGATGCCTTGAGTAGTTGATCTAGGTTAGACTCGTAAGCACTTAATTATAGGTTTTTAGCAGTGGAAGCTTATTTAGTTGGCAAAGTGACTAGTTGAAGAAATTACATGTCGATGAATGAACGTTTGCTTAGATGTCTATCCTGATTTACTAGTGTTATGATATGTGGTATGGTTAAAAATAAAAAGTGAAAGTCTCTAAAGAAAGAAATTCAACCACCTATATCCGATAAGCATGAAGCTACCCATGGGCGAGTGTTAAGACCATCATAAGGAGAAATGATACCTGAAAGGGTAGGTGTGTTGAAAAAAACACAAAAAGAAAAAGAAAAAGAGAAAATTTCAAAAAAAAAAGAAATAGACAAGAAAAGAAAAAAAATCATACCATGCTAAGCACAGAAAGGCAATTACAGAGCATAATTGAGATATCTAGGTTGGTTTGACCCCATCGAATCCTAATTTTTAAATGAAATCATTGAGTTGGATTACTTAGGAATCAAGTTGTGAATGAACCGTTACACACACACTGTGAGTCTGGCTTAGATGATTTATTCAAAGACTTGGATTTGAGTTACGTTGAGTACTTTGAAAGTTCTCTGATTTCATTGCTAGGCATTCATTGAGGACAATAATATGTGTAACTATTAGGACTATTTTCATTTTGTTATTTTTGTATGAATGTATGTGTTTTAAATGACGTTTGTGGGTGTCGTCGCTGTAAGCCCTCATGAGACTATAACTCGTCCACTAGGGCGCCTAGGGGTTTAAAGGCTAATTGCATACGCTAAATACAATTGTGATCCCTACGAAAGTGGCTGAGATAGTTTTTATTTATTTTTTTATTTAGTTTTTATTTTATTTTGCGCTTGAATTGCTAGGGACTAGCAATAAGCTGGTTTGGGGTTGTGATAAGTACATGAAAATGTACTTTGAACGCCGCTAACTCAGATTAATTATCATGTATTTAATCTTAATTATAGTTTATTTTGTGTCTTGTTATTAAGGAAGTAATGAACATGAAGAATGTAGCAATTATGTGTGTTTCGGGACCTAGTGGAAGCATCAGACGAGCGCGAGAAGAGCAAGACGCAAACCGTGAAAAACCAGTAAAAGAAGGTAGTAGGCGTCGCGACGCCCTCACACAAAGCCGCTCCAACCGCAGCCCCTGCTTTCTGGCGTCGCGGCACCTCGGAACAGTCCCAGAAGCTTATTTTGGTCGTCTTTTATGCATATATGGACTCCAGGGCTTCCCTATATAAACCCGACTTCGTCAAAAACCCTATAGGAGAGAGAAAATAGAAGTGAAACACACATCAAATAGCCACAAACACAAAAATCAAGAGAGGAGAACGAAGAACTTCAAGGAAAACATGACGTCTGATGAGTGGTAATTATATCACTATTTCCCACTCATTTGACCTAATATTTTGTATAGTTTCTTGAGTTTTGTGAATATTTTGATGTGTTTTGTGTTGTTTTGCAGATAAATAAAGTTTGGGAAGCAATTTGGAGCCAAAATAGAGGAAAAATGACAAAAGGGCAATTTTGTAATTTGTCAACGTCGCGACTCCAAGACCATACGCGTCGCGACGCCTAAAGTGAGCCGGTCATGCTAACGTGCGCCGAGGGACACGTGTCAGAATCTGAGAAATTGGACTTGCTAACGTGCGCCGACCTTGCTAACGTGTGTCGTGCCACGTGTCATAATCACAGAAGATTAGCTAAAATACGCCGTCTGCCACGTGTCGAAATCTCATTGGACCAAAGCAAGCACGTGCCATGTGTCGAGTTCTCATTGGACCGAATCACCGGCGAATCACATGCTGCCACGTGTCAATCTCTCATTGGACCAATCCTAAGCGCGTGCCACGTGTGAGATGTTCATTGGACCGAAAGCTCAGCTAATCACCGTGTGCAACGTGTCGGCTTCTCATTGCACCACCTTCACCGCGTGACACATGTCACCACCTGATTCCGCCGACGAAACACGCGTGGTCAACCCGCGTGGACCAAAGACGCGTGCAGGCGTCGCGACGCCAGAAGCTGAATGTGCCTATAAATTGAGCTCCTCTTCACTTCATTTCTTGTGCTTTCCTTGGGATTTTTTCCCTAATTTTATAGGAAGCATCTAGTTTTTGTAATATTAAAATTATGTATTTTTATTTTTAGTTTTTATTACATCTTTTTATTTATTTACTTTATGTTTTGTAGTTAAATTTCCGCTGGGGTAAAAGGTGAAACCTTTAATATAATTATCTAGGTAAATCTCACTTAATTATAATTTATAAATTATAATTTAACTGGATTAATTAATGTCAGACTTTATTACCGTCTATATGGTCGGTCTAAATATAAATTACTTTACCGCATATATGGTTGGTCTTTATGTGACAAATAATTACAGGCCTATATGGCTTGTTTTAAATGTTTAACATTATTAATTCCTGAGAAAACAGAATATAAAATAATTTATATATTATAATAAGTGAGATTCCTAGATAAGAAATATTAAATGTGGATCCTCTAACCCCATCATTTTATTTTATTCTAGGGAAGTGATGAAACACAATATCCACACACTTAATAATTGATTTTCTTTATTATGGGTAATTCTTTAGTTTGTTTATTGAGTCTTAAGCTTAATGCTTCTTGTTGTCTGATCACCAATAAGATTGATTTGGTAAACTTAAAATGAACTAGACATAGGGATTTTAGGTTTCAGCCTTAGATTCAATAGCCCACAATCTTCCTTGAGGATAGATAACCCTTTAATAGATTTCCTTACAGGATAGACATATACATGTCGGGTGGGGGTAGCCATAATTGGAACTTAATCTTAATGAATCCAGGTAATTTGGTTGACATAGACATATGGTTCAATTAGGTTATACTGGGTATTTGCGTCTGACCATCGACATAGGCTTTTGCATATTTTCGTGTTCCAGGTTAGCAAACTGATTTATTACACATAGATAAGAGAATCAATTCATATTTATAATAATATTGTGTGGAGTCACGACCCTAGATCCTTGAGTCTTTTCTTTTATTTTCCTTAGTATTTTCTTTTGAGTCTGTTTTTATTTTATTTTGCAAAACCACATTCAACCAACCAAAAGCAATCAATTCCCTTCTCCCTATAATTAGATATCTGTAAATAAATAGTATCAATAATTAGTAACAACAGAAGGAATTAAGTCCTCGTGGGATCGATATTTTTATACTACTTGAACGATACGTGCGCTTGCGTTATACGCGTGTGTTTACGCCGGTCAGGTTTTTGGCACCGTTGCCGGGGACTTATTTTTCTTGAGTTATTAATTTTGAAGCTATCTAATTTACTTGTAATTAATTTTCTTTATTTTTATCTGTAATTTTTATTTCTTTCTTTTGTTTTCAGGTGATTGAAAAATGGAACATTATTGGGAGATCGAGAAATCACGAGCTTTACTAGAAGATACACCCCAAATCTGGGAGCAACAGTCCGGTTTTCTGAGGCCTGTTGTTCAGTCCAACAATTATCACTGGATGTCAGAATCAAGCAATACTACATTTGCTTATCAGAACGAAATGGGGAGATGTGTGATTTGTGATGGTAACCACCCGAGCGATCAATGTATATACCTTTCAGAGTGGCAGAATTATCAGAATCATTTAAGGTACGAAGAACCATCATATTTTCCATCTTATCCACCATCCACCTACGATCTTCATCAACAATCAGAACCATCAGAGGAAGATCAGATGATTTACCTGCTCAAAGATTGGGTCAAAAAACAAGACGAAAAGTTGGATACAATGCTAGAAACATGCTAGAATCAATTTGAAAGTATTCAGAGACAATCAGAATTCATTCAGAGACTGACAGATCAAAAGAGACAATTACCTCAAGAAGAATTATCAGATGAAACTGACAAAGCCTTCGAGTACCCAGAGATCCACAATGACACCTTAAAAGAGGAGGAGGCTGAGCAGTATCAACAACCAGAGGTATCAGTTCAGGAGCCCAAACCAGCAAAGTCTCTATTTGACTTTTATTATTCAGATTCTGACGAGGATGAAGCTGATCTATTTGTACCAACTGCACCAACAACGGAGGATCAAACTTTCAATCCTCAAAATAAAGATCTTGGGACATGCTTTACCATGATGTTTGATGAAGATCTACCTGAGCCATCCATTCCAGTCGTATCAGAGGATGAAGACATAATGTTAGAAACATATTTACATCCTCAGGTTGACACTTATGAAGCATGTTTTTCACAGATGACAGATGAAGAACTGAATGCGAAAATCCTAAAATACATTTGTGAAGAAAAGGTGGAGCAAGAAGTAGACCAAATGGAGGGGCAATTGTCAGACAAAATTGAAGATTCAGTGAATTCAGGCGAAACATCACTGTTTTGGGGAGTACAAATCAAAGACATCACCCAGAAGCTTGACAGAATGGAACTTCCATTCCAAGTCAAGCACCATACAAGACCTCTTGATTTTCTTTCTTTCTTTTCAGGAACCACTGGAGCAACAAATATTAAAAAGGTGGCACAAGCACTGAATGAGACAAAACTCTTTTTGCCACTTTACCGTTGGAAGAGACCCTTCAAAAGCAACGCTCACGGGATTGTCTTTAATCGGACGTCCAAAACGACGCTGAAACCTCCTTGACAGATGGATTTCAGTCACGTCTGGCTAAAGATGAAAAATTTAGCGCTAGCAGAGAGGCAACCCATGCGATTTGTTTTAATTTTTTTTTTTATATTTTGTGTATACATGTTGTAGAGCTTTTAATTTTGTGTGTTATTTTTGTAGGGAAAAGCTCAACCAAAGCATAAGACAGAAGGAATGGTGTTTGGCAAAGATAAGAGATAATTCATTAGCGATGGCTAAGTAAAGAATGGATTCTTGAGACGCATCCTAATGAATTTATACCAAACGAGTGGTGTATTGCGTACACAATTCTGTTGCCTTAATTATTGCTTTGATTCGCTTTTCTGTTGTAATTATCTTTATTTTCGTAGACAGGATCCAGACTTTTTGACATTTCATGATTTCTTTTGTTTTGTTTAGCTAACAAACGTCCTATAGAAGATACTAGTGCTATTATTACTCACCCTTTTCAGGTACTATAAATTCAGCCCGTCATTGCACTTTTGAAGGCATCCAGATTTGAGAAAGAAATATATAAAAATGGAAGCCACTTCAAGAAGACGAGTTGAAAACATCTGTGTGTTTTGCGGTACTAATGTTGGTACTAAGCCACAATACGTAGAAGCAGCACTTGAATTGGGTCGAGTCTTAGATGCAAGGAATATGCACCTAGTATATGGCGGAGGCAATCTTGGACTAATGGGGATCGTTTCAAAGGCCATACATGAAGGAGGCAGTCACGTTTTGGGAATCATCCCCAAAACCCTTGGCAGAGGCAAATCTTATTGGATCATCAAAAGGAGATGAACTGATCGTGCCAGGTATGTCTGAACGATTGGTAGAAATGATTAATTGTGCCGATGCTTTTATTGCTTTGCCAGGTGGCTTGGGCACATTGGAGGAAATTTTTATAGTGTTATCTTGGGCGAACCTGAACATACACCAGAAATCGCTTGGACTGTACAACGTTGAAGGATTTTATGATTTTCTTTGTGTGTTTCTAGATGATGCTCGGAGAAAGGGTTCGTGTCAAAACCTATGAAAGAACTCCTCTTCACTGCCATAACTGCTCCGGATCTAATAGACCAACTCTTATCCTATGAACCACAAGTTGACCCTATCATTTCAAAGATAAATTGGTCCAAGGACGATCGTGGTAAGAGGCGTCGGATTAATCTGGATCTTAACCTTTAATTTCCTGTATAATTTCAGCTAATCAGGTATTATCTTCTAAACTCTTCTTCTACTGTTTAAGACATTGGGGACAATGTCTCATTTAGGTTTGGGGGAGGGAATTAGTTGATCAGTTCCTTGTTTTTAGTTTGTGTGTTATTTTTATTTTTAGTCCAAAATTTTTCGAAAAATACAAAAAAATTGAAAATTTTTCAAAAATTACAAAAATATTTTTTGTTTTTATTTTGACTAAAAAGGTGAAATTGGTAAGAGATAGCTAAGTAAGGAATTTCCACTCCTGAGACGTATCTCAAACATATTTCGGAACAAGTTAATTTTTGTTTATTTCATTTTAAATTATTTAATTTGTAAATTCTCCATAAAACAGACTAAAATGGATCTTCATATGCTCAGTTGACAAGTATTATCAATATGCATAGTAACATACGGACATGAACTGTAATTGAAAAGTTTGTAATATTCAGTGCTCTAGTTTAATTGGAGGAAGCATCTCAAAAAGTGATGGAGTAAAAAAAAAAAAGTTCGAGGTCCGAGTTATTAAGTCTGTAAGGGTGTTTTAACACCTAGTGCCCTAAAACCAACTGGTTTGGGAGACACTGGCCCAAAGCTCACTACATGGATCAAAGATGCTGCAAAAATATATATATCTGAAGTCTCAGTAATTAAGTCTTTAGGGGTGTCTTAACACCTCGTGTCCTAAAGCCAACTGGTTTGGGAACCACCGACCCAAAGCTCGCTACATAGATGGAAGATATTGTATATAAAAAAAAAACCGAAAAATCCAAAAAATTATTCCATTGCTACAAAAAGGTATGAATTCTCATAAAACTTTAGTACAAAAATATTACTCTCTTATCAATTGCACTTATGACTGTTGTGGGCAAAAATGAATTGTTTAATATTTTGTTGGCTGTGTATATGAAGAATGATAAATATAATCGGAGAATTTTATTCAGTAATTTAGAATGAAAAAAAACAACTAGTAACTTGGAGTAGAAGTTTCACCTGATTAGTCACTAACTTCTTTATTCTATTTTCTCTTGTCTTTTTGCTTTTTGCTTTTGTGTGCATTATTTTCACTACATTTTTACTTTTGTAAAATGTTTGTGGGTATCATTGCTGTAAACCCTCACGAGACTACAACTCATCCACTAGGGACACCTAGGGGTTTAAAGGCTTGTTGCATACGCTAAATGCAACCGTTATCCCTACGAAAGTGGCTTAGTTAATTTTATTTTTATGTTATTTTATTTTGTGTTTTGCTCGAAGACTAGCAAAATGTTAGGTTTGGGGGTGTGATGAGTGGTAATTATATCACTATTTCTCACTCATTTGACCTAATATTTTTGTATAGTTTCTTGAGTTTTTTGAATATTTTAATGTGTTTTGTGTTGTTTTGCAGATAAATAAAGTTTGGGAAGCAATTTGGGCCAAAATAGAGGAAAAATGACATAAGGGCAATTTTGTAATTTGTCAGCGTCGCGACTCCAAAACCCTACGCGTCGCGACGCCTAAAGTGAGCCGGTCATGCTAACGTGCGCCGAGGGACACGTGTCAGAATCTGAGAAATTGGACTTGCTAACGTGCGCCGACCTTGCTAACGTGCGCCGTGCCACGTGTCATCATCACAGAAGATCAGCTAAAATACGCCGTCTGCCACGTGTCGAAATCTCATTGGACCAAAGCAAGCGTGTGCCACGTGTCGAGTTCTCATTGGACCGAATCACATGCTGCCACGTGTCAATCTCTCATTGGACCAATCCTAAGCGCGCCATATGTCAGATGTTCATTGGACCGAAAGCTCAGCTAATCACCATGTGCCACGTGTCGACTTCTCATTGCACCACCTTCACCACGTGACATGTGTCACCACCTGATTCCGCCGACGAAACACGCGTGGTCAACCCGCGTGGACCAAAGACGTGTGCTGGCGTCGCGACGCCAGAAGCCGAATGTGCCTATAAATTGAGCTCCTCTTCACTTCATTTCTTGTGCTTTCCTTGGGATATTTTCCCTGATTTTATAGGAAGCATCTAGTTTTTGTAATATTAAAATTATTTATTTTTATTTTTAGTTTTTATTACAGCTTTTTATTTATTTACTTTATGTTTTGTAGTTAAATTTCCGGTGGGGTAAAAAGTGAAACCTTTAATATAATTATCTAGGTAAATCTCACTTAATTATAAATTATAAATTATAATTTAACTGGATTAATTAATGTCAGACTTTATTACCGCCTATATGGTCGGTCTAAATATAAATTACTTTACCGCCTATATGGCTGGTCTTTATGTGACAGATAATTACCGCCTAAATGGCTGGTTTTAAATGTTTAACATTATTAATTCCTGAGATTCCTAGATAAGAAATATTAAATGTGGATTCTCTAACCCCAGCATTTTATTTTATTCTAGGGAAGTGATGAAACACAATATCCACACACTTAATAATTGATTTTCTTTATTATGGGTAATTCTTTAGTTTGTTTATTGAGTCTTAAGCTTAATGCTTCTTGTTGTCTGATCACCATAAGATTGATTTGGTAAACTTAAAATGAACTAGACATAGGGATTTTAGGTTTCAGCCTTAGATTCAATAGCCCACAATCTTCCTTGAGGATAGATAACCCTTTAATAGATTTCCTTACATGATAGACATATACCTGTCGGGCGGGGGTAGCCATAATTGGAACTTAATCTTAATGAATCCAAGTAATTTGGTTGACATAAACATATGGTTCAATTGGGTTATACTGGGTATTTGCGTCTGACCATCGACAGAGGCTTTTGCATATTTTCGTGTTCCAGGTTAGCAAACTGATTTATTACACATAGATAAGAGAATCAATTCATCTTTATAATAATATTGTGTGGAGTCACGACCCTAGATCCTTGAGTCTTTTCTTTTATTTTCCTTAGTATTTTCTTTTGAGTCTGTTTTTATTTTATTTTGCAAAACCACATTCAACCAACCAAAAGCAATCAATTCTCTTCTCCCTATAATTAGATATCTGTAAATAAATAGTATCAATAATTAGTAACAACAGTAGGAATTAAGTCCTCGTGGGATCGATATTTTTATACTACTTGAACGATACGTGCGCTTGCGTTATACGTGTGTGTTTACGCCGGTCAAGTTTTTGGCACCGTTGCCGGGGACTTATTTTTCTTGGGTTATTAATTTTGAAGCTATCTAATTAACTTGTATCTAATTTTCTTTATTTTTATCTGTAATTTTTATTTCTTTCTTTTGTTTTCAGGTGATTGAAAAATGGAAAATTATTGGGAGATCGAGAAATCACGAGCTTTACTAGAAGATACACCCCAAATCTGGGAGCAACAGTCCGGTTTTCTGAGGCCTGTTGTTCAGTCCAACAATTATCATTGGATGTCAGAATCAAGCAATACTACATTTGCTCAACAGAACGAAACGGGGAGATGTGTGATTTGTGATGGTAACCACCCGAGCGATCAATGTATATACCTTTCAGAGTGGCAGAATTATCAGAATCATTTAAGGTACGAAGAACCATCATATTTTCCATCTTATCCACCATCTATCTACGATCTTCATCAACAATCAGAACCATCAGAGGAAGATCAGATGATTGACATGCTCAAAGATTGGGTCAAGAAACAAGACAAAAAGTTGGATACAATGCTTTAAACATGCTAGAATCAATTTGAAAGTATTCAGAGACAATCCGAATTCATTCAGAGACTGACAGATCAAAAGAGACAATTACCTCAAGAAGAATTATCAGATGAAACTGACAAAGCCTTCGAGTACCCAGAGATCCACAATGACACCTTAACAGAGGAGGAGGCTGAGCAGTATCAACAACCAGAGGTATCAGTTCAGGAGCCCAAACCAGCAAAGTCTCTATTTGACTTTTATTATTCAGATTCTGACGAGGATGAAGCTGATCTATTTGTACCAACTGTACCAACAACGGAGGATCAAACTACCATGATGTTTGATGAAGATCTCCTGAACCATCCATTCCAGTCGTATCAGAGGATGAAGACCTAATGTCAGAAACATCTTTACATCCTCAGGTTGACACTTATGGAGCATGTTTTTCACAGATGACAGATGAAGAACTGAATGCGGAAATCCTAAAATACTTTTGTGAAGAAAAGGTGGAGCAAGAAGCAGAGCAAATAGAAGGGCAATTGTCAGACAAAATTGAAGATCCAGTGAATTCAGGCGAAACATCACTATTTTGGGGAGTACAAATCAAAGACATCACCCAGAAGCTTGACAGAATGGAACTTCCATTCCAAGTGAAGCACCATACAAGACCTCCTGATTTTCTTTCTTTCTTTTCAGGAACCACTGGAGCAACAAAGATTAAAAAGGTGGCACAAGCACTGAATGGGACAAAACTCTTTTTGCCACTTTACCGTTGGAAGAGACCCTTCAAAAGCAACGCTTACGGGATTGTCTTTAATCGGACGTCCAAAACGACGCTGAAACCTCATTGACATATGGATTTCAGTCACGTCTGGCTAAAGACGAAAAATTTAGCGCTAGCAGGGAGGCAACCCATGCGATTTGTTGTAATTTTTGTTTTTATATTTTGTGTATACATGTTGTAGAGCTCTTAATTTTGTGTGTTATTTTTGTAGGGAAAAGCTCAACCAAAGCATAAGACATAAGGAATGGTGTTTGGCAAAGATAAAAGATAATTCATTAGCGATGGCTAAGTAAAGAATGGATTCTTGAGACGCATCCTAATGAATTTATACCAAACGAGTGGCGTATTGCGTACACAATTCCGTTGCCTTAATTATTGCTTTGATTCGCTTTTCTGTTGTAATTATCTTTATTTTCGTAGACATGATCCAGACTTTTTGACATTTCACGATTTCTTTTGTTTTGTTTAGCTAACAAACGTCCTATGGAAGATACTAGTGCTATTATTACTCACTCTTTTTCAAGTACTATAAATTCATCCCGTCATTGCACTTTTGAAGGCATCCAGATTTGAGAAAGAAATATATAAAAATGGAAGCCACTTCAAGAAGACGAGTTGAAAACATCTGTGTGTTTTGCGGTACTAGTGTTGGTACTAAGCCACAATACGTAGAAGTAGCACAGGAATTGGGTCGAGTCTTAGATGCAAGGAATATGCACGTAGTATATGGCGGATGCAATCTTGGATTAATGGGGATCGTTTCAAAGGCCGTACAGGAAGGAGGAAGTCACGTTTTGGGAATCATCCCAAAACCCTTGGCAGAGGCAAATCTTATTGGATCATCAAACGGAGATGAACTGATCATGCCAGGTATGTCTGAACGATTGGTAGAAATGATTAACCGTGCCGATGCTTTTATTGCTTTGCCAGGTGGCTTGGGCACATTGGAGGAATTTTTATAGTGTTATCTTGGGCGAACCTGAACATACACCAGAAATCGCTTGGACTGTACAATGTTGAAGGATTTTGTGATTTTCTTTGTGTGTTTCTTGATGATGCTCGGAGAAATGGGTTCGTGTCAAAACCTATGAAAGAACTCCTCTTCACTGCCAGAACTGCTCCGGATCTAATAGACCAACTCTTAGCCAATAAACCACAAGTTGACCCTATCATTTCAAAGATAAATTGGTCCAAGGACGATCGTGGTAAGAGGCGTCGGATTAATCTGGATCTTAACCATTAATTTCCTGTAGAATTTCAGCTAACCAGGTATTATCTTCTAAACTCTTCTTCTACTGTTTCAGAAATTGGGGACAATGTCTCATTTAGGTTTGGGGGAGGGAATTAGTTGATCAGTTCCTTGTTTTTAGTTTGTGTGTTATTTTTATTTTTAGTCCAAAATTTTTCGAAAAATACAAAAAAAATTGAAAATTTTTCAAAAATTACAAAAATATTTTTTGTTTTTATTTTGACTAAAAATGTGAAATTGGTAAGAGATAGCTGAGTAAGGAATTTCCACTCCCGAGATGTATCTCAAACATATTTCGGAACAAGTTAATTTTTTTTATTTCATTTTAAATTATTTAATTTGTAAATTCTCCATAAAACGGACTAAAATAGATCTTCATATGCTCAGTTGACAGATATTATCAATATGCATAGTAACATAATGACATGAACTGTAATTGAAAAGTTTGTAATATTCAGTGCTCTAGTTTAATTGGAGGAAGCATCTCAAAAAGTGATGAAGTAATCTGTAAGGGTGTTTTCACACCTAGTGCCCTAAAACAAACTGGTTTGGGAGACACTGGCCCAAAGCTCGCTACATGGATCAAAGATACAGTAAAAATACATATATATCTGAAGTCTGAGTAATTAATTCCGTAGGGGTGTCTTAACACCTGGTGCCCTAAAGCCAACTGGTTTGGGAGCCACCGACCCAAAGCTCGCTACATAGATGGAAGATATTGTATATATAAAAAACAAATCCGAAAAATTATTCCATTGCTACAAAAAGGTGTGAATTCTAATAAAACTTTAGGACAAAAATATTACTCTCTTATCAATTCCACTTATGGCTGTTGTGGGCAAAAATGAATTGTTTAATATTTTGTTGGCTGTGTATATAAAGAATTATAAATATAATCGGAGAATTTACTTATTCAATAATTTAAAATGAAACAAAACAACTAGTAACTTGGAGTAGAAGTTTCACCTGATTAGTCACTAACTTCTTTATTCTCTTTTCTCTTGTCTTTTTGCTTTTGTGTGCATTATTTTCACTACCTTTTTACTTTTGTAAAATGTTTGTGGGTATCATTGTTGTAAACCCTCACGAGACTACAACTCGTCCACTAGGGACACCTAGGGGTTTAAAGGCTTGTTGCATACGCTAAATGCAACCGTGATCCCTACGAAAGTGGCTTAGTTAATTTTATTTTTATATTATTTTATTTTGTATTTTGCTCGAGGACTAGCTAAATGTTAGGTTTTGGGGTGTGATGAGTGGTAATTATATCACTATTTCCCACTCATTTGACCTAATATTTTGTATAGTTTCTTGAGTTTTGTGAATATTTTGATGTGTTTTGTGTTGTTTTGCAGATAAATAAAGTTTGGGAAGCAATTTGGGGCCAAAATAGAGGAAAAATGACAAAAGGGTAATTTTGTAATTTGTCAGCGTCGCAACTCCAAGACCCTACGTGTCGCGACGCCTAAAGTGAGCCGGTCATGCTAACGTGCGCCGAGGGACACGTGTCAAAATCTGAGAAATTGGACTTGCTAACGTGGGCCGTGCCACGTGTCATCATCACAGAAGATCAGCTAAAATGCGTCGTCTGCCACGTGTCGAAATCTCATTGGACCAAAGCAAGTGCGTGCCACGTATCAAGTTCTCATTGGACCGAATCACCGGCGAATCATATGCTACCACGTGTCAATCTCTCATTGGACCAATCCTAAGCGCGTGCCATATGTCAGATGTTCATTGGACCGAAAGTTCAACTAATCACTGTGTGCCACGTGTCGACTTCTCATTGCACCACCTTCACCACGTGACACGTGTCACCACATGATTCCGTCGACGAAACACGCGTGGTCAACCCGCGTGGACCAAAGACGCGTGCTGGCGTCGCGACGCCAGAAGCCGAATGTGCCTATAAATTGAGCTCCTCTTCACTTCATTTCTTGTGCTTTCCTTGGGATATTTTCCCTGATTTTATAGGAAGCATCTAGTTTTTGTAAAATTAAAATTATGTATTTTTATTTTTAGTTTTTATTATAGCTTTTTATTTATTTACTTTATGTTTTGTAGTTAAATTTCCGCTGTGGTAAAAGGTGAAACCTTTAATATAATTATCTAGGTAAATCTCACTTAATTATAAATTATAAATTATAATTTAACTGGATTAATTAATGTCAGACTTTATTACCGCCTATATGGTCGGTCTAAATATAAATTACTTTACTGCCTATATGGTTGGTCTTTATGTGACAGATAATTACCGCCTATATGGGTGGTTTTAAATGTTTAACATTATTAATTCCTGAGATTCCTAGATAAGAAATATTAAATGTGGATCCTCTAACCCCAGCATTTTATTTTATTCTAGGGAAGTGATGAAACACAATATCCACACACTTAATAATTGATTTTCTTTATTATGGGTAATTCTTTAGTTTGTTTATTGAGTCTTAAGCTTAATGCTTCTTGTTGTCTGATCACCAATAAGATTGATTTGGTAAACTTAAAATAAACTAGACATAGGGATTTTAGGTTTCAGCCTTAGATTCAATAGCCCACAATCTTCCTTGATGATAGATAACCCTTTAATAGATTTACTTACATGATAGACATATACCTGTCGGGCGGGGTAGCCATAATTGGAACTTAATCTTAATGAATCCAGGTAATTTGGTTGACAGAGACATATGATTCAATTAGGTTATACTGGGTATTTGCGTCTGACCATCGACATAGGCTTTTGCATATTTTCGTGTTCCAGGTTAGCAAACTGATTTATTACACATAGATAAGAGTATCAATTCATCTTTATAATAATATTGTGTGGAGTCACGACCCTAGATCCTTGAGTCTTTTATTTTATTTTCCTTAATATTTTCTTTTGAGTCTGTTTTTATTTAATTTTGCAAAACCACATTCAACCAACCAAAAGCAATCAATTCTCTTCTCCCTATAATTAGATATCTGTAAATAAATAGTATCAATAATTAGTAACAACAGTAGGAATTAAGTCCTCGTGGGATCGATATTTTTATACTACTTGAACGATACGTGCGCTTGCGTTATACGCGTGTGTTTATGCCGGTCAACGTCTCTCCGATCTATCAAGGCTACATCTCTTTCTTCCATGGAGAATTAATCTCCTAGGCAAAGCTAAGGATGAACTCTTGTATTTGATTTCTTATATTTTTTTATTGATTCCTAAAGTACATTTTTAACGTTTAATACAATTGATGGTTGTTATTCTTTATTTTTTTAAGATTTCTGAATCCAGAAACTGTGTTTTGTCAACTCTCATATAGATCCAGTCATGCTTCTTCTATGTGTGATTTGTGAACCCAGTTGTGATTGGTAAAGTTATTTTATGTGTTGGTATTCTGCTGCAGTATTGCCTGAGGGTATATTGTCGACGTTTGATAGCTCGTAACAATAACTTTGTGTGTTGTTAACATAGAGAAAATAATTCATCAATTACCTTAGAATTTGACATGTTTAAAATTGAATATCTTCTGATTGTTGGTTTGGGATGTGAAACCTTCAATTGAGTAATAACATGAATCAATAACTGATTATAGAAGTTTGATACAGGAGGGATTCCTGACGATTTGCTGCCTCTCTATATTGATAGTTTTTAAGTATTTTTCATAATCTTTATTTTATATTACCAAACTTAATCATTATTTTTACTTTAGTTACTGCTAACGTTTTTTTTAAGTAAACCAGTTCTTTGTAACCATCTCTCTGAGGAATCAACATCCCAACTATATTGCGATAGCTGCAAGTACGTTTTGGGCGTAATCATATCCACAATGCGAAATTTCTCGCTTATGTTCGCATATCTTAGTAATGAGACGGCAGAGCAACTGACATGGACATTATCAATCTTAAAGAAATGGATGGTTGAAAAGGGGTATCGTTGCCATAAGTTTTTATTTCAGATCGGGATTTGGGACTCATTAAAGCCATTGAAACATGTTTTCCTATGGCTCGTTATATTCTTTGTATTTGGCATATAAATCAGTGCGTAATGAATAAATACAGTCTTATGTTTGGTATGCAATGTATACATTTTTTTCATCATGACACTCCCTTATTAATTCATCAACACAGTGGTCTTACCAGCAGAAATGAGAGGTGATGCGCGAGGAGTTTAGATAATTCAATGGTACTCTAAATTACCTTTGGGAGACATGGTTACACCCTTACAGAGACCGATTTGCTTCAACATGGATTGATATTCAAGTCAAAGGTACAATTACTTTATTGTTTTACTATTTAAATTTTGGTCATTATTGTAAATTTTGCTAATGAAAAAATACAATATTTTTTTTTAAATTACAGGGCGGAGTCTGCACATTCGAGACTGAAATTATATTTGGGAAATACCATGTCATCCCTACAAATATCTTTTGAAAAAAATACACAAGATGTTGAGAAATCAGTTTTGGGAAATTCAGAATTCATTCGAGAAATCTTTGAACATTCCACGGCATACACATTTGCATGAGGAGATTTTTAATCAAATAAGGTGTCAGATTTCGTTAGAGGCGATGAAGTACATTTATGATCAGCTGAAATGTGTTGAGGAAACATCTCACCAACTAGCCGACATGTGCAACTGCTCATTCAAAATAATATATGGATTGTCATGCATGCACGATATTGCATATTACCTTCATCTTTCCATCTCAATTTCAATATAAAGTGTTACCTCACATTGGAGGAGGTTATCTATGCACGTACACGAGTTCAATTATGATGCAATACGGCCTAACAAGATATCAAACGTTGTGCCCTTCTGCTTAGGCCAACTGCAGATTGACTATCGCAATGAATGCAAATCACTGGCACTGGCTTAGGCCAACTTGGAATATCCTCTAGAAAATTTCACAGCCATTCTGCTTCTTCAGCACACTTATCTAATGCAATAAATTCTGATTCCATTGTAGATCTGCCTATCACAGTCTGTTTGGAGGACTTCCATGATATATCTGCACCTGCTAGTGTAAACACATAGCCACTGGTAGACTTTGAGTCCTTCATGTCAGATATCCAGTTTGCATCACTGTATCCTTCGATTACAGCTGGATATCTATGATAGTGCAGCCCATAATTACGAGTAAAATGTAGGTACCTAAGTACTCTCACTATTGCTTTCCAGTGATGTTTACTGTACATGCTATATCAGGCCTTGTACAACTCGATAGATACATCAAACTCCCGATCACTCTAGAGTATTCTACTTGAGATATACCCTCTCCCCTATTCTTTGATAGATGTAGACTCACATCTAAAGGAGTTCTTGCCACAGCAGAATCATCATTGTTGAATTTACCAATAATTTTATCCACATAGTGCGACTGATCAAGAATAAGTCCATCTGAACTTCTCGAGATCTTTATTCCTAGAATGACATCTGCTAGACCCATGTCTTTCATGTCAAACTTAGATTTCAGCATATTCTTGGTGAATTTTACCATTTTAACATTACTCCCGACAATTAGTATGTCATCAACGTAGAGACATAAAATGACATAGCCAACTTCTGTCTCTCTGACATAAATACATTTATCACATTCATTGATTTTGAAACCATTTGCCAACATGGTGTCATCAAACTTCTTATGCCACTGTTTCGGGGCTTGTTTCAATCCATACAAGGATTTAACTAACTTACATACTTTCTTTTCTTTTCCTGAAGCTATAAAGCCTTCAGGTTGTTCCATGTAGATTTCTTCATCTAAATCTCCATTCAGAAAGGATGTTTTCACATCCAACTGATGTACCTCAAGATTGCGCAAAGCTGCAATCGCTAGTATCATCTTTATGGAATTTATTCTCGTTACATGAGAATAAGTATCAAAGTAATCAAGACCTTCACGTTGTCTGTAACCCTTAATTACAAGTCTTGCTTTGTACTTGTCAATTGATCCATCTGCCTTCATTTTATTTTTGAAAATCCACTTGAACCCTAAAGGTTTACATCCTAGAGGAAGGTTCACTAACTCCCAGGTGTGATTTTGTAAGCTGGATTCAATTTCACTATTGATGGCATCTTTCCACAAACCACCATCAGCTGACCTTACAGCTTCGTTATAGCTTTGAGGATCATTTTCTAGCAAAAATGTCAGAAAATCTGGACCAAATGATTTTTCCGTTCTAGCTCTTTTGCTACGTCTTGGTTCAAGTTCAACAACTTGTTGATCCTCTGGAACATATATGTGTTCTTGGTCCTGACTATCTTCAATGATAGTCTCATGTGCCCGTTTGTGCACATTTGAATTCGAATTAGTTTTACAAGGAAAAACGCATTCGAAAAATGATGCATTCCTCGACTCCATTATCGTATTCTTGTGAATATCTGGTATATTAAACTCATACACAAGAAATCGATAAGCATTACTGTTATGTGCATATCCTATGAAAATGCAATCAACAGTTTTTGGTCCTATCTTCACATTCTTAGGTGGAGGAATAACTACATTGGCAAGACACCCCCACACTCGTAGGAATTTATAGGAAGGTACTCTTCCTTTCCACATTTCATAAGGAGTTTTCCCTGCTTCTTTCCGTGATACCTTATTTAAAAGGTAATTAGCTGATAAAACAGCTTCTCCCCACATATTCTGAGGTAAGCCAGAGCTGATTAACATAGCGTTCATCATCTCTTTCAAGGTACGATTCTTTCGTTCTGCAATCCCATTGGATTGAGGTGAATAAGGAGCTGTGGTTTGATGTATGATTCCATTTTGTTCACAAAGTGATTCAAAAGGAAAAACATACTCACCACCACGATTACTTCTTAACTCCTTAATTCTTTTATTCAGTTGGTTCTCAACTTCATTCTTATAGAGAACAAATTTCTCTAGAGCTTCGTCCTTGCTTTTCATCAAATACACATAACAAAATCTTGTGCAATCATCAATAAAGGTAATAAAATATTTATTACCGCCTCTCGATTGTATTGAATTAAAATCACATACATCAGTATGAATTCGATCAAGTGGTTCAGAGTTTCTTTCAATACTATGAAAGGATGATCTAGTTAGTTTTGCCTCAACACAAGTATCACACTTATGTTTATTATCAATTTTAAAATTGGGAATGTGATTCATGTTAATTAATTTCCGCAATGAATTAAAATTAACATGTCCTAATCTACCATGTCATAAATTAGAATACTCAACAATATAAGCAGAAGAACTAGCTTTATTGATATTTTTGGGTTTAACAACCATTACATTGAGCTTAAAGAGCCCATCAGTTACATATCCTTTTCCCACATACATTCCATTTTTAGTCAAAACTACTTTATCAGACTCGAACACCATCCGGAATCCATGCTTGTTCAGAAGTGATCCAGACACCAAGATTCTTCCGTATTTCTGGTACATACAGAACGTTGTTCAAAGTCAACTTTTTCCCAGAGGTCATCTTCAAAATCACCTTGCCTTGACCTTCAATCTCAGATGTTGCTGAATTTCCCATGTATATTTTTTCCCCATTACCAGTAGGCTCAAATGAAGAAAACATGCTCTTATCTGAGCACACATGTCGAGTGGCACCAGTGTCAATCCACCACTCTCTTGGGTTAGAACCCACTAGATTCACCTCAGAAACCACAGCTGAAAGGTTAATGCCTGAAACATCTTGAGTCATGTTTTCCATCACATTAGCCTCTTGATTCTTTTTCTTCTTTGGCAGTCTGCACTCAAAAGATTTGTGACCCATTTTGTCATAGTTGAAGCATCTCCCTTGAAAATGCTTAATAATAAGCATTTTCCAACATCTTCCACGCGCCACGAACACCTTCGACGACATGGGTATCCTCAGAATGCTGCATAAGCTTTCCTCCACCTTTTTCACACTTTATATTTCACTAAAAAATGGATTCGAAAAATCGGATTGCACATCTTGTCACTCACTCATTTTCATAGGTATTTCTATCCCCAAATTGTGTTATGAAGAGGAAAATTACATAAATATATCACTGGTAAATATCATTTGACCCACTTAAATTCTTCATTTTTTGTTTTTAAACTTTAATCATTACAAATTTCATTTCCATCCATTAATAATTGCATTATGATCCCAACTTTCAAAACTTTATCATTTAGGTACGGGTCCATTCAAAGTTGACCGTCCGACCATTTTGACTCTCACTTTTTTTTTTTAATGAAATGATAAAATTATCTTTATAAAAAATAAAAAATGTGTTAAGATTTTCATAATCTTTAATTATTATATTTTAATAATAATACAATATTAAAATTTAATTATATTCAAATTATTATTCAATAATTATTTATTATAATTTATATATATAAAAAAAACTCAGTTAAATACCAATACAAATCCCACGTACTATTGCTTAAATTTAGGTTATTTTAAATGATAATCTAAGCACGTTCATGATTAACCAAGCTAGGTGGATTTATTTTTAATTATTTCAGGGGAAAAAAAAACAAAAAAGTATGGGGCCATGGCCTACACGATGTTGACCATCCCTCATTCAAGTGGATAAGAAAAATGAGAGGGCAAAAATCAAACATAGCTCCATGGAAGATATGACTGAAGATAAAAGAGAAGAGAGAGAGAGAGAAAGAGAGAAAATGACCCATTAGAACAGCTTGTTTAGCTTGACAAATTTAGCAGCAAAAATTGGACAGAAAGCAGAAAAGAAATTTAGAAAATGGTAAGATTTACGTACCCAGATGAGAATCAAAGAATCAAACATCATCTTTTGAGCAGAAAGAGCGTAAGAAGAAGCCATGAAACTCAGGATGGATAGCGCCATTGCCCATTAATTATGAAACCCTAGATTATATCATATTCATGTCGATCCATGGAGCTATCCCTCCTGAGCTTCACAGATTCTTCTTTACTTTTAATAAGTATTTTCTGGCAACAAATCCAAACCAAACTAAACACTTGAGTTAAATGTTTCGCTATTGGTTCTTCATAATAAAGAAGAACACACAGCTGTATTTATAGCTGCTGAGTGATAAGAACGTGGGGGATATGCAGAGAAACGTCGCCTCTTCTGGAGCCCTGAGAAAGCTTGACTATCTTTAATTTAAAATAATTTATTTCTTTTTAATATTTGAAAATTCAGTAAGAAGACTTATTATTATGGAGGGACGGATTTGTTTTGTTATTATTATTATTATTATTATTATTATTATTATAATCATCCTCATACGTACTGTCGTTTTTATTAAGGGCTCTGCCGACTACGGTTTTTTCACTTGTGTTGTGACTTTTGCGTGTAAATATATACTTTTGGTGGCTCTAGTTTTCCAATTTTTGTTGAAATTAAAACCCTATATTTTCCTTGGTTCATGATTACTTCACCCTTTTAGTTAATCTTCTCATTAATGATTAATGTAGTACATATTATGGTGTTTAGTCACTTAAACTCAAGGGTAAGGATTGAATGAGGGATTCCATATAGCTTATCGTAAACCCACCTATCATCTTGAGCAAATGTTGTTTTTTTCTTTTTGTTTTATAAAAATGGGAATTTATTATCCATATGAGGAGTTCTCGAAGTTTAATTAAAATTCGAAAATATATCAGGTTTTTAAAATATTCATCAAAAGGAAATGCATCACTGGAAATATTTTTGAATATCTATGGAAATCCATCCGGAAATAAATAAAATTAAGTAAAGGTACAAAAGTCAAGAGACCAGTTCTCCTAAAAAGTACATTACACGTGTGCTGCAGCAAGATACCAGAAAAATGATATATGCCTTTAGATTTAGGGCATAGTCCAAAAATCAAGGATCTAACAAGAAGGCATTCACACATTAATTAGGTATTTTTGGTCATTTACTCTACGCAGCTCACTGAAAACATTAGATAAACCATACCTCTTTCCTAAAGCTCTCTGCAGCTTCCTTCTTTTGTCTCTCTTCTTTTGGTCTTAGATCAACATAAACTTATTTAAGCGTTGAAGTGCCTTTGTAGGTACAAACCCCAACTCATAAGGAAGAAAACGCCATGAATTTCCCTTTCAAATCAAATTCGTGAAGGTAAAAATCACATCCCTTAAATATGTATATTGTTGGTGGTATAGTGTTATTAAACAGAAACTAACATGCAACCAAACGGATTAAAACCAGAAATACCAATAAAACTATGTGAAATCCTAAAACTTGCAATATGAAGAAAAACCTGGAAAATTGACAAAATATGCAGTCCAAGTCGAGATAGATCTCTGTCCTTAAGAACTTATTAGCCCCGTCTCAGTGCTCTACGGATTTTGTGGCTAATGTTCTCCCAGGATAACTCGGATTAATCTTCTTCAATGGGCACTCCTTAAGAAGATCTTGAACTTGGAAATGGAGGAACTACTCTCTCTTTACTCAAAAAACGAAATGATGAGACTCAAGATTTGTTTCAGAAAAACTGGATCTCTAGAATGAACTACAAACCCTCTTTAAATAGACATGGAAGGGTGCCTTAAGGGCACCCTTTGGTTTGAGGTGTAACCCTCATAAGGGTTATACCCTTCCATGCACCATTTGGAGCCCAATGAGTATTCTTTTAAATGGGAAGACATGTCCCTTTGTGGTACCAGATGAATACTAAAAAGTGCAAATTTATTAGACGATAAGTTAATCATTTTACACTTATAGTTTCACTAATCCCCTAAAATTGACACATTTGTGAAATAATATTTTAAAGTTATGCTTTGAGTGCTTTTACTGTGTTATTTTATGTTTTTGTCAGGAAAAATACTGCTCAGAAGCTCGACGGGACAAATCAGACGTGAAAAAAAATAATAATAAAAAACGTAAATTCTGCAAGCACGTCGTGACACGTGGAACCTTTATGTCGTGACACGTGTCCCCAACGTGGCTTCACCATTCTCTGACACGTGTCCCCAACGCGGCTTCACCATTCTCTGACATGTGTCCCCAATGTGGCTTCACCATTCTCTGACACGTGTCCACAACATGCATTCGCTGGTCTGGGTGGCCAAGTTGCCTATAAATAGAAGCGTCCGGCATTAGAAATTTTCATACTTTCTTTCCTGATTCCTCTGTAAATCTTGGAGAGAGTCTTGTTTGTTTATTTACTTAAAGCTTTTTGTAATGTCTTTTTCTTTCAATAATAAAAGTACGAGTATGTTTTATTACAAAATGAGTAGCTAATTTCTTTTTTGCTGGGGTAAGGGTGAAGCTTTTATGATGGAAACATAGATTAAACTCGCTTCTATTATAATAAATAAATTGAAATCTAATGATTAAAACTTAATTTATTTCTAGATAAATTATTGACAGTCTTCTACCGGCTTTATGGCTAATTTTATCTTTCTACCGCCTTTATGGCTGGTTTTATCTGTCTACCGCCTTTATGGCTGGTTTTATCTTTCTACCGCCTTTATGGCTGGTTTTATCTGTCTACCGCATTTATGGCTGGTTTTATACGATTTTGACATAATTAAGTACCTTGGTAGGACTTGTTATAGACAAACATTATCACCGCCTTTATGGCTGGGTTTATGTTTTTGGCATGCTAAGTATATTGGTAGGACTAATTATTGACAGAAATGACTACCGCTTTTATGGCTGGTTCTTTTTATTGGCATAATTAATTCTTGTAATAGATTAAATGGGTAAAAAATGGCAATTTATAAATTATGATAAAGCGAGATTTCTAAATATTTAAAAGACTAAAAGTGGATCCCCTAACTCCAGCATTTCCTTCTATTATTGTATTCCAACCTAAAATCCTCCAACTACTTCAACAAAGCAAACTTTTCATTTCAACACTGTTCATTATTCTATTTTGCTAAATCTCTTCTCCGTGGATCGACCTCGGACTCACCGGGTTATTTTATTACTTCGACACTGTTATACTTGAGAGTAAAAGACCACTTTTCGAGCGTGTCAAGTTTTTGGCGCCGTTGCCGGGGAAATATTATTTAGTAGATAGAATATTTGTTAATTTCTTCTTTCTCTACTTTTCTTTTCATTATTTTTATTTCATATTTTGTTTTTATTTAAATTCTGCATCTTATCTTCCTCTTCTTTTCTTGTATTTATTTTTTTAGTTTCATATTTTTGCATTTACTTTGTCTATAAAGTTGCATGAAACACTGGTCTCGAACATCTAGTGGTAGATTAAAAAGAGAGTCTTCATCAACTTCATTGTTTGTAAGAATGGCTGAAAATCAAATTGAAAATCCACATGCCCGAGTTGAAAATCCAGTTAATCAGGAAGAAAACGAGTCTCAGCATGGAGACCCTAATCACCCTAGGACACTCAGACAATTCATGAACCCCACTAGGTTAAGATCACCATATTGCATTATTTTTCCGCCAGAAGCAGCATGCTTCAATTTTAAATCAAGCGTCATCAATCTTTTACCCATATTCCATGGTCTAGAATTAGGAAACCCTTATCAGCACCTAAGAGAGTTCGAAGAATTATGTAACACTTGCACAGCCCAAAATTGTAGCATGAATATAATTCGGTTAAAGTTTTTTCCCTTTTCTTTAAAGGATAAAGCTAAAATTTGGCTAGAAAATCTTAGATAATGATCTATTAGAACATGAGATGATTTACAAGAGCCGTTTCTTAAAAAATTCTTTCCCCCTCATAGGACAAATTCCTTTAAGAGAAGAATCACAATATTCATACAAGAGTCGGGGAAACCCTTTAACAATATCGGGAGAGGTATAAAAAGATGTTAAATATTTTTCCACATCACAGGTTTGAAATATGGAGGTTAGTTGCCCAATTCTACGAGGGTTTAACACCCCAAGGTAGACAAGTAGTGGAGATGATGTGTAATGGTGAGTTTAGGGACAAAGATCCTGAAGATGCACTAGATTACCTAGAGCATATAGCAGAGAATACACAACAATGGGATACAATTGGTACACATGAGTCATCTGTTAAACCACAGCCATCTGGTAGAGGTATGTTTAACCTTAGGGAAGACCATGACCTTGCTGCCAAGTATGTATTTTTGTCTAAAAAATTGAGGCTTTAGAAATAAGGAAGAGCGATCATGTCAAGTCAGTTCAGGAAATCATATGTCAAATTTGTAGTTCAAATGAACATGTCACAGAAGTTTGCCCGTCCTTACCAGCCCTGAAAGATTGTCTTCATGACCAGGTCAGTTCCATAAACACATTCAATAGACCAAATCCAAACCCATACTCACAGACCTATAATCCTGGTTGGAGAAACCATCCAAACTTCAATTGGAGGAATGATAACCGAGCACAACCTTCACACCAACCTCCCCAGTTTCACCAGAATTTCTAAAATTCCTAGAATTATGCACCATATGTCCCACCACCTAGGAAAACCATTGAAGATAACTTGAATGCATTCAAGGAAAAACAAGAAATCATCAATAACCAAAATGCACAAATGATGAATGATTTGAAGGAAACTTTTGATAAAATCACATCTGCTTTGGCCATTAAAGAAAAAAGTAAGTTTCCTGCACAACCTCAGTTAAATCCCAAGAGTCATCAAAACCCTCACGAGGGTAGTTTTGGAAATCAATACTTATACCAAGTCAAATCTATTATTACTCTTCGTAGTGGAAAGACCATCCACAGACATATTTGTGAACCTCGTGAAAGTGAGGAAAAATCAGAATCAGAGGGTAAGGAAGGGGTTGATGAGCCATTACTCGTCGTTGATAATAACATTTTTTCTCATGCACCTTCATTTCCTCAGGCATTAAAAATAAAGAAATTGAACCATTCCCTAGAGATGTATGAAATATTCAAACAGGTAAAGGTCAATATCCATTTGTTAGATGCCATCCAACAGATACCATCTTATGCCAAATTTCTGAAAGATCTGTGCACCGTTAAAAGAAAACACCATGTAAGAAAGAAAACTTTTCTAGCTGAACAGGTAAGTTCCATTCTCTAAACAAATAATGCATTAAAATATAAAAACCCTAGTTGTCCAACTATTCCTTGTATTATTGGAAATCAAAACATTGAACATGCTTTGCTTGATCTTGGAGCTAGTGTAAATTTACTGCCATTTTCGGTTTACCAACAACTTAATATCGGTGAGATGAAACTGTTGGACAATTATGACCCATAACATCACTATTTGTAAAATACATTGTGGTTTTTGTACAAATTAACTATGTGACAAAAGAAATTTCTATTTTATCATTTTGTAATTAGATTACTTGAATATATATAAATAAAAGTCCTTATGATTAGTTCCGGATTAATAAGATATGAGACAGTATTAATCCACGAACGGTTTAATCATTAAATATCCCTAGTCGTAGTATTATCGAGACTGGACATCGATAATGCGGAATAGACTAGTATTGCACTTGTGCGCGTTATGGAAGCTTAATGACATAGTTCTCATATATTTAAGTATTTGATACTTATGCAAGTGTAATAGGAGGTTCTATTTGCCGTTGGATCGGGAACAGCTTCGCTCTGGATAGACCCCTCGGAATCCCATTGGTAGTATGACTATGTGTCTATGGGAATCCAAATCAGGGTAGGTGTATTTGGTCTTAACCTGAGACTTACATCGCTAATACTTGCGACAATCAGCACACTTTGGTTTTGGTCGTTCGGGGCTTTAAAAGGTTCTGTGTACGCCTCTTCTAGGTTTACTGAGAATCGTAGTGTATTGGGTGTGATGTCAAGATGGAAGTATCACTTCAGTCATATGGAGATGATGATCAAGCAGAGATACAAAACTAGTATTCTTATATGCTACAGCTATCGGGATAATATGACAAGGTCATGATTATCCGATTACAGAGCCTAGTTGCTAGTGATCCGATATATGCTTCGTACAAGGCAGACACAATTCCAGCCCCAGGCCTAGCATATGACATCCGATATTGGATCGTAATACAAAATACTTAGTATACTACGCTTGATAAAGATTATGTATTCCTTAAAAGAATATTTCTGGAGAATTGGGTAGGCACGGTGCTTTGCTAGAAGCCAACCATGTCTTGTAAATCAGTAAGAATGTGGTACTAAGTACGCATGTATTCGGATATTCCGATAACCGTATTTACTGCCAACATATCCAGGGATCTCATGGGTCGCTTCCCAAAGATTCATTGATGATGTTTGACTCGAACAGAATTAATCTAGGATTAATTATAAGAGAGAGAAAATTAATTTGAGATTAATTAAGGCAAGAATTTATCTGGGATAAAATTCGATTAGAAGAGAGAACGCGATTAATTTGGAATTAATCGATTAAATAATATATTGGATATATTAAATGAAATTAGATTTCAATGCGGAATTAAAATTGGATTTTAATTCGGGCGAACGAATTAATTTAGAATTAATTCGTAAGCGACTTTCGTAATAATTTTACGAGGCACAATTATTTAATTAAATTGGATTTAATCATGTCGCGACAGAAAATTCGTTTAATTCGGAATTAAAAGAACCCGGGCCCGAGTGAAGTTGCGTGTTGAGTTGTTCGACTTAAATTTAGAATTTAAAAGTTGTGGGACCCACTTGACTTACATCAACAAGTTTGACTAGTGATGGAAGTTGTTATTGGTTGAGTGAAAGCTTGGATTGCTTATTCAACACTCAATCAACAACCAACACACTTTGTTTTTAATTTTGAAAAAGATATACACAACTTTAGTTGTTGACTTTGGTAATTTATTTTAGAAATCAAAATTAAAAAATCAAAAAAATCTCTCTTTCTCTCCCTCTAGCTAATGTCGTGAGCTTCTTCCTCCTCCATTGAGTTTTTGTAGCAAAAATTCTTGTAAGCTAACACTTCAAAGAGCAAACAAGGTGATAGGGAAACCAATTCCTTGAGTTTGGAACACAAAGAAATTCTTGGAGCTTTTCACAAACATACAAATTTTTGAAATCCATCATCCAAGCCAATCAATGTAAGTTTATTCCGCAATCTTATTTTGATTATTCACACACTAAATCATGTTGTAGAGATCCTTGGCATGTTCTAAGAACACTAACATAAACGAACCTCAACTACCATTTTACTTGCTGATAGATCAGTTAAGGTACCAAAAGGAATTATGGAAGATGTGTTATTACAAATCGATAAATTCGTATATCCTGTGGATTTTATTGTTTTAGAAACACAACCAGTGGCAGACAGTTTTAAGCCAATCCATGTAATACTTGGTCGGCCATTTTTAGCGACAACTAACGTTTTAATAAATTACAGGAATGGAATCATCAATCTTTCTTTTGGCAACATGACATTACAGTTAAATATTTTTAACATGTGCAAAGAGCCATATAATGAAGATAATGAAAATGAAAGCGCAGAATCAATTGAACCAATTATGGATGAGCATATTCAGGGGAGTTTATCTGATCCCATTGAATTTTTACTGCTAATTATGTTGAGTCAAGTGCGCAAATAGATTTAGATATTACTAATGATTTTCTACTTGACTATATTCAGGTATTGGAAGACGATGGAAGATTAAAAATTTGGAATAACTAGGAACATTGGAAGAAGAAAAATATGAAGAAGCACCTAATTTGGAGTTAAAAGCTTTGCCAGAAGGACTGAAATATGCATTTCTAGAAGATAATCAAACTTACCCTGTGGTAATTTCTTCTTCTCTCACAAGCGATCAAGAAGGTAAACTTTTAAATGTGTTGAAAGAACATAAACTGGCAATTGGATGGACTTTAAAAGACATAAAAGGTATTAATCCATTAATCTGCACACACCGAATACATCTAGAAGATAATGATAGGACATATCGTCAACCCCAAAGAAGATTATGTTGGGTTTCTACTATAGTCCCAAGATCATTCAAGCAATGAAAATAAGTGAATACAATAAAGAAGTATGGCAGAATCATACTTACAATGAGTGGATGTTGAAGACGATGAACACAAAAATTTCTTCAAGCTTTTCCTCATAGGTTCGGCCAAGGCATCCTTTGTGCTCCATGATTTTTGATCAAGCTCCAAGCTTGGGAATGGATTCCATACTCAAGGGTTTGTTTCCCTATCACCTTTGGATTACTCTTTAGTGTGCTAGCACTTGGAAAAATTTGCCACAAATTCTTCCTAAGCTTCTTGCATCTCTCGGCATTTTGAGAAATTTTGAGAGAAATAAATGGCCCAAGGCCGAATGGAGAGGGATAGGAAGAGAAGATGGTTGTTGTATGTTGGTGTTTTTGATTTTCAAAAAATCAAATACCAATTCACACTTTTCCAAAAAGGTACAAGGCAATTAAGCCTTCTGACCGGTGCATTCACACGCGTATAACGCAAGCGCACGTATCGTTCAAGTAGTATAAAAATATCGATCCCACGAGGACTTAATTCCTACTGTTGTTATTAATTGTTGATACTATTTATTTACAGGTATCTAATTATAGGAAGAGGAAAATTGATTGTTTTTGATTGGTTGAATGTGGTTTTGCAAAATAAAATAAAAACAGACCCAAAAGAAAATACTAAGGAAAATAGAAGGAAAGACTCAAGGATCTAGGGTCGTGACTTCACACAATATTATTATAAAGATGAATTGATTCTCTTATCTATGTGTAATAAATCAGTTTGCTAACCTGGAACCCGAAAATATGCAAAAGCCTCTGTCGATGGTCAGATGCAAATACCCAGTATAACCTAATTGAACCATATGTCTATGTCAACCAAATTACCTGGATTCATTAAGATCAAGATCCAAATGTGGCTACCCCCGCTCGATAGGTATATGTCTATCCTGTAAGGAAATCTATTAAAAGGGTTATCTATCCTCAAGGAAGATCGTGAGTTATTGAATCTAAGGCTGAAACCTAAAATCCCTATGTCTAGTTCATTTTAAGTTTACCACATCAATCTTATTGGTGATCAGACAACAAGAAGCATTAAACTTAAGACTCAATAAACAAACTAAAGAATTACCCATAAAAAGAAAAGCAATTATTAAGTGTGAATATTGTGTTTCATCACTTCCCTAGAATAAAATAAAATGTTGGGGTTAGAGGATCCACATTTAATATTTCTTATCTAGGAATCTCACTTATTATAATATATAAATTATTTTATGTTCTGTTTTCTCAGGAATTAATAATGTTAAACATTTAAAACCAACCATATAGGCGGTAATCCATTTAGTCCAACTACACCAGCCATATAGGCAGTAATTATTTGTCACATAAAGACCAGCCATATAGGCGGTACTAAAGTCTGACATTAATTAATCCGGTTAAATTATAATTTAAATATTATAATTAAGTGAGATTTACCTAGATAATTATATTAAATATTTCACCTTTTACCCCAGCAGAAATTTAACTACAAAACATAAAAGAAAAGAGAAGAAGAAGAAGAACTACTATTATTACTAAAAATTAAAATACATAAATTAAATATTATTTATATTTACAAAACTAGATGCAATCCTCTAAAAACAAGGAAAAACTCCCAAGGAAAGTACGAGGAAAAATGAATTCTGAAGGACTCAATTTATAGGCAAAATTCGGCATCGGGCGTCGCGCCGCGGAACCAGGTGGTGACACGTGTCACGCGGTGAAGGTGGTGCAATGAGAAGTCGACACGTGGCATACGGTAATTAGTTGAGCTTTCGGTCCAATGAACATCTGACACGTGGCACGCGCTTAGGATTGGTCCAATGAGAGATTGACACGTGGTAGCATGTGATTCGCCGGTGATTCGGTCCAATGAGAACTCGACACATGGAACGCATTTGCTTTGGGCCAATGAGATTTTGACACGTGGCAGACGACGCATTTTAGCTGATCTTCTGTGATGATTGATGAGTGGTAAATCTATCACTATTTCCCACTCATTTAACCTAATATTTTGTATAGTTTCTTGAGTTTTGTGAATATTTTGATGTTTTTTGTGTTATTTTGTAGATAAATAAAGTTTCAGGACATTCTGGAGGTGATTTGGAGCAAAACAGTGAAAATTAGAAAAAAGGGGCATTTTGGTAATTTGGGCGCGTCGCGTCTCGTGAGCCTTTGGCGTCGCGACGCCTAACGTGCACTCAGTCATGCTAATGTGCGCCAGGTCAACGAGTCAGAATATGAAAAGTTTGACATTTCTAACGTGCGCCGTGCCACATGTCACCATCACAGCCGATTTGCTAACGTACGCCGTGCCACATGTCATCATCCTACAGTGCCGACAATCACCATTGCCACGTGTGCCACGTGTCACTCCATGTCCTCGCCATGTCATCATCAACCAATCACCGCGTGCCACGTGTCGCAATCCTACGGTGCCGACACTCCCTTTCGCCACGTCACTGCCACGTCATGCCACATCAGCATAATAATTGAGCTCTCAGCCGCCTTGCCACGTGTCGCCTTATCTTCTTATCCGAATTACCACGTGTCTGTAGGGGTTTTGGTGGTGAATCCGGTAACGCAGCGGAAGCGGTGAAAATCTGATTTTCAGATTTCAAAACTTTTTCTCGGATTAATTAAATAAACATATTTATTTAATATTCCAATAATCAAATTATGAAATAAAATTCAAATGAATCATATTCAAGTGAATTTACCAAATTACCCTTGCTTTAGTATTTTGTCCATTTTAGTCCGAAATTGATCTAATCAAATTTGAATGATTCTAAATCATTTCTAAGATGAACTTAGCATGTTCAAAACATCAAAACACCAAAAGCAACAAAAATCCCTAAATCTAAATTCTTGGCCGAGAGCACCAAAGGGGGGCAATTTGTCCCATTTGTCATTTCATGCATCAAAACACATCAAGATGCAATCCAATGAACATGAAACTTTATATGCATCATATACACATACAAATACACAACATATATGAAAACCCCCAAATTTGGAATTGGTCATGAACCCTAATTTTTCAATTTTCACAAATTGGACAAATTAGACCAAATACATTAAATCAATTACTTCAATCATCATTCTTCCATCCAATCCAAGTCTCAACACAATGAAACAACTCAAGATCAAATCTAGGTCATTTAAGAGTGGGTCAATAACTCTAGATTAGCAACATGGTTTCCAAAACCTTAAAAAGAATAGTTATAACTACAATAGTTACAAGCTTTCTTCATCACACATGCTCAACACTTTCAACAAAATTTCCATCATCAAAAACACAACAAATAATGAAAAGAATAACTTAAGAACATCACAAGATGTTGCCTAGATCCTAAGGAACAATTTCCTTTCTAATAGTAAGTTTGAAAAACTTACAAAATCCAAGCTTTTCTTTTGGTTTCTTTTTTTCTTCCTCACTTGCTTTCTTTGTTTTCTTTCAATGGAGTTTTATGAAAAGTGTATTAGGTTATTATGAAATGAAAAAATAAAAACAATATATACTTGTGCACAAATGGCCTTTGGCCGAAATTCACAAACATATATCAAGAATTTTCATTTCAATTTCATTTCAAAATTATGTTATCAACTTGCATAAATATCTTAATACAACTTTATTAGATATTTATTTAAGTCAACAAAAGCAACTAACATCATTTACTTTAAATATCCTAATGTAAGATATTTATATTTTAATTAATTTAATCATTTAACAATTAAATAATCAATTAATTAATCAAATACAAATATATTAAATATATGTATAATATTTACATTAAATTTTAAAAATATATATTCATTTAGGATATAAGTCAAATAACTCATTTTGACTATTAATTAATGTGTATTTAAATTAATCAAGTATTAAATGTAAATACACAATAATCAGGCAAATGACTATCTAGTCCCTTTAGCACGTATCTTGCGTCTAACCTTTAAACGACTTTATAAATAATCAATATTATTTATTAATGTTGCTCTAGTACTATACGAGTATGTTTCATTATTGAGACTCTCTAGATTCAGGTATATCCGTCATGAAATCTAATTTCGTGTCCATAATCTATCCACCCGTAGATTATGACGATCACGGATAATCTCGCTGAACCATACAGGTCGAGGTCATGGCAAATTTATAATTCCTCCGTCACAGGTATCCAGATAAATCCCAGAGATATAAATGTAAACGCCAAATCTCTATCGGGATTATCCAGTCGACTATTCTATTAGCAATCTCAAAAGAATGTTTAGAACTAGCTTCTAAACTTTACCACGGGCCCATGGTTTTATCTGATTGCTAATCATATGGACTACCTATGCTCTGATACACAGAACTGACGGATCCTATCTTGATACACATAGGACACCCTGAGGATCTGTCTACACCCAACGACCAGGCAGAGGTCTGATCTAAATAGATCGGTGACGTGACTGCCGTCTAAGTGTAGAAGATGTCTCATGTGCCCACAATGACATCTCAAGTCTAAGAATCACAAGTGCTACTCAACCCAAGAAGATTCTTATTGATGCTGGTGTACCATCCATTAAGAATCTTCGGTGAGTCGTTCAGTGTTTATCCGCTATAAACACCTACACGTCTATACTAGTCTTCAAGACTAATGGTTCATTGAGAAAGCATTGGAATCATATATTCCAGTATACGACATGTACCGGTCTCAACGGGTTTACTATACTGACCAAGTAGTGTAAACCTTGACCAGGAACTGTCTGAGAATGACAATGTCATGATACTTCTCAATGTCCGTTGCGACGCTTTTGCAACTGTATCATGACTAATCATTCTAGGGTCATTACGTCTTTACCATATAGAAAGATAGATTATATTATAGAAACTGCATATATTATTCATAATAATAATGTTTTACAGAAGTATTTAACAGAAATACAACCGGGAATTGGCGCTCTGAGCACCAACCCCAACAGTGTCATCACCAGAGCATGCCACGCCTAACTGTTCCAGCGTCGCGACGCCCAGACCCACTGATGCCTATAAATTCAGCTCGACGTTTCAGTTTCCGTTGTACCATTCTCTCTCATTTCTTTGATGTAAATAGGGAGTTTCTCTCTCTAGTTTCTTTTAATTTAAGTTTTGTAATTAATTTTAATTACTTTTTGTAATAATAGTGTTTTACTTTCTTTACTTTTTACAGTTTTTACTATTTACCATGAGGAGGTAACTTCCCCCTACTAAGGTGAAAAGTAATTCTTTTACTATTACTATTTAGATTAATCTCCCTTAAAAATAATATATTCACTATTTAAAATTTGACTTAAAAAGGATACCGCCATATTGGTCGGTTGGTAATTCATTTTAATCTGGTTTAAACCTGACTAATCAAGGATACCGCCAGATTGGTCGGTTGGTAATTTTATTTTGGTTCCGCCTTTATGGCTGGTTTATTTTGGTTCCGCCTTTATGGCTGGATTATTGACCAAATATTACCGCCTTACTGGCTGGTTGGACTTAATTTGACTTAATCAGGTTACCGCATATATGGCTGGTTGGTAATATTATCACAAGTTTATATATTATTTAATGGGATATATCTAAAATAGTAAATAGTAGAAGTTAATTCCTTTTACCTTAGTATTTCATTTTATTTTTTTTTACTTTTCAATTTCTACTTTACCGCATTTTACTTTTGGCATTTTTACTTTATGTCTTTTATTTTACTAGCCCTAGTTATGTGTTGTAACTAAATTAGTTATCTGGGGTTGTGATGAATTTTAATATCACCGGTTTATAAGGGGTTAGATTATAGTTTGGGTAATATAAAGATTTATTTATTGAGTCTTAATTTTAATACTTTTTATTAACTGGCCACTAATAAAATTGACTAGGTAAACTTAAAATGAACTAGACATAGGGATTTTAAGTTTAAGACCTTAGACTCAATAGCCCACGATCTTGTTTGAGGATAGATAACCCTTTAATAGATTTCCTTATAGGATAGGAATATACCTTTCGAGCGGGGGTAGCCAAATTGGAACTTAATCTTAATGAATCTAGGTAATTTGGTTGACATAGACATATGGTTCAATTGAATTATACTAGGTATTTGTAATTGACCATCGGAAGAGGCTTTTACATAATTTAGTGTTCCAGGTTAATAAATCAATATATTACCCAACTATAGGATAACCACTTCATCTTTAAATAATATTGGAATAAATCACAACCCTAGATAGTTTTTAATATTTAATTTTCTTAAAACCTATTTTCGAACAGTTTTATTTACTTGCTTTTAAATTTAGAATCGTCACCATTTCAAACCAATCAATCAACCTGTTAGATACTAGTAATCATTTGACCTCATAAAATTAATAGCTTAGGTATTAAGTCCTCGTGGGATCGATACTTTTTATACTACTTGAACGATACGTACGCTTGCGTTATACGTGTGTGTTTACCCCGGTCAAGTTTTTGGCGCCGTTGTCGGGGACTTATTTATATTTCACTTTTAGTTTTAAGGTTAGATACCTTTACTTGTATCTAATTTCTTTTTACTTATTGTTGTTGTTTTCTTGTGTTTCAGGTTCTCAAAAACTTCATGAGACGAACCAGAAGCTTTGAACTCCGACCGCTTGACCCATAAATTGAAAGAACCATCAGACAATTGAGAAGGGAAAGGCGAGAAGGCCAAGAAGCTTTAGTCAACATGGAACCTGAAACTTTGGAGGTTGCACCACCAATTCCCATTCGAGACAGAACCATTCCGGTGGTTGACAGACTCATTTCATGTATTGTACTTCCTCCCTTACCAGCAAATGCATGTGACATCAAAACTTGCATCCAGATGATTCAGCAGTCAATTCAGTTTGGGGGGAATGCAACTGAAGATCCTAATGCCCATATCAGCAACTTCCTGGAAGTTTGTGGCACTTTCAATTACAACCGAGAAGCTGAAGAAGCAATGAGATTGCGTGTTTTCCCATACTCATTGAAGGACAAAGCTAAAGCTTGGCTACATTCAATACCAGCAAATCTATCACAACTTGGAACACTTTAGCCACCAAATTTCTTGCAAAGTACTTTCCACCAGCCAGAACTGGAAAACTGAGGAATGACATCACATCCTTTGTGCAACAAGACTCAGAAACTCTCTTCGAAGCTTGGGAAAGGTACAAAGATTTGCTCCGGAAATGTCCTCACCATGAGATTCCAAAATAGCTTCAAGTCCAAACATTCTATAATGGACTTTCTGGAATAATGAGAACCACAATCGATGCTGCTGCTGGAGGAGCTTTAATGGCGAAAGGAGAAGATCAAGCTTGGGAACTAATCGAAGAAATGGCCAACAATAATTCCTTGTGGCCAACAGAAAGGAACATGATCCAAAAATTTGCAGGAATTTATGAAAGTGGAGCCAATATAGCAGTCAACGCCAAGCTGGACCAGATATGCAAATTCATGAAGACTCTTTCCACTGGATCCACAAGTTCACCATATGGAGGAGCACCAGAACTAAACCAACTTGAAGAGACGGTGAATTATGTCAACAATTTCAACAGACATTGGAACAATCCATATTCCAACACCTACAACCCAGGGTGGAGGAATCATCCTAATTTTTCATGGAGCAACAATTCAGGCAAAAGAACAATCCACCACCTGGATTCCAACAGCAGAACTATCCACCGCCTGGATTCCAGCAACAGAACAAAAGCCAGGAGCAGGCAAATGAACCAGGAATAGCAGAAGTGTGGCTCAGTTAAAAAAGTACGATGCTATCTTTCAGAGCCAATCAGCTTCCATCAAGCACTGGAGAATCAAATCGGACAACTGGCTAATGCTCAGAGTTACAGACCGCCAGGTAATCTTCCCAGCAACACAACCCAAATCCAAGGAACCGAGGGAAGAGCAATGTCAAGCCATTACCTTAAAAAGTGGTACTGAGATCAACAAAGATGTTGGAATCAAGGCAACAAATGAGGAAGTTCCAAAAGTTGCAGTTCCAGAAGCAAAGGAAAAAGAAGCAAAGGAAAAGAAAGATCATTCCACCTCCACCTCCACTTTTCCTCAACGACTTCAGAAAACAAACTGGACAAGCAGTTTGCTCGATTCCTGGAGGTGTTCAAAAGCTTCACATCAACATTCCATTTGCAGAAGCCTTGGAAGAAATGCCCAGTTATGTCAAATTCATGAAAGACATTCTTTCACGAAAACGGAGATTGGGAGACTACGAAACAGTAGCATTAACTGAAGAATGCAGCGCCATCATTCAGAGGAAACTTCCCCCGAAGTTGAAAGATCCTGGCAGTTTCACTGTCCCATGCACCATTGGAGAACATTACATCGGTAAGGCTTTATGTGATTTAGGAGCCAGTGTTAATTTGATGCCTTTTTCTATTTACAGGAAACTGCAGATTGGAAAAGCAATGCCTACCTCAGTTTCATTGCAACTTGCTGACCGAACACTAGCATTTCCAAGAGGTGTTGTTGAAGATGCTGGTCAAAGTAGACAAACTAATTCTCCCCGCAGATTTCATCATCCTTGACATGGAGAAGACAAAGAAATACCTATCATTCTTGGGAGACCATTCTTGGTTACAGGTAAAACTGTGATTAATGTGCAAAAAGGAGAACTGACCATGAAAGTGCTGGACCAATAAGTGACCTTTAATGTTTTCAAAGCCATGAAATTCCCGAGCGATGAAAAGGAAGAAGAATGCTTCAGAGTTGATGTTGTTGATAGTATCGTTCAAAATACTAAGCCAAAACCCACAGATACACTTGAACCTTGCATCACCAACATGACTGAAAACGAGCTAGATGCTGAAATCCTGGAATGTATCAACTACCTTGACAAACCATTCCGATTCAAAGCAACACCACTAGTTGAAAGCTTGGAACTGCCAAAGAAAGATCGAATTAAGCCTTCGATTGAAGAACCACCGCAGCTGGAGCTGAAGTTACTTCCGAGTCATCTCAGGTATGCATTTCTTGGAAACTCTTCTGAATTACCTGTTATTATTTCTTCTTCACTAACATTGGAGCATGAAGAAAAGTTGCTGAGAGTGTTACGAGAGCACAAGAAAGCCATTGGCTGGACTATAGCAGACATTCGAGGCATTAGTCCATCATTTTGCATGCACAAGATCCTGATGAACGATGAGTACAAACCCACAGTGGAACATCAACGGAGACTCAATCCAATCATGAAGGAAGTCGTGAAGAAAGAAATCATCAAATGGTTAGATGCTGGCATCATTTACCCCATCTCAGACAACAGTTGGGTAAGTCCTATGCAGTGAGTGCCGAAGAAATGAGGAATTAATGTTGTTACCAATGAAAAGAACGAGTTAATCCCAACAAGAACAGTGACTGGATGGAGAGTATGCATGGACTACAGGAAACTGAACAAAGCCACGAGAATGACCATTTTCGCTACCATTCATTGACCAGATGTTAGACAGACTGGCAGGACATGAGTTCTATTGCTTTCTGGAAGGATATTCAGGGTACAATCAGATTGCCATCGCACCAGAAGACCAGGAGAAAACTACATTTACATGTCCCTATGGTACTTTTGCTTTCCGCAGGATGCCATTTGGATTATGTAATGCCCCTGCTACATTTCAGCGTTGCATGATGGCCATCTTCTCAGACATGCTGGAGCAGAGTATGGAGGTTTTTATGGATGAATTTTCTGTGTTTGGAGATTCTTTTGACCATTGTTTGCAAAATTTGGAACATGTGTTACAAAGGTGCGAAGATACAAACCTGGTACTCAACTGGGAGAAATGCCACTTCATGGTGCATGAAGGCATTGTTCTTGGACACCGGATCTCACAAAAGGGATTGAGGTAGACAAAGCAAAGATAGAGACAATTGAAAAATACCTCCACCAACATCAGTAAAAGGTATTCGAAGTTTTCTTGGACATGCAGGTTTTTACAGGAGATTCATCAAAGACTTTTCCAAAATTGCAAAACCTCTTTGCAATCTTTGGGAGAAGGATGTGCCTTTCAACTTCACCAAGGAATGCCAGGAAGCTTTGAGATCTTAAAACAGAAGCTGGTTTCTGCCCCCATCATTGTAGCACCAGACTGGACCCTTCCATTTGAGGTGATGTGCGATGCTAGTGATTTTGCTGTAGGTGCAGTTTTGGGACAACGCAAAGCAAAGATTTTCCACACCATTTATTATTCCAGCAGAACTCTGAATGAAGCTCAACTCAACTACACAACCACTGAAATGGAGTTGCTCGCAGTTGTGTACGCTTTTGACAAATTCCGCTCCTATCTGCTGGGTCCCAAAGTGGTGGTCTACACAGATCATTCAGCAATCAAATATCTGATCACAAAGAAAGATGCCAAACCCAGATTGATCCGTTGGATACTCTTCTACAAGAATTGACGTGGAGATTCGAGACAGGAAATGGACAGAGAATCAGGTGGCAGATCATCTATCGAGGCTCGAGAATGGAGAAACAGCTGACAAAGATCTGTCAATCAAAGAAACTTTTCCAGATGACAAGCTGTTTGCCATGAAACAACAGGAAGTCCCTTGGTATGCTGACTATGTCAACTACATTGTGTCAGGAAAATGGCCGTTGGAATGGACAACTCAGCAACGGAAGAAGTTCTTCAAAGAAGTCAAGCATTATGTCTGGGATGAACCGTACCTGTTCAAACGGTGTGCTGATCAATCTATTGAGACGATGTGTTCCACATGAGGAGGTCAACAGTGTTTTGCAGCACTGTCATTCATCACCATATGGCGGACACTTCAGCGGAAACAAAACTGCAGCAAAGTCCTACAATCAGGTTTGTTCTGGCCCACTCTTTTTAAAGATGCTTATCTTTTTGCTTTTCAATGTGACAGGTGCCAGAGAATGGGAAATATTTCCAGGAGAAACGAAGGACCATTGCAAAACATTCTAGAAGTGGAAATATTCGATGTATGGGGTATTGATTTCATGGGACCTTTTGTTCCATCATTCGGAAACCTGTACATCCTGGTTGCTGTAGACTACGTCTCCAAATGGGTCGAAGCAATTGCACTGCCATCCAATGATTCAAAAGTGGTGATCAAATTCCTTAAAAAGAACATTTTCACTCGGTTCGGAACACCTCGTGCAATCATCAGCGATGGTGGCTCACATTTCTGCAACAGATACTTCGATGCACTCCTATCCAAATACGGAGTTACTCACAAGGTTGCCACAGCTTACCATCCACAGTCAAATGGACAGGTTGAGGTTTCAAACAGGGAAATCAAAAGAATCCTAGAAAGAACCGTTGGATCAACAAGGAGGGACTGGTCAACAAAACTAGATGATGCATTATGGGCCTACCGGACAGCTTACAAGACACCCATTGGTATGTCCCCATATCGATTGGTGTTTGGGAAAGCGTGCCATCTTCCAGTTGAGCTTGAGCACAAGGCGTACTGGGCACTGAAGAAGTTGAATTTGATTCACAAGTTGCAGGAGAGAAAAGACTTCACCAACTTAACGAATTGGAGGATTTTGCCTACAGGCTTATGAGAATGCCAATTATACAAAGAAAAGACACAAAAAGAAATGGCATGACCGAAAAATAGTGCACAGACAATTGGAACCAAGGCAGCAGGTGTTGTTGTACAACTCGAGGTTGAAACTTTTCCCTGGAAAGTTGAAATCTAGGTGGTCAGGTCCATTTGTGATCACTCAGGTTTTACCTTATGGAGCGGTTGAGTTACTGGATCCCAATACCAACAACACATTCAAAGTTAATAGTCAGCGTGTCAAGCACTACTGGGGAGAATCATTTGAGCGACAAAAAGAAAGTGTCACACTTTCAGATCCAGCATAACGTTCAGGCAGTCACGTCTAGCTGACGACTTTAAACTTAGCACTCGCAGGGAGGCAACCCATGCAATTTTTGTATATATTGTGATTTGGTGTGATTTAATTTGGTGTGTTTAGTTTTTGTAGATTAAGTCATTTCCTCTCTCCCTTAAAAAATCTCTGATGAAAGTTTACAAAGCTCGATTGGAACAAATGAGGTTACTGACAATCCATGGTGTTCCTAATGACATTCGTTGGGTAATTGAAGCACGAGTCCGATTGGCAAGTGAGTCTTCTGACTCTTTTATTTCATATCTGTCTGGTTTTGGAAGAAGTACCTATGCAAAGAAACGTAGAGCTAAGCAAATGGGTGTTTGTTACAAATGTGCACGCTGGAATTGCAATACTCGTTGTCGTTCTTTAGGAATGGTGTCTGATAATCGCGAAGACAAAATTAAATTCATTAGGGATGGCTTGAGTAAAGAGTCTTTAGATGATATATATTCGACTTGAGACGCATCCTAGTGGATATGTTCACATAGCCTTTCGCAAATTACATACACAATTTCAAAAAGAAAGACAACAGTTAAGTCTTGGGAATCTGACTCAAAAAGACTCTGTTTGCCAATTATAAGAAAATTGGATGGGAAGCTTGTCCCTGACGCATAGACGTAATCAAGATGTAAATTTTTGTAAATATTATATCTCTTTGTCTTTTCCTAATAATTGTGTTTTGTTTGTTGTTTTCTTTTATTTTCTACGACAGGATCCAGACCTTTTTGACTATCACGATTTATTTTACTGTTTAACTAATAATTGTCATTTGGAAGTACTAGTGCTATTATTTTACTCACCCTTTTCAGGTGTTATAAATTCAACTCATCATTGCACTTTGAAGACATCCAGAGTAAAACATGGAAGCCACTTCAAGAAGACGAGTTGAAAACATCTGTGTGTTTTGCGGGTAGTAGTGTTGGTACTAAACCACAATACGTAGAAGCAGCACATGAATTGGGTCGAGTCTTAGCTGCAAGAATATGCACTTAGTATATGCGGAGGTAATCTTGGACTAATGGGGATCATTTCAAAGGCCGTACAGGAAGGAGGTAGTAACATTTTGGGAATCATCCCAAAACCCTTGGCAGAGGCAAATCTTATTGGACCATCAAATGGAGAAGAGCTAATTGTGCCAGGTATGTCTGAACGATTGGTAGAAATGATTAACCGTGCTGATGCTTTTATTGCTTTGCCAGGTGGCTTGGGCCATTGGAGGAGATTTTATTAGTGCTATCTTGGGCGAACTTGAACATACACCAGAAACCAATTGGGCTATTTAACGTTGATGGATTTTATGATTTTTTTGTGTGTTTCTTGATGATGCCCGAAGAAATGGGTTCGTGTCAAAACCTTTAAAAGAACTCATCTTTACTGCCAGAACTGCTCTGGATCTAATAGACCAACTCTCTAGCCTATGAACCACAAGTTGACCTATCCTTTCAAAGATAAATTGGTTCGAGGACGATCGTGGTAAGAGGCGTCGTGTTAATCTGGATCTTAACCTTTAATTTCTTGTAGAATTTCAGCTAACCAGATATTATCTTCTAAACTCTTCTTCTACTGTTAAGACATTGGGGACAATGTCTCATTTAGGTTTGGGGGAGGGAATTAGTTGATTAGTACCTTGTTTTTAGTTTTGTGTTGTTGTTTTTTTTTATTTTTAGTCCAAAAGTTTTCGAAAATACAAAAAAAATTGAAAATTTTTCTAAAATTACAAAAAATATTTGTGTTTTTATTTTGACTAAAAAAGTGAAATTGGTAAGAGATAGCTGAGTAAGGAATTTCCACTCCTGAGACGTATCTCAAGCCTATTTCGAAACAAGTTAATTTTTGTTTATTTCCTTTTGAATTATTTAATTTGTGAATTCTCCATAAAACTAACTAAAATGGATCTTCATATGCTCAGTTGACAGGTATTATCAACATACATGGAAACATACGGACATGAGCTAATTTGAAAAGTTTGTAATATTCAGTGCTCTAGTTTAATTGGAGGAACATCTTAAAAAAGCAATGGTGTAAAAAAAAAAATCCGAGATCCGAGTTATTAAGTCTGTAAGGGTGTTTTAACACCTAGTGCCCTAAAACCAACTGGTTTGGGAGTTTGGCCAAAGCTCGCTACATGGATCAAAGATGCTGCAAAATATATATATATGAAGTCTAAGTAATTAAGTCCGTAGGGGTGTCTTAACACCTGGTGCCCTAAAGCCAACTGGTTTGGGAGCCACCGACCCAACACTCGTTACATAGACGGAAGTATTGTATATAAATAAAAAAAAAATCAAAGAAAAAAATCAGAAAATGAGAAAAATTATTCCATTGCTACATAAAGGTGTGAATTCTGATAAAACTTTAGACAAAAATATTACTCTCTTATCAACTATACTTGTGACTGTTGTGGGCATAAATGAGTTGTTTAATATTTTGTTAGCTGTGTATATGAAGAATGGTAAATATAATCGGAGAATTTACTTATTCAGTAATTAGAAAGAAAGAAAAAAACAACTAGTAACTTGAGTAGAAATTTCACCTGATTAGTCACTAACTTCTTTATTCTCTTTTCGCTTGTCTTTTTGCTTTTGTGTTCATTAGTTTCACTTCCTTTTAACTTTTGTAAAATGTTTGTGGGTATCATTGCTGTAAACCCTCACGAGACTACAACTCGTCCACTAGGGACACCTAGGGGTTTAAAGTCTTGTTGCATATGCTAAATGCAACCGTGATCCCTACGAAAGTGGCTTAGTTAGGTTTATTATGTGTTTTGCTCGAGGACTAGCAAAATGTTAGGTTTGGGGGTGTGATGAGTGGTAAATCTATCACTATTTCCCACTCATTTAACCTAATATTTTGTATAGTTTCTTGAGTTTTGTGAATATTTTGATGTGTTTTGTGTTATTTGTAGATAAATAAAGTTTCAGGACATTCTGGAGGTGATTTGGAGCAAAACAGTGAAAATTGAAAAAATGGGCATTTTGGTAATTGGGCGCGTCGCGACGCGCAAGACTTTGGCGTCGCGATGCCTAACGTGCACCGGGTCATGCTAATGTGCGCCGAGTCAGAATGAAAAGTTTGACTTTGCTAACGTGCGCCGTGCCACGTGTCACCATCACAGCCGATTTGCTAATGTGCGCCGTGCCACGTGTCATCATCCTACGATGCCGACAATCACCATTTCCACGTGTGCCACTTGTCACTCCATGTCCTCGCCATGTCATCATCAACCAATCACACCGCGTGCCACGTGTCGCAATCCTACGGTACCGACACTCCCTTTCGCCACGTCACTGCCACGTCATGCATAATAATTGAGCTCTCAGCCGCCTTGCCACGTGTCGCCTTATCTCTTATCCGAATTGCCACGTGTCAATCACCAGAGCATGCCACGCCTAACTGTTCCAGCGCGTCGCGACGCTGGCTTGGCGTCGCGACGCCCAGACCCCACTGATGCCTATAAATTCAGCTCGACGTTTCAGTTTCAGTTTACCATTCTCTCTTATTTTTTTGATGTAAATATAGAGTTTCTCTCTCTAATTTCTTTTAATTTAAGTTTTGTAATTAATTTTAATTACTTTTTGTAATACTAGTGTTTTACTTTCTTTACTTTTTACAGTTTTTACTTTTTACCATGAGGAGGTAACTTCCCTCTGCTAAGGTGAAAGGTAATTCTTTTACTATTACTATTTAGATTAATCTCCCTTAAAAATAATATATTCACTATTTAAAATTTGACTTAAAAAGGATACCGCCATATTGGTCGGTTGGTAATTCATTTTAATCTGGTTTAAACCTGACTAATCAAGGATACCGCCAGATTGGTCTGTTGGTAATTTTATTTTGGTTCCGCCTTTATGGCTGGATTATGGACAAATATTACCGCCATAATGGCTGGTTGGACTTAATTTGACTTAATCAGGTTACCGCATATATGGCTGGTTGGTAATATTATCACAAGTTTTATATTATTTAATGGGAGATATCTAAAATAGTAAATAGTAGAAGTTAATTCATTTTACCTTAGCATTTCATTTTATTTTATTTTACTTTTCAATTTCTACTTTACCGCATTTTACTTTTGACATTTTTACTTTATGTCTTTTATTTTAATAGCCCTAGTTATGTGTTGTAACTAAATTAGTTATCTAGGGTTGTGATGACTTTTAATATCACCGGTTTATAAGGGGTTAGATTATAGTTTGGGTAATATAAAGATTATTTATTGAGTCTTAATCTTAATGTTTTTTATTAACTGGCCACTAATAAAAGTGACTAGGTAAACTTAAAATGAACTAGACATAGGGATTTTAAGTTTAAGACCTTAGACTCAATAGCCCACGATCTTCCTTGAGGATAGATAACCCTTTAATAGATTTCCTTACATGATAGGAATATACCTGTCGGGCGGGGGTAGCCAAATTGGAACTTAATCTTAATGAATCTAGGTAATTTGGTTGACATAGACATATGGTTCAATTGAATTATACTAGGTATTTGTAATTGACCATCGGAAGAGGCTGTTACATAATTTAGTGTTCCAGGTTAATAAATCAATATATTACCCAGCTATAGGATAACCACATCATCTTTAAATAATATTGGAATAAATCACAACCCTAGATAGTTTTTAATATTAATTTTCTTAAAACCTACTTTCGAACAGTTTTATTTACTTGCTTTAAAATTAAAATCGTCACCATTTCAAATCAATCAATCAACCTGTTAGATACTAGTAATCATTTGACCTCATAAAATTAATAGCTTAGGTATTAAGTCCTCGTGGGATCGATACTTTTTATACCACTTGCACGATATGTACGCTTGCGTTATACGTGTGTGTTTACGCCGGTCAATGATGACACGTGGCACGGCGCACGTTAGCAAGGTCGGCGCACGTTAGCAAGTCTAATTCTCAGATTCTGACACGTGGCAGCCGGCGCACGTTAGCATGTCTGGCGTACGTCAGGCGTCGCGACGCTGACAAATTACAAAATTGCCTTTTTCATCCATTCATGTTTTGACCCCAAATTGCTTCCAGTGCTTTCCAAACTTCATTTATCTGTAAAATAACAAAAAACACATCAAAACGTTCACAAAAACCGAGAAAACTATACAAAATTATTAGGTTAAATGAGTGAGAAATAGTGATATAAATACCACTCATCACCTTCCAACCACCACCATCAATCACAAGTGACTTACATCACATCACTCAAAGTGACAAGCCATCTATCACTTGAATGACTAATGATGTGACGCTTGATGTGACTTGTGGGCCCCACTTGATTCGAAATGCGAGTGGCCCGCAAACACTCCCGGACTCGGTTCGCTAATTCCGAATTAACGAATTTTCCGTTGCGACGTAATTAAATCAAATTTAATTAAATAATTATGCCTAGCAAAATTACTATTCACGTCGCTAGCGAATTAATTCTAAATTAACTCGTTCGCCCGAATTAAAATCTAATTTTAATTCTGTGTCGAAATCCAATTTCGTTTAATATATCTAATATATTATTTTATCGATTAATTCCAAATTAATCGTTCTCTCTCTCTTTAAATAATATTTTATCCCAGATAAAATATCTCCGTAATTAATCCCAGATTAATTTTCTCTCTCTAATAATTAACCCCAGATTAATTATGTGCGAGTCATACGTCATCGGTGAATCTTCGGGAAACGACCCATGAGATCCCCGGATGTGTTGGCAGTAGATCCGGTCGTCGGACTATCCGAACACGTATGTACCTAGTACTACATTTTTTACCGATTTACAAGACATGGTTGGCTTATAGCAAAGCACCGTGCCTACCCAATTCTCCAGAAATATTCTTAAAGGAATATGTAATCTATATCAGACGTAGTATACGTAGTATTGCGTATTGCGATCCAGTATCGGATGTCACGTGCTAGGCCTGGGTCTGGAATTGTGTCTGCCCCGTGCGAAGCACATGTCGGATCTCTGGTAACTAGTCTCTATAATCGGATAAACATGACCTAGTCATAATATCCCGATAGCTGCAGCATATAAGAGCACCAGTTCCGTATCCTACGTGATCATCATCTCCACTATGACTAGAGTGATACTTCCATCTCGACATCACACCAATACACTACGATTCTCAATATACCCAGAAAAGGCGTACACAGAACCGGTTAAAGCCCTGGACGACCAAAACCAAAGTATATTGATTGTCGCAAGTATTAGCGTGCAAGTCTCAGGTTAAGACCAAATACACCTACCCTGATTCGGACTTCCATAGACACATAGTCATACTACCAATGGAATTCCAAGGGGTCTATCCAGAGCGAAGCTGTTTCCGTACCATCGGTAAACACAACCTCCTATTACACTTGCATGAGTATCCAATACCCAAATATATGAGAACTATGCCGTTATACTCCCATAACACGCACAAGTGAAATACTAGTCTATTCCGCATTATCGATGTCCAATCTCGATAATACTCCGAATATGGATGTTTTAATGATTAAACCTTCATGGATTGATACTGTCTCATATCTTATCAATCTGGAACTAATCATATGGACTTTTATCATTTATATATCTCGGTAATCTAATTACAAATGATAAAAGAACAATTTCCTTTATCACATAGTTAATTTGTACAACAACACCATGTTCTGTACAAATAGTGATGCTATGGGTCATAATTGTTAGACAATCTCCCACTTGGCCTATAGCCAATCACTGAAGTGTCTTACACTTGAACTATGTACGGTTCGCTCAAACTTCTGCTGAGAAAATGCTTTCGTCTGTGGATTTGCAAAGTTATCATCTGATTCGATTTATTCGATCATCACATCGCCGCGATGTATGATCCGAACGAAAAGGTGAATAGTTAAAGTATATACTTGGATCGTTGATGATACCATTAATTCTTTAGCCTGTGTTGTAGCCTAGCTCAGCTGCTAACAGAACTACTCCTAATCCAATTAGAATTATATAGATCCTAAGTGCTTCTATTGCTGCCTCAGCTGCAACAATATTCCTCTTTTGTTGTTTATTCGGCAACAGTATCTTGTTTGAAAAATTTCCAGCTCACTGTTCCGTTATTCAAACTATATATAGTACCCTTATTAAGACTTACAGTCGTTGTAATCGGTTAGGAAACTTGCAGCAGTGAACCCAGTCACTTCAAGTTCTCATTCTCCATAGCTTAAGAAAGCATCCTTAGATCATCTAAGATACTTAAGGATGTTCTTAACATCAATCCAGTGACTATCACTTGGATTGGCCTGATTGTGACTCCATATGCTCAAAGCATATGAGACACCAGGTCACATACATTTATTTCAATGTATGAGTTCTCGGAGAGTTACAACAACTTTTAGATCTATCCAGTAGATCTTTATTCCTAGAATAAAAGTTGTCTCTCCCAAGAATTCTACGGAGAATTTTTCATGAAAGCCAAGCTTTCACTGATTGTATTATGGGAATATCATTTCCAAGAAATGATATATCATCTTTATTCAGGACAATCACTGTCAGTGCGCTCCCACTAACCTCCTTATATACAGAAGAATCATTTTCATTTTGAATTAAATCATATACCATTATGATTACATCAAAACGATAGTTCCAAGAACGCAATGCTTGCTTCAATCCATAAATGGATCGAATACCTGCAAACCTTGTTTGCTTATTTTGGTACGACAAAATCGTCAGGATGTTGTAAACATCATCTAAAAGGTTTCCGTTAAGGAAAGCGATTTTGACGTTCAGCTGCCATATTTCATAAATGAAATATGCAGCAATAGCAAGCATTATCCAAATGGATTTAACCATGGCAACGAGTTAAAAGGTTTCGTCGTAATCGACACAATGTTGATAACGATACCTTTTCGCTACAAGCCTAGCTTTGTACGTTGGTATGTTGCCATCCATGTATGTCTTCCTTGAAGACTTATATAGTACCAATAGGCACAATGCCTTCCGGTACAACAACCAGTGTCCAAACTTGGTTGGTATACATGGAATCCATTTTGGACTTCATGGAACTTTGCCATAATAGGGAGTCGATACCTTGTATCACTTCCTCATACAAAGCTAGTTCGTATTCCTCAATAAGATTGACATCTTTATGAGGTGAGATCAGAAACCCATACCTCCCAGGTTAGTTTCTGACTCTCTCCGACTTACGCGGTTCTTGTGTATTCGAAGATTATTGGTATAGTTTCATCCCTGATGAACTGTTTGTGTTCCATTAAGAAATCGGTGCCTGGAACAGTATTACTCCGATTTTCATCGAGTTTTACTTTCCTCCCACTTACCACTGCATATAGGTATTCCTTTTAGGAAAACCGCATGGCGAGCAACAATTACATTGTTCTCTTGTGAGTTGTATAAGTACTATACTTTGGTTTCCCTAGGATAACCTACAATTTAGGCACTTATCCGATTTGGGTTTTAGTTTGGTATCATCCAAACATATGCCTTGCATTCCAAAATCTTCAGGAATGAGAAAACTCGGTTTCTTTCCTGTTCATATCTAATATGAAGTCTTTTAAACAGATTTTCATGGAACCTTATTCAAAATAAGTTTTGCACTGTTTAATGCATATCCCTTGAAGGAAATGGTAGCTCAGAGCGACTCATGATTAACCTTATCATGTCCAACAAAATTCGGTTTCTGCGTTTGGACACATCGTTCAATTGAGGTGTTCTGGGAGGAGTCCACTGTGAAAGAATACTATACTCTTTCAGGTAATCAAGAAACTTATTTCTTAAGTATTTTCCACCACGGTCTAACAGTGACGGTTTTAATACTTTAGCCGGTCTGTTTGTCTACTTCGTGTCGAAACTCTTTGAATTTATCAAAAGTTTCCGATTCGTGTTTCAAAAGAAACACATAACCATAACGCGATGCCACATCCGTAAAGGTTACGAAGTGTTCATATCCACCTCTAGCCTAGCTAGATATGGGCCCACTTACGTCACTATGAACGAGGGCTAACAGATCGGTGGCACTTGTACTTTTACCAAGTAAAAAGTGTTTTAGGCACTTTGCCTAATAAACTAGATTCGTAGACATCATTTGAATAGAGTCAAATTTGTCCTAGTACCCACTCTTCGAAAGTGTGGATATACGAGTCTTGTTTAAAGTGTCCCAGGCAACAATGCCACAAATAAGTCTCATCTGATCAAATCAGTTTGAGCTATTTGTTTGCCATGTCATACGTTTGAGATTTATTTATATTCAAAATATAAATACTGTTATTCACATCTAATATGTTTATCTCAATATCATCTTTATAAAATGAAACTTTTAGTGTTCTAGAATATAAAGGTATATCCGCAACAGATTATACTCTGATATAGAGATAATGTTTCTAGTCAAACTAGGTACATTTTAACAGTTCCTAAGCTTAGGTCTCTACGGTTGAAACAGCGACTCTCGTCCCGTTTTCGATTCGCAGATAAATCTCAACTGAAGTCAGTCTCCTGCTTTCAGCAGATTCCGCACATCAATATATATCTTATGTACCACATCTAGTATCAAAATCCAATTTTGAAACTAATAGTAAACATGTTTATGACAAACATTCTTGAAGCCGGAGCCTTGCCCCTCCTCACTTCCTTCATGTGTACCTTATCCATACGGCAGTCACGCTTCAGTGACCCTGTTTGCCACAGTTTAGGCAGACATCTTGGGATATGTCATTTGTCTTCCTAGAAGACTGTGATGATTTTGCCTTTGCCCCTTTTTAGAAGCTCTGGCTCTGCCTCATTGAGCATAGCCGTCAACTCTCAAAGATTTTACTATTGCATTCAGTACTTCTAAGATCTAAGTATAGATCTATGAAGATCCTTCAATTTCATTATCATACTATAAAGATCTAATCATTAATTCCGACGACGAAATTAAGGAGTCTTTGTGGCAAGCATAATGGATTGAGCACTACAGTTATCATCACATGAATCTTCCAAATTCATGTTCTACTATTTGCTCAACTCCGGGCTTAGGCCCAAGATGTTACTCTATCAAATAGAATAACTTCTCAGTTCCCAGGACTATCCTGAGTTTTTATTCCCAATTTGAAAATTAAAGCCGTTTAATGACATTTTAACCCAGGTTTATGTTTTAAACGCTAATCTTTCATTTATCTTGATTGCTATAGTCCAACTATCCAATCAACGATTTCATGTACTATTGATTATAATGATTACTATAGTCTAACTATATAATCAACTATAATTTGTTTGGTTAAATTCAAATATATTGATTACTATAATCCAATTATATAATCAACTATTATTTGAAGCAGTTTGAATACAGTCCAACTGCTTAATTTAAAACAACGATTAAATATTAGTCCAACTAATATATTTATAATTATTGACGAAAAATTGAAATGAGCGCGTATTGGCAAGTATCTAAACGAAATTGCAAATTTAATACTTGCCTCCCACTATTTTTCGGCGAGCCTCTAACCCTCTGTCGAGTACTCGGGAAACCTTGTTTCCTAGTGGGCTATGATCCCATTAAATAACACACCTTGACTTTGGCCAACAAATTGTATGATATTTAACTAGGTAGATCTCTAAGATCAATTGGATCTCATCCAATTCCGATCCATCCAGTAAGTGGACATCCAAGTCCGAAACATATATCTAATATATGCCAATATATCCGATATATTTTCCTAACTTTTTTCCTCTGAATCAACTAAGCATTGGCTTTGGCACAACAAACTTAATGATTCCAGTTAAGCGGGACCCATTGACCTTGGAAAGCTTCGTAATCGATGTCGATGGACAAGAAGTGATCTTGACTTTGGCCAACAAATCACAACTTGGACAAGACATGCGATATGGAACAAAGCCTTCATGATTCAAACACATCCGCGATGGACAAAGGCCTTGACTTTGGCTAACAAACCAGTGCCAATCTTGGATCTTAAGAATGAATCATTCAATGGAAGGAAAAACGCTTAATATTGTTGAGGGTTTTTTCGCGTAATTGGCAACCAATTAATTATCTTTGATTAGGTCTCATCATACACCCTTAAACATGCATTCTAAAAGCATAATAAGGCGCGATAAATAAATAATAATGATATGAGGATAATATTTAAACAACTTGTTCCTAGAACAAATCTCTCACTTCCTCTCTCTCTCTCCTAGCACAAATCTTACTTCTACCCAATTACATAACACTTCTAAAGAAACCTCATTTACATTGAGGGGAATAGGTGAGAAGAGAAATACAAAGAGTCAAGAGGTAATAGGCTGGACACGCAGGTCCAATTTAATAATTCTAAATTTATTACAACAATTTCCAAAATTGCCCTCACCCATCTAATATCCATCTGATATCATTATTCATACATCACATCCATGTATTCACACAAATCATGTTATCAATCAATCTAATCCAATTAATTAATCAGAAATTAATGACCATCCAATGTTCAAACAACGATTTGATTTGCGCGAGTCCAACTCGTTTTAAGAATAAGTACTCAAAGTACGAATTCTCGAATTATATTAAACTACAACATTAAAACCAATTTAATTTGCATTCAATACTAATTCTTGATTTAATTCCAAATTAAATAATTATACTATATTAATAAGCCCTTGCGACTTAGATTCTAAATCTAATCATTACGGGTCTCAAAGCCCAAGTAACATCCAATGTCAATTTAATTAAAGTCCAATGGGCTTTCAATTAATTTATAAGGCATGGACTTTGGCAACCAAAGCCAAATAAGGAATCACCCTTTTGCCAAAAATCAATTTAGGCCCATTAGGCCCAATTAAAATTTTAAAGGTCCATTATATTATATTTGGACTTTATGGATATGGTTTTGGGCCCAATTGGATCCAACCAATTAACCTAAATCAAACTTGGCCCAACCAAGCCCATTAAGCCCAAATACAACTTTATAAGCCCAATTCAAAATTTAGCCCAATTAATTAAATTACAAAATTACAAATTTCCCAATTTAATTAATTAAAGTGTATAGCCATAATTAATTAACCAAATAAACATTTCCAAAATACCAATTTACTTAATTAATCATGCTAATCATCATCAACACATGTCCAACATTATTGAATCAAAAATCATCTCATTTTCCATGCTTTTGGTCACGGCAATTTGGGGATTTTTGTCCGATTTCGATTTCAATCCAATTAAATCCTAAATCAATATTTCCTAAGTCTTTCAAACTCATCCAATGATTCAAAAAACAAAAATCACCATGACATTTAGGGCACACATGTTTCGGCCAAGCCAAAAATATTAGGGAAAATTTGATCCAATTCAATTTTCATCAAATTGATCACAAATAACTTTAGTTATCATCATTCAAGCATACTCAAACAATCAATTTCATCCAAACATGCTCAAATCAATTTTACCTAATTTTACCGTAAATATTTTTCATGCTTAAATCAAGGCTCTTGATACCATTGTTAGGTTTCTACTATAGTCCCAAGATCATTCAAGCAATGAAAATAAGTGAATACAATAAAGAAGTATGGCGAAATCATACTTACAATGAGCGAGTGTTGAAGACGTTGAACACAAAAATTTCTTCAAGCTTTTCCTCCTAGGTTCGGCCAAGGCATCCTTTGTGCTCCATGATTTTCGGTCAAGCTCCAAGCTTGGTAATGGATTCCATGCTCAAGGGTTTGTTTCCCTATCACATTTGGATGACTCTTTAGTATGCTAGCACTTGGAAAAATTTGCCACAAATTCTCCTAAGATTCTTGCATCTCTCGGCATTTTGAGAGAAAAAAATGGCCCAAGGCCGAATGGAGAGGGAGAGGAAGAGAAGATGGTTGTTGTGTGTGGGTTTGTTTTTGATTTTCAAAAAATCAAATACCAATTCACACTTTTCCAAAAAGGTACAAGGCAATTAAGCCTTCCAACCACCACCATCAATCACAAGTGACTTACATCACATCACTCAAAGTGACAAGACATTCATCACTTGAATGATTAATGATGTGACGCGTGATGTGACTTGTGGGCCCCACTTGATTCGAAATGCGAGTGGGCCCGCAAACATTCCCAGGCTCGGGTTCGCTAATTTCGAATTAACGAATTTTCCGTTGCGACGTAATTAAATCAAATTTAATTAAATAATTATGCCTAGCAAAATTACTATTCACGTCGCTAGCGAATTAATTCTAAATTAACTCGTTCGCCCGAATTAAAATCTAATTTTAATTCCGCGTCGAAATCCAATTTCGTTTAATATATCGAATATATTATTTTATCGATTAATCCAAATTATTAGTCTCTCTCTCTTTAAATAATATTTTATCCAAGATAAAATATCTCCGTAATTAATCCCAGATTAATTTTCTCTCTAATAATTAACCCCAGATTAATTATGTGCGAGTCATACGTCATCGGTGAATCTTCGGGAAGCGACCATAAAATCCCCGGATATGTTGGCAGTAAATCCGGTCGTCGGACTATCCGAACACGTACGTACCTAGGACTACGTTTTATACCGATTTACAAGACATGGTTGGCTTCTAGCAAAGCATCGTGCCTACTCAATTCTCCAGAAATATTCTTAAAGGAATATGTAATCTATATCAGGCGTAGTATATCTAGTATTGTGTATTGCGTATTGCGATCTAGTATCGGATGTCACGTGCTAGGCCTGGGGCTGGAATTGTGTCTGCCCCATACGAAGCACATGTCGGATCTCTGATAACTAGTCTCTATAATCGGATAAACATGACATAATCATAATATCCCGATAGCTGCAGCATATAAGAGCACCAGTTCCGTATCCTACGTGATCATCATCTCCACTATGACTGGAGTGATACTTCCATCTCGACATCACACCCAATACACTACGATTCTCAATATACCCAGAAGAGGCGTACACAGAATCGGTTAAAGCCCTGGACGACCAAAACCAAAGTATATTGATTGTCGCAAGTATTAGCGGTGCAAGTCTCAGGTTAAGACCAAATACACCTACCCTGATTCGGACTTCCATAGACACATAGTCATACTACCAAGGGAATTCCGAGGGGTCTATCCAGAGCGAAGCTGTTTCCGTACCATCGGTAAACACAACCTCCTATTACACTTGCATGAGTATCCAATACCCAAATATATGAGAACTATGTCGTTATGCTCCCATAACACGCACAAGTGCAATACTAGTCTATTCCGCATTATCGATGTCCAATCTCGATAATACTCTGAATATGGATGTTTTAATGATTAAACCTTCATGGATTGATACTGTCTCATATCTTATCAATCCGGAACTAATCATATGGACTTTTATCATTTATATATCCGGTAATCTAATTACAAATGATAAAAGAGCATTTCCTTTGTCACATAGTTAATTTGTACAACAACACCATGTTCTGTACAAATAGTGATGATATGGGTCATAATTGTCCAACAGATTAAACCCTCACATGAAAGAAGTAGTCAAAACTGAAGTCCTTAAACTTCTTGATGCATGCATTATCTATCATATTTCTGATAGTAAGTGGGTAAGTCCTACACAGGTTGTAACTAAAAAGTCTGGAATCATCGTTGTAAAAAATGATAAAGGGGAATTAATCCCAACTCGCATTTCATCTAGTTGGCGTATGTGCATTGATTATAGAAAATTGAATGACACAACTAGAAAAGATCATTTCCCTTTGCCATTTCTTGACCAAATTTTAGAAAGAGTTGCTGGACACCCTTATTATTGTTTTCTTGATGGTTACTCAGGTTATATTAGATTCTCATTGCTTTAGAAGACCAGAAAAAGACCACATTCACATGCCCCTTTGGAACATTTGCATTTAGGAAAATGCCTTTTGGACTTTGTAATGCACCTACAACATTCCAACGATGCATGTTGAGCATATTTAGTGACATGGTTGAACACTGTTTAGAGGTCTTTATGGATGATATAACTGTCTTTGGAAATTCATTTGATAATTGCTTGACTAATCTGGAAAATATTTTGAAAAGATGTGAAGAAAAATGACTTGTGTTAAATTGGGAAAAATACCATTTCATGACTAATTCAGGAATTTTTTTAGGACACGTTGTGTCGTCTAAAGGTATTGAGGTTGCCAAAGTAAAAATAGAGGTCATTTCTAAATTACCATCACCAAAAATAGTCAGAGACATTCGTTCTTTTTTAGGACATGCATGATTTTATAGGAGGTTCATTAAAGACTTTAGTACCATATTCAGACCCTTATGTAACCTTCTATTAAAAAATACAACATTTGAATGGACAGAAGAATGTCAAAAATCATTCCAAAAAATTATCAGTCTCTTGACTTCTGCTCCTATTATGCAATTCCCTGATTGGTCTTTGCCATTTGAGCTAATGTGTGATGCTAGTGATTATGTAGTTGGTGCAATTCTAGGGTAGAGAAGGAAGGTAAGCCGCATGTGATATATTACGCTAGTAGAACATTAAACAGTGCACAAATGAATTACACTACCACAAAAAATAACTATTTGCTATAATATTTGCATTGGATAAATTTCGATCATATTTAATCGGTTCTTCAACTGTTGTTTACTCTGATCATGCTGCTGTTAGATATTTGATGTCTAAACAGGATGTCAAGCGAAGATTAATACGGTGGATTTTGTTGCTTCAAGAATTCAATCTCACAATCAAAGACAAAAAAAGGGTCAGAGAACGTGATTGCAGATCACTTATCGAGACTCACAAACGAGTCACTAATCGATACCACTCCTATCAATGATTCTTTCCCCGATGAATTTTTATTTTCGGTAAACGTAATGCCTTGGTATGCTAATATTGTCAATTTCCTTGCAATAGGAAAGATACCCCCAGACTGGAGCCAACAAGATAAGAGGAAATTTTTGACCGAGGTCAAAAGATTCTATTGGGATGATCCTTATCTGTTTAAATGTTGCCTTGATCAGATTTTCAGACGATGCATACCTGACAATGAGATAAATGGTGTTATTCAGTTCTGTCATTCAGAAGCATGTGGAGGTCATTTCTCATATAAGAAAACCGCTGTAAAAATCTTGCAGTATGGATTTTATTGGCCCACCATTTTCAAAGATACATACACTTTCTGCAAAACTTGCGAAAATTGTCAAAAGTTTAGATCAATCTCGCAACCCTCCATAAATATTTTCCCGCACTTCCGTGAAATGCCCTGATTAAAATTTACAAAGCCCGCACAGAAAGAATGAGAATTCTTATGATTCATGGTATTCCTAGTGATATTCGTTGGGTAATCAAAGCAAGGGTTCGTTTGGCAGGTGAGTCACCTGACTCATTCATTCCTTACATGCATGGTTCAGGGAAAAACACCTATTCTAAAAAACGAAGAGGTAAACAAATGGGTGTTTGTTATAAGTGTACACGTTGTACGTGCAACATTCATTGTCGTTCTTTAGTAATGGTGTCCGATAATCATGAGGATAAAATGCAATTCATTAGGGATGGACTGAGTAAAGAGCCTTTTGATGATATATCATTGACTCTTGAGACGCATCCTAGTGGATATGTTCATCATGAAATTCTCATATTACACACACAATTTCATAAGGAAATACAACCATACAGTCTCGGGAATCTGACTTTAAAAGACCTTGTTTGCCAATTTATAAGAAAATTGGATGGGAAGCCTATCCCCGACCCATAGAGGGCGTTCAAGCCGTTACTTGACGTAAAACCAGAGGAAGATGTGAGTCACAATCACAACTACCAGTACATATTATTGCATTGATTTTCTTTACTTTAAATTATTGTTTTCCTTTACTTTTTGCCGACAGTATCTAACTTTTTTGTTCACGATCTATTTTTCTGATAGTTGTCATTTTGCAGATATTAGTACATTTTTCACTCACCCTTTTCGGGATCTATAAATTCAGCTCGTCATCTCCCTTTCCTCAACACATCTAGCTAAGAGAGGTAGCACAAATGGAGACAACTTCAAAACAACGATTCACTAATATCTGTGTATTTTGTGGAACTAGCTCCAGAACTAAACCAGAATTTGTTGAGGGAGCAAGAGAATTGGGTAGAGTTATGACAAACAGAAATATGCACTTAGTATATGACGGTGGCAATCTTGGATTGATGTGGTGTATTTCAAAAGCTATACAAGAAGGTGGAAGTCAAGTTTTAAGGATCATCCCAAAACCTTTAACAGAAAGCCACATCATCGGAAAATCAAATGGAGAAGAATGTATTGTCCCAGGTATGTCTGAAAGACTCACTGAAATGATCAATCATCCTGATGCTTTCATTGCTTTACCAGGTGGGCTCGGAACGTTGGAAGAAATATTCACTGTTGCATCATGGGCAAACTTGAATATTCACCAAAAACCTATTGGGCTGTTTAATGTTAATGGATTTTTCGATTTTATTTTTATATTTCTTGAAGATGCCAAAATGAATGGGTTTATTTCAAAATCAGTAAGAGATATCTTCCTAACTGCACGAACAGCTGATGATTTAATTGACCAACTCTTAGCTTATGAACCAAAAATCGACCATATTCTTTCCAAGTTAAACTGGTCTGGTAACGATCGTGGCAAAAAGCGCAAAGTAAACCTAGACCTTAATCTGTAATCTTTAGTTATGACTGTCAATTTCACAATAACTAGGTGATATCTCCTAAACTATTTCTTTCTTTCTTTAAACATTGGGGACAATGTCTCGTTTTGGTTGGGGGAGATGATAGTTTACGAAATAAATAATTTTCATGTTTATGTCTGTTTCATTGATGTTAGTTTTTACTTTGTTATTATTTTGTGTGTAAAAATATATATCCATATATATACACACAAACTAACAACAAATTTATTTTCTAAACCAAGTGGAATTGTTGTTCTGAGGTGGCTGTGTAAGAAGTTTTCACTCTTGAAAGGCATCTCAATATAATTCGTAACAAGTTATTTATCGTTCCTTTCTTTTTGAATCATTTAAATTTGTGAATTCTCCATAACATTGATTAAATTTGATCTTTATATGCTCGTCTGTCAGATATTATCAACAATATGGTAACATATAACCATGGGTGGTAAGTAAAAATTCTGTAATATTCAGTTCTCTAATTTGTTGGAGGTAACACCTAAAAGCAATGAATTTTTTTTTTTATTATTATACAAAAAAAGAGAAAAAGAAAAAGAAAAAAAAAGGAGAAGTTTGAATAAAGTTCGTTTCGTAGCCTTTCTAACCCGAGCAATTAAGTCCGAAGGGGTGTTTTAACACTTAGTACCCTAAGGCCAACTGGTTTGTGAATTACTGGCCCAAAGCTCGTTACAAGGGTTAAAAAGAAAGCTTAAGGAAATCGGACACTGTTTATCTGAGATCCGAGCAATTAAGCCCGTAGGAGTGTCTTAATACCTAGTGCCCTAAAACCAACTGATTTGGGAGTCACTGGCCCAAAGTTCGATATATGGATTGAAAATATATTTTAGACACTGTTTATCTGAGATCCGAGCAATTAAACCCGTATGGGTGTCTTAACACCTAGTGCCCTAAAATCAACTGGTTTGGGAGTCACTGACCCAAATTTCGATACACGGATTGAAGATATATTTTAGACACTATTTATCTGAGATCCGAGCAATTAAGCATGTAGGGGTGTCTAAACACCTAGTGCCCTAAAACCAATTGGTTTGTGAGTCACTGGCCCAAAGTTCGATACATAGATTGAAGATATGTTTATAAATAAACTTTCACTGCCAAAAAAATGTGTAAACTCTAATATAATTTTAGGACAAAAATATTACTCTCTTTTCAATAAATACATGTGATATTATGGGCACAATATATTAATTAATACATTGTTTTATGAGTATATGGAAGAATGGTAAAAAAGTACAGGAGAAGTCATTTATTTGATCATTCAGAAAGAAAGAAAACAATTGTTGACTTAGATAAGAATTTTTCTTTTAGATTCCACTTGAATTACTAGAGACTAGTAATAAGCTGGTTGAGAGGTGTGATGAATACTAAAAAGTGCATATTTATTAGACGATAAGTAAATCATTTTACACTTATAGTTTCACTAATCCCCTTAAATTGACACATTTGTGAAATAATATTTTTATAGTTATGCTTTGAGTGCTTTTACTGTGTTATTTTATGTTTTTGTCAGGAAAAATACTGCTCGAAAGCTCGACGAGACAAATTAGACGTGAAAAAAAATAATAATAAAAAAATGGAAATTCTGCAAGCAGGTCGTAAATTCTGCAAGCACGTCGTAAATTCTGCAAGCACGTCGTGACACGTGGAACCTTTGCGTCGTGACACGTGTCCCCAACGTGGCTTCACCATTCTTTGACACGTGTCCACAACTTGCATTCGCTGGTCTGGGTGGCCAAGTTGCCTATAAATAGGAACGTCTGACATTAGAAATTTTCATACTTTCTTTCTTGATTCCTCTGTAAATCTTGGAGAGAGTCTTGTTTGTTTATTTACTTAAAGATTTTTGTAATGTCTTTTTCTTTCAATAATAAAAGTACGAGTATGTTTTATTACAAAATGAGTAGCTAATTTCTTTTCTGCTGGGGTAAGGGTGAAACTTTTATGATGGAAACATATATTAAACTCGCTTATATTATAATAAATAAATTGAAATCTAATGATTAAAACTTAATTTAATTCTAGATTAATTATTGACAAGCTTTCTACCGCCTTTATGGCTGATTTTATCTTTCTACCGCCTTTATGGATGGTTTTATCTGTCTACCGCCTTTATGGCTGGTTTTATCTTTCTACCGCCTTTATGGCTGGTTTTATATGTCTACCGCTTTTATGGCTGGTTTTATACGATTTTGGCATAATTAAGTACCTTGGTAGGACATTTTATAGACAAACGGTATCACCGCCTTTATGGATAGTCTTATGTTTTTGGCATGCTTAGTACCTTGGTAGGACTAATTATTGACAGAAATGACTACCGCTTTTATGGCTGGTTCTTTTTATTGGCATAATTAATTCATGTAATAGATTAAGTGGGTAAAAAATGACAATTTATAAATTATGATAAAGCGATATTTCTAAATGTTTAAAAGACTAAAAGTGGATCCCCTAACTTCAGCATTTCCTTCTATTATTGTATTTCAACCTAAAATCCTCCAACTACTTCAACAAAGCAAACTTTTCATTTCCGCACTGTTCATTATTCTATTTTGCTAAATCTCTTCTCTGTGGATCGACCCCGAACTCACCGAGTTATTTTATTACTTCGACACTGTTATACTTGGGAGTAAAAGACCACTTTCCGAGCGTGTCAGTACCATCCAAGGGACATGTCACTCCTCCATCCAAACACTATAATTAGAGAATTTTCAACATATATTTGACAAAATACAAATTGATACAAAAGGAAACATTGAATTGTTAATTAAAATTTAGCATTTTAAATTACTAGTGTTTAATAACTAAGGACAACTTTGTAGATGGACATACATTTGTAATCAAACATTCATGCAATATGTTTTCTAAAAGAAATATCCATTAAAAAAGAACATGATATTCACACAAAAAGTGACGGGCCGTTTTATTTAACAAAAACAAAATGACATCATTTTAGAAAAATAATAAACGTATAGAGTGGCGATAAAAAGTTGACAAAAACTAAATTATAAAATTTACGTATTATATATTAATATTGAGTTTTAACAACATAATATGTATACTTATGATTAATTTTTGTCACTCATTTATACATATATTACGAGTCCATTTTATTACCGTCTTATATGAATATCAATGCTCTTAAAAATATTTTATAAATTAAAGAATTATGTCAATAAGTTCGTTTATTTATCTTACCCACATGTTCTTATAAATACACACACAAATCTCAAACATATCTTATATTGTTTTATGCTCAATTAATGTTAAATATAAGAGGAGGTACATCATATGAGCGTATAGCGGGAAATTAATAATGTTACTATAAAATAATCGATTTTTAATGGCGAAAATTTAATAAGGAAATAAATTTCGTCAATAATTATAAACTTTTGATGGTGAAAAAATATAGTAATTTTTTCCCCAATAATTCATAAAAATTTTTACGCCTCTGTCAAATTTTCCCCGCCTTCTTCATTACCAAAACATTATTATTATTTTTTTTGATTAAAGACCCATTTTTGGACATAACCCTCTTATAAAACCCTAACCCTCCATTTTTTTCCTTCATCAAAACGAAACAAAGACCCAATTTCACTCCATTTCTTCATCAAAATTAGTTAATTGTAATTAGACAAATAAATGGATTTTGGTATGAAAGTGAAATGTGGTTGGTAATTTTACAGTTTGGTGCATATCTGGTCTTTATTGTTGATGGAACTCCATCGCCATTGAAATCTCAGGCCAGGATGGCACGATATTTCGGTTCTAGCATTGATCCTTCAAGTTTGCCTGTGGCTGAAGAATGAATCACTGTGGATAGGAATCGGGCATTTGAAATATGTTCAAGAGTGTGTGGTTGGTGGACTGATTCTCGTACTATTTGTTCCAATCAATTTGTTATTGTTCAAATTTGATGTTGTTATGTTTTCGTCTGTTTATTGTTGAGTTCCTTCTGGCTGCTAAGAAATATAAAATTAGTATGAAACTTGTAGGATGAAGCTGGTATTGTTTCCATTAAGACAGTTGAACTGAGAAGTTCCTTTCTTATTTTAAACCATGTATCATACCTCAAGAATATGGGGTTCCTTCCTAATATATATGTTTGCCTTGGTGATATGTTCCTTTTGCTCGATCATCACTCAACCACGACGATATATTTATACTAGATACTCAGTCAAAGATTTTTCAATTTAATGGTTCAAATGCATCTATCCAAGAAAGAGTAAAGGCTCTTGAAGTTGTACAGTACATTAAAGATACTTACAATGATGGAAAATGTGAGGTAGCTATTGTTGGTAAGTCAATAAACATAAATTATGAAGTTCAAACTGATTTTTTGAATGACTTGCTTTTTGAGTTTAATGTCTTGCTATCTATCTAGAGGATGGAAAATTGATGGCTGATGCTGAAGCTGGAGAATTTTGGGCCTTCTTTGGTGGCTTTGCTCCACTTCCAAGAAAAACGACCATCATTGAGGATAATGAGGCTGTTGATTATCATTCTACCTACCAAGTTACATAGGTAACCATCGTTTCAGTTCATTTACTGCAATCTTAGGCTTATCTTCTGCAAACTTATCTAGTTGTTTGTAATCTAAATATGTTAATTTTCTACCAAGCTATACAGGTAACCATCGTTTCAGTTAATTTTCCATGCTTGCTAATTGAACAATTTGAAATCCGAATATGTTTAGTCACTTTGACAACTCTTCTTCTTGATATTTTCTGGTTACCTAAATGTTTTAACACTTGGTATTTGGTAATCTCTCCGACTTTGTTAGGTGATATATTTTAGTGATCACTTATTTAGTGACCTAAGAGGGACTTCAAAGGCTGGTTGGCGCATTGTATGCATCATCCATGAGCTAGAAGTATGTCAATTCTTGTATTCTATTTTTGTTAAGTAATTTCGCTTCTTCGATGGTTAAAACTGAAATTCTGTACACAAATTCTCTATAAATATGAGAAATTAGAAACGATGTTGGAGTATTGGGTATATAGAATCAACTCATGCAATTCATGGCTAGTTCTGATTAATGCTAATATAAGATGAAGTGAGGAACAGTGTTATCATAGGCGCGCCTCAGGCGCATTGCGCCTAGAGGGTGTCCAGGCGAGGCGACGTGTATCAGGCGCGCGCCTGATGCGAATGAGCAAGGCGCGCCTTAGGCGCCTGATGCCAAAAATCTTAGTTTTTGACCCGATTTCGTTGATTAAAGCTTACTTTTTTTACTCTTTTTGGTTTTTTTTCCAGCAGAGAGAGTTAAAAAAAAAAAGAATAATAATAACAATAAATCTCATAATTTAACTTAATTTATTTACTTTTGACATGTCTCTTAGATAATTTGTTGAGATCGTTAACAATTATAAGAAAAATTTATATTTTGTAAAATACAAATGTTTGCCATAATAATTAATAATTAATCATACATTTATAATTATTGAGGACATAATTTTAACCAAAAGATTAAACTAGTCAATAATAAAATTATACATAAGACAATATAAGTAAATATTAATATCTTAGTTATTATAGCAACTTAGTAATGAAAATAATGATGTATATAAATTTAATTGAGTGCAATAATTTATAAATGTTTTGTCATAATTTGACCAACATATTAAAAAATACTCAAAACAAAATGATTAGAAGAATGTACATGTTTCTATAGCTAATTGAAAAATTATATATACAAATATGCGCCTCACATTCCTCAGGCGCGCGCCTAGGCTCCAGGACCTTTTGCGCCTCGGTGCGCCTTGCGCCTTTAATAACACTGGTGAGGAAATGTATATTTCCACTCTTTCATTTTCTTCACCCATTTTTCCTTCATTTCAATCAAAATATATTTTATTTCATATGTTGTTACTTATTAGTACAAACTTTAGTTCAAGAGTCATTTGGTTTTTAAATCTGGTGTTGATGTTGCAGCTTGTGCGGAGCAACAGCCGTCGATTCATGCCATCACAAACTGTTGAAGAGACTTATCAATTTATAGTTTGGATATAAAATGTAAACTTAGAAATAAGACGGAATCAACAATAGTTTTTGATTTTTGAATTGTAATTTGTTGATCATTTGTGTATTTTGATATTATAACAGTATATATATTTTTTACTTGTAAATACAAATATTCTATTTACATATATTAATGTATATGATCATTAAATTAATATATCAAAATTTATATATTGTAAAACTTTACAATGCAAAATATCATATGGTATATTAAAAATTTAGGAATTATTTATTTTATTACATTTTTAAAAAAACAGTACTTTTAGTGAGGAAAAATTTTCGCCACTAAAGATATTATCATTAGTGAGGAAAAATCATTTCACCACTAAAGGTTTTGTGGCGAATTCTGAACTCTTTAGTGGCGAATTTATTTCCCCACTAAAGTCTTATCTTCAGTGGCGAAAATTTATTTCGCAACTAATACTTTTTGTGATGTGTTTTTAGTGGCGATATTATATTTTCACCACTAATAGCTTTAATGGCAAAAATTTGACTTTTAGCGGCGAAAAACTTCCCCATTAAAATTCATTTTTCTTATAGTGTGTAATGATGATCAACCTTTATTACTAGTAGGAAACCTGTGCGATGCACAGGTTTATTTTGATAACCTATATTTATATGTTTTTTTTGTATTATAATTTAAATAAATAATTTTTAGATTTAATTGAATTGATTTTTTATTATGATTTTGAAAAGGATATGTGCAAATTTATTCAAAATTTGAAATTGATAAGAAATTATACCCTTAAAAACAACTTGGCCAAAGGCCATATAAGCCCTCTTCTATTTTGTCTTCAAGATTCCAGTGGAATACTGTAGAAATCCAAGACAAATCTTAAACTTTTGTGAAACCTTCTTCCTAATCTCGCCACAAACAAAACAACAAAACTCCCTTGCTTCATAATTTTCTCATAATAACTTCTGAGTATCTCCGTGAAGACCTTGAGACAAAACTTGAATACTTCGCTTTCGTCAGACACATCTTCATTCATTAAATCAAACTCTTCTTCATCAATACATTCGTAACTACTTGGACTTGTACTTTTCTCCTTTTGTAGTTTCACGATTAAATAGTGGGAAAAGAAAAATAACTAATAAACTTTTATTTACATACCAAATAAATCTAATATTTCTCACATGGCAAATCATTGTTATGTCTTTATATGCTTCCTTATTCAAAATTATGCCATCAACATTTTCAAGATGATTAACGATGCTATAATAATAAACATCACTAGCCTCATAAATCATAGATTCACCGCCATTCTTATTAGCTTCAATACCTCATTGAATTTGTGAAATCTATAATTAGTTCACCATTCTTTTCAGACTTATAGAGTCCACTATCCTTAACAATAGTCATATGCTCCACATGAACTTCATCATTTGCCCTTGCTGTCACATCCTGTAAAATTTAACCCAACTCACATCTTCAATTTATACACAAAATTCAACCAAACTACACAAAATCATCAAAAGTACTAACATTACAAACCAATATTGAACATAATTTTCCAAAGATTTTCCAAGAGGCTCACCCTTCAACACCATCACTGGCAAGCATTAAGAACAATGAATTTAGTATTTAAAATATAATTTAACTAATGGAAACCCAAAAGAAGAGTATCTTATTTATTTATATGACATTTAATCAAAGCTATATTTATTTAATTCAAAAGACACAAAACACTGAAATCAAGGAGAGAAATTAAATAAAACTAATAAAATTTTAATAGTTAGAATCTCAATAGTTCATAAAAGTAATAAAATATTTATTAGTTATTGTATAGAAATTAAATTTGCCAAAGATTTTCCAAGAAACTCACCCATCAACATGATCACTGGCAAGTATTAAGAACAAAGAATTTAGTATTTAAAATATAATTTAACTGATGAGAACCCAAAAGATGAGTATCTTATTTATTTAACCAACATTTAATATAAACTATGTTTATTGAATTCAAAAGACACAAAACACTTAAATCAAGGAGAGAAATTAAATAAAAGTAATAAAACATTTAATAGTTAGAATCTAATAATCCATAAAAGTAATCAAATATTTACTAGTTATTATACATAAATTAAATTTTCTCTATGAATCAAGGAGAGAAACTTATTTCTCCTAAAATTAAGGAGGTAGCTCATTTTCCTTCAGTTTTTATATATGAATATAGATATAAATTTCACAAACTCAATGAGGTATTGATGAGCGGAAAATATATCACTATTTACCGCCCATTTTACCTAATATTTTGTATGGTTTCTTGAGTTTTATGAATATTTTGATATTTTTTGTGTTATTTTGCGGACAAATAAAATTTTGGGACACAATGGAATCAACTTGGGGCTAAAATGACAAAAAGCATATAAAAATGGCAAAATTGGGATTTCGCGTCGCGACGCGCACAACTTCTGCATCGCGACGCGATGACATAATCATGCTGCCGACACGCATCATCATGCCGTCATCCGCCATTATTATGCTGCCGACACTCATCATCGCCACGTCAGCACCTGCATCATCATGACATCATCATGACGTCAACACAATAGTTCACTCTACCGACACGCGTCATTTTTTATGTTAGCATGACGTCAGCGACATGACGCGCACAACTTCACGCGTCGCGATGCCGAGCCAATAATTTCTACCGACAGCCAGGTGTCAATATCTCAGCAAAATGCGTACATGTGTCAACAATCAACGGCGCGTCGCGACGCGTGAACCGAAATTTTGCCTATAAATTCAAGTTGATTTCATTTAGAATTTTCAAACTTTCCTTAAGGTTCTAATAAGGATCTAAGAACTGTATCTTGTTTGTTTAAGTTTTTGTAATTTAAATTATGTATTTTTATTTCTAGTAGCAATAATAGTTTATTTACTTTATATTTCTTTTATGTTTTGTAGTTAATTTCCGCTAGGGGAAGGGTGAAGCTTTTATTATAATAATTTAGATTAATCTCCCTTAAATTATAATATATAAATTATCTTAAAACCTGACTTAACTGGATATCGCCTTTATGTTCGATTGGATTTAATTAAATTGATTTTAACCTGACTAAATTAGATACCGCCTTTATGGTCGGTTGGAATTAATTCAAAATCTGACTTAATCAGGATACCGCTTATATGATTGGTTGGTAATGACATGCAAATTTATATATTATAATAAGAGAGATTTTTAAATTAGAAATAGTAAAGGTGGATCCCCTAACCCCAACATCTTATTTTATTCTAGGGAAGTGATGAAGCACAATATTCAAATGTTTAATAATTGATTTAATTATATTATGTTTAATTCTTTAACTTGTTTATTGAATCTTAAGCTTAATGCTTCTTGTTGCCTGATCACCTATAAGATTGATGTGGTAAACTTAAAATGAACTTGGAAAATAGATTTTAGGTTTCAGCCTTAGATTTAATAGCTCACGATCTCACATTGGGGTAATTATCTCTTAGGTAGATTTCCTTATAGGATAGACATATACTTGTCGGGCGGGGGTAGCCACAATTGGAACTTGAACTTAAAGAATTCGGATAACTTGGTTAACATAGGAATATAGTTAATTAGGTTATTCTGGGTGTTTGCATCTGACCATCGGAAGAGGCTTTTGCATATTTTCGTGTTCCAGGTTAACAAACTGATTTATTACACATATATAAGAGAATCAATTCATCATTAGAATAATATTGTGTGGAATCACAACCCTAAATATTTATTTTCTTTATTATTAATTTTCTTTGTTTTATTTTATATTTTTATTTATTTATTTAACAAATCAATATTCAACAACCAATCAACAATCATTCCCTTCTCCCTTTAATTAGATACCTGTAAATAAATAGAATCAATAATTAGTAACAACAGTAGAAATTAAGTCCTCGTGTGATCGATATTTTTATACTACTTGAGCGATACGTGTGCTTGCGTTACGTGTGTGATTACCACCGATCAGGTATTACGCCAAATGTAGAGAGATCAATGTATCTATATTAAAGGGAAAATATGTGATCACAAAATGATATTACTATGTGTGTGGGTACAGGTAGAGGCAACACCAAGTTTTCTTGAGTTTTGGGTAATGGACTTTATGCTTATCATTTTTGTATGATCACATGATTAGTTAAAATGTTAAAAATTATATTGATGATGTCTATTTTATTTATTTATATATGTATATGTATGTGAAAATTCACTTGTTTTACGATTTTTACCCTATGTGGAATTATTCAAACCGGCTCTATTTAAGACATGTCAAAAGTAGAGTATATATGGTTAAGTTCAAACACCCTGAGTCTAATCAATTGCCACAATGAAAATAAATACAATAATAAAGTACGAAAAATAGATAAATAATCAACACAATCAACACCAAGATTTGTTGATGTAATGGAAAACTCTTGATAGAGAAAAATCACTCTGGGTATAGGCTACCACTCGAATCCATTATATAGAGAAAACTTACAGTGATGGTTAGATGACTTATGGAAAGACTTTACCGATTCAAATACATATATTTTAATAACCCGAACAACGCATTGAGCCCATAACAAGCAAAATTCTTTAGAATCTCTGAAGTCTCTAATATACTGAAACTCTGAATACCAATCTCTATTGGGGCGGTCGTGGAACTCCTAGGGTCGGATCGGTGTCCTGCGCAGCGGAAGTGGGTCTAACCCAAGGATATCAAGAATATGTGTATTTTAAAATATTTTAGTGAAAACTAAATTTGAATAGGAGTCTATAGGAAAAAACGGGGACCAAATCAGAGTCCGAAAACTCTAGAATGGAGGAAATGAAGTTTTAGTGTTTATTAGATTTCAGTGTCACGATGCGGAGGATTGAGAGTCGCGACGCCCAAATCTATGAGAGCAATGTGCGAGAGCTCAACGTCCCAACGTCGTGACATGCAAGGGTGAGAGTCGCGATGCCCGGATGTCTGATGCTCAGTGTCGCGATGCTGGAAGGTCAGTGTCGCGACGCTTCCCTAGGCAGTGAGCAATTTCAACCTTCAAAACAATCCTAAACACTTTCAATTTTCTCATATCATTTCAATACCCCTTAAAACTAATTTTAACATAAAAACCAACCACAACACATGTTATACAACTAACATACATGTATTCTAAATACATATATGCATTTGTTTGAATCAAAATAGAATCCCACAATGAAATGACTTATGAACAATTCTAGGTCACTCAAATGTGGTCAAGTGATTATAGAATGGTAGCCATAGCTCTAAGATTTAATCAAGAGTTCTAAACTATTATTAATTGTTTTGTGTCAAACATGAATATTTTTGACCCAATTACAAGCATATTGTGTTTATATTTCCAAAGCATCATAACATAATTCATTAGCCTAATTTCAACTTTAAGCTATGTTATTATGCATCCAATACATAATTCATCACTATATGTCTCACTAATGAAGAACATAGCTTATGAGAAGATCAAATATTACCTAGTAAGCTTGATACAAATGTCCAATCTCATTCTCATTTGTTGAAATGGTTTGAAAACTTCCAAGGTTTAGCAAGCCTGACTCCAAGATCCAATCTTGATTCCAATGCTAGCAAGCTTCAATCCAAGATCCAATCTTGATTTCTCCTTGTTGAAATATTGTAGAGATCTTCCAAAGTTTCTCTAAACACTTCTCTAACTTAGGCTAATTTCTCTAACACTTGCTTATTTTAGCTTTCTCAAGCTTCATTAAAATTTTACTCAAGCTTGCTATTTTGTAACATCCCTCTCCTCTGAGATGCTACCAGCAGGGAATAGGCCACCATATCCCCCTGAGTCTCTGACTTCATGACTCTGATCAACACTATTAATCTCATATCAAATACGAACTCATACATGGGACCATTGCCCAACTCAGTAACACAAAATAAATGCAACTCAGTACTTATAAATGTATACTTAGTAATACTTCTTTATAAAAATTTATTCTTAGACACATTGACTTATAACACACACAATCACAACTATACTGGTAACTGATACATGACTTCAGTTTGACTATGACTGAACTGTAACTTTTCACTCGATATGTTGGACTCAAACACCCTAGTGACTGCAATCACTATCCATCATCTCGATCTCGTCCTCCGGGTATACCTGCAAAATATAACACTGGGAGTGGGGGTTAAATCGTTTGAACGGCCTGGTGAGTGTATAATTTAAAATGGAAACTGAAATACTTTTCAAAACATTCATCTGTTTCTGAAATCGAAATCATCTTCAAGAAAATAATTTTTTCTAAAAACTTTTTCGTATCTGAAATCAATTCTCTTTCTGTGAAACTTTTGGGAAATTCATTTATATCTGTAAAACTTCGAGTTTTTCTAAAACTCTTTTTGTAAAAATGCTTTTTCTAAATCTATTTCATAAAACCATCATTTATGAAAACCATATCTCTGAAAATCTTATCTCTGAAAAACTGTCACTGAAAAACCTGACGTATAAGGGCGTTACGTCTCACCGTCCCCCCATACGCCTAAACTAGTGGTCTTGGGGCATTACGTCTCGTCTTCACCCAAGCCACTGAACTAGAGCCAGATGTACGGATCAATGCTGTCATCTTGACTCTGAATCTAGGGTTTAGGGGTGTTACGTCTCGCCGTCTCCCTAGTAATGAAATCCAAGATCTATAGGCATCTATCATCAATTGTCTTGAACTACGTGTACACACGTTCTGAATCAGTCAATTTCAATATATGTACCAAGTTACAATTGAGGTGTGTTTTCCCTCATGCCTCTAAAATCATCAAAATTATGCTTTTTTTAAAAAAATCATCACTTTCTAAAATATTTCTCAAAACATTCTTATTCATTAAACAACTGGAAATAAACTTGGCTAAAGCCCTATGTACGGAAAAGTAAGTTTCAATTCCAAAATATATAAATAAAATTAATTTGAGAAAATGGTACACTCACTGATTAACAGTTATTGCCAATGATCCTAGATGCGACTGAAGAGATTCCTATGGATAATCCAATCTGACATGTATCTGAGTATGGTTAGCATATTTAATTGAGAAGCTAATCATGATCATGGATGGGCTGAATGCACATGCGTGTCGTATACGAAACCTTTAGGGTGCCCACTAACTTCCTAAGATGAACATGGAATGAAAATGTTTTTATTACGTGTTGCGAAGCCAGGACTAGCGCGTCAGGATGCCCAAACAAGCTGACCAAGGCAGAGACCAATTTCTTGATACATGTCGCTACGCCAAAGGTTACATATCGCGACACAGACATGATTCAGACCCGAGGCAGAAAGCTTCTTCTTGCTCTGCGTCACGTCTCCAGATTCTGAGCGTCACGACGCTAACACAATCAGACCCGAGGCAGAGAGACTCTGCTTGATACGTGTCGCGATGTTGGGTGCTGAGCGTCGCGACACTAGTCCAATTTTAGGGCCATTCATCAATTTCTTCAATGACAATGCCCAAATAATTTCAACACCATCTTCTAATATTCAATCCAACTTAATATAAACCATTTTATATCATCAATTCAAACACAAACAATTTATTCTTGTATCAGCAAATCACAAAATATAATTCCCCATCACATTCATACACATAAAACTTCATCCCATGATAATACCATCATAACACCTTCAAAAATGCATACTAACCATGCTCTCAATGCTAACTAAACAAATTCAAACTCTAGGGTATGCAAGTTACAAATTTGGGTTTTATTTTATTGCTCAAAACTGAAAAATGATAAGGATAAAGAGGAAAGGGAGCTTACTATGCTTGCAATGAAGTTTGAAAGGACAAAAAATGACTTGAAAAATGATGATTATAGAAGAAATTGGCAGGAGAAAATTTCCACTCTTACTCTTCACGTTTTTGGGTGAGGAAGATAGTGAATAATGTCCTTTTTATAGGGCAATTGGCTGATTTTTATAATGAAATTGTTGGCAAGGATTGTGTCACATCACCCAATCTGGGCCATTCTCAAATTTACTATAGCAGCCACGAAAATTATGATTTTGGACCTACTTTAGATTCAAATATGGAAAAATATCTAACGCAGAAGTTGTCGGTCTCGGTTTTATCTTTCTGACGATATAAAATCCATAAAAATAAGAGATTGTATGAAATATTTATGGCCCAAATACTAAGGGATGTCTCTATTGAATCTTAGAATAAATTTTGTATCGGAACGGCGAGGAATTTATCGAATGTCCGAAAAGTAATTCCGCAAACACATACATGCTCGAACATGATTTATATTATGTATTACTCCATCTATAACATAGTAGTTATCGGGACTACTGGGCAGTAGTCGTCAGGATTACCGAGGTGTTATATTTTCTCTCCCCCATTAAATAGGATTCGTCCTCAAATCCTCTTTAAAGTTGGAATTCTGGAATATGTCTAGGCTAGAAATTCTTGATGCTGAATATTTTACAACAAGTTATAGGATTCACATGATATTTTCTAAGGCACTAACTTTTAAATGACTACATACTCATAACCAACTCTGTCTCATCAACTATATCACAATACTTCCCAAGACCTTCCATACATTGTCATTATACCATGGCATTATCTGGGTTCAATTTGACATAATAACTAAGATCTCTGTCAAACTGTTCTTTTACCATTTGGCTAACAAACATATATACTATTTGTTTGACCTTAACATCTGCTTATGTATAACACCTCACTGCACCAAAGTCTGTGAGCTTTAGTGAATACTCCCTTGAATTATTGACTGAGAAAGAATTCCTCGTTCTCATTTCATGATGCTTCTGCTGAGTACTCTACACTACCGACATGCTACAACTATTTCCATGCATCCAAGAAACCCCATTGATGAGTGGTAAATGTATCACTATTTTCCACTCATTTGACCTAATATTTTATATAGTTTCTTGAGTTTTGTGAATATTTTGATGTGTTTTGTGTCATTTTATAGATAAATAAAGTGTCAGGACTCTCTAGAAGCAATTTGGGGCCAAAATAGTGAAAAACAGACAAAAGGGAAAAATCATCTTTTGGCGCGTTGCGACCTCTAACGTACGTAACCTACTAAATTACGCGGGGACACATGGACCAATCAGAGAAGTTTTTCTAAAATACGTCGTGCTAACGTGCACCGTTTTCTAAAATACAACGTGTTAACTTGCGTCGGACACGTGTCACCGTCACATGCTCCCGACAATCATCATCGACGCTAAAATATGCCTGCCACGTGTCAACATCTCAGTGAATCATGCTAACGTGTGCTAGGACACATGTCGCCATCGCATGCTACCGATACTAATAATTCAGCCGCCGACATAAGTGTGACACGTGTCACGATCTCGCGAAGCCAATCCGATACGTGTCAATGATCAACGCGCGTCGCGACGCGCAGGGCCTATCGACGCCTATAAATTTAGCTCGAGATTTCAGTTTTAGATGTACCTTCCTCTCTGAATTCTTTGATTTAAATAAGGAGTTTGTATCTAGTTTTCCTTAAATTTCAGTTTTGTAATTAATTTTTAGTTACTTTCTGTAATAATAATTTACTTTCTTTACTTTTTCAGTTTTTACTATTCAGCTATGAGGAGGTAACTTCCCCCTACTAGGGTGAAAGGTAAAACTTTTAGTACTGCTATTTAGATTAATCTCCCTTAATTATAATATATTCACTATTTAAAATTTGACTTAACATGGATACCGCTATATTGGTCGGTTGGTAATCAATTATAAACTGGTTTTAACCTGACTAAGTATTGATACCACCTGGTTGGTCGGTTGGTAATTACCGCCTATATGGCTAGTTTATGGACAAATAATGATACCACATTTATGGTCGATTGGAATTAATTTGACTTAATCAGGTTATCGCCTAAATGGCTGGTTGGTAAAATCACACAAGTTAATATATTATATTAATGGAGATATCTAAAATAGTAGTGATAAAAGTATATCCTCTAGCCCTAGCATTTTCTTTTATTGTAATTTTCTTTATTTACTTTTCAACATTTTACTTTATGTATTTTATTTTATTTAAGTTTTTACTAGCCCTAGTTATGTGTCGTAACTAAGTTAGTTATATGGGGTTGTGATAAATTCAAATATCACTGGTTTATAAGGAGTTATTTTATAGTTTGGGTAATATAAAAGTTTACTTATTAAGTCTTAAGCTTAATGTTTCTTGTTAACTGGCCATTAATAAGATTGATCTGGTAAACTTAAAATGAACTTGACAAAGGAATTTTAGGTTTAGCCTTATATTTAATAGCCCACGATCTTCCTTGATGATAGATAACCCTTTAATAGATTTTCTTACAGGATATACATATACCTGTCGGGCGAGGGTAGCCATAATTGAAACTTAATCTTAATAAATCCAGGTAATTAGGTTGACATAGACATATGGTTCAATTAGCTTATATTGTGTATTTGCATCTGACCATCGACATAGGCTTTTGCATAATTTCGTGTTCCAGGTTAGTAAACCGACATATTACACAAACATAAAATAACCACTTCATCTTTAAATAGATATTGGAAGAAATCACAACCCTGGATAGTTTTATAAATTTGAATTTTCCTCAACCTACTTTCGCGTAATTTTATTCACTTTTTTTTAAATTTAAAGTCATCACCCAATCAATCAATCAATCTGTTAGATACTAGTAATCATTTGGCCTCATAAAAATTAATAGCTTAGGTTTTAAGTCCTCGTAGGATCGATACTTTTTATACTACTTGAACGATACGTGCGCTTGTATTATACGAGCGTGATTTCGCACCGGTCAAGTTTTTGGCGCTGTTGCCAGGGACTTATTTATCTTTCATTTTTAGTTTTGAGGTAAGATACATTTACTTGTATCTAATTTCTTTTTACTTATTGTTTTTGTTTTCTTGTGTTTTAGGTTCTCAGACACTACATGAGACAAACCAGAAGCTTTGAAATCCAACCGCTTGACCCAAAGATTGAAAGAACTATCAGACAGTTGAGAAGGGAAAGGCGAGAAGGCCAAGAAGCAATCATCAACATGGAACCTGAACCTTTGGAGGTTGCACCACCAATTCCCATTCGAGACAGAACCATTCCAGTGGTTGACAGCCTCATTTCATGTATTGTACTCCCTCCCTTACCAGCAAATGTGTGTGACATCAAAACATGCATTCAGATGATTCAGCAACCAGTTTAGTTTGGGGGGAATGCAGCTGAAGATCCTAATACCCATATCAGTAACTTCCTGGAAGTTTGCGGCACTTTCAATTACAACCGAGGAGCTGAAGAAGCAATGAGACTGCGTGTTTTTTCATATTCTTTGAAAGACAGAGCTAAAGCTTGGCTACATTCATTACTAGCAGGTTCCATCGTAAATTGGAACACTTTAGCCACCAAATTTCTTGCAAAGTACTTTCCACCAGCCAGAATTGGAAAGCTGAGGAATGACATCACATCCTTTGTACAACAAGACTCGGAAACTCTCTATGAAGCTTGGGAAGGGTATAAAGATTTGCTCTGGAAATGTCCTCACCATGAGATTCCAAAATGGCTTCAAGTCCAAACTTTCTATAATGGATTTTCTAGACTGATGAGAACCACAATTGATGCTGCTGCTGGAGGAGCTTTGATGGCAAAAGGAGAAGATCAAGCGTGGGACTTAATCGAAGAAATAGATAACAACAATTCCTTGTGGCCAACAGAAAGGAGCATGATTCAAAGAATTGCTGGAATTTATGAAGTTGGAGCCAACTTAAAAGTCAATGCCAAGCTAGATCAGTTATGTAAATTTATGGAGACTCTCGGTATGCAAGGCAATATTGGAGCCACAAGTTCACCATATAGAGGAGGACCAGAATCAAACCAACTTGAAGAAATAGTGAATTTTGTCAACAATTTCAACAGACAGGGGAACAATCCATATTCCAACACCTACAACCCATGGTAGAGGAATCATCCCAATTTCTCATGGAGCAATAATTCAGGGTAAAAGAACTATCCACCACCCGGATTCCAATAGCAACAGAACAAAGGCCAGAAGCAGGCAAATGAACCAGGAATAGCGAAAATGCTGACTCAGTTAAAAAAATATGATGCTTTGTTTCAGAGCCAATATGCCTCTATCAAAGCATTGGAGAATCAAATTGGACAACTGGCCAATGCCCAGAGTTACAGACCGCCATGAAATCTTCCCAGCAACACAGAACCGAATCCAAGGAACCGAGGGAATGAGCAATGTCAATCCATTACTTTGAAAAGTGGTACTGAGATCAACAAAGATGTTGGAATCAAGGCATCCATTGAAGAAATTCCAAAAGATGCAGTTCCACAGATGAAGGAAAAAGAAGCAAAGGAAAAAGATCAAATCACTTCACCTTCACTTTTCCACAGCGACTTCAGAAAAACAAGCTGGACAAGCAATTTGCTCGATTCCTGGAGGTGTTGAAAAAGCTGCATATCAACATTCCATTCGCATAAGCCTTAGAAGAAATGCCCAGCTACGTCAAATTCATGAAAGACATTCTTTCACGGAAACGGAGATTGGGAGATTATGAGACAGTAGCATTGAAGAAAGAGTGCATTGCCATCATTCAGAGGAAACTTCCACTGAAGTTGAAAGATCCTGGTAGTTTCATTGTCTCATGCACCATTGGAGAACATTATATCGGTAAGGCTTTATGTGACTTAGGTGCAAGTGTTAATTTGATGCCTTTTTCTATTTACAGGAAACTGTAAATTGGAGAAGCAATGCCTACCTCAGTCTCTCTGTAACTTGCTGATCGAACGCTCGCATTTCCAAGAGGTGTTGTTGAAGATGTGCTGGTCAAAGTCGACAAACTTATTCTCCCAGCAGATTTCATTATCCTTGACATGGAAGAAGACAAAGATGTACCTATCATCCTTGGAAGACCATTCGTGGCTACATGTAGAACTGTGATAGATGTGCAAAAAAGAGAACTAACCATGAAAGTGCAGGACCAATAAGTTACCTTCACTGTTTTCAAAGCCATGAAATTCCCAAGTGATGAAAAAGAGGAAGAATGTTTCAGAATTGATGTTGTTGATAATATCGTTCAGGATACTGATACAACTCCCACGGACAAACTTGAAGCTTGCATCACCAACATGACTGACAGCGAGCTAGATGCTAAAATTTTGGAATGTATCAACTATCTTGACAAGCAGTTTCGTTTCAAAGCGACACCACAAGTGGAAAGCCTGGAACTGCCAAAGAAAGATCGAATCAAGCCTTGATTGAAGAACCACCACAGCTGGAGCTGAAGTTACTTCCGAGCCATCTCATGTATGCATTTCTTGGAAACTCTTCTGAATTACCTGTTATTATTTCTTCTTCACTAACATTAGAGCATGAAGAAAAGTTGCTGAGAGTGTTACGAGAACACAAAAAAGCCATTGGCTGGACTATAGCAGACATTCGAGGCATTAGTCCATCATTTTGCATGCACAAGATTCTGATGAATGATGAGTACAAACCCACAGTGGAGCATCAACGAAGACTCAATCCAATCATGAAGGAAGTCGTGAAGAAATAAATCATCAAATGGTTGGACGCTTGCATCATTTACCCCATCTTTGACAGCATTTAGGTGAGTCCTATGCAGTGTGTACCAAAGAAATGAGGAATAACTGTAGTCACAAATGAAAAGAACGAGCTGATTCCAAGAAGAACTATGACTGGATGGAGAGTTTGTATGACTACCGGAAGCTGAACAATGCAACAAGGAAAGACCATTTTCCGTTGCCATTCATTGATGAGATGCTAGACATACTAGCAGGACATGAGTTCTATTATTTTCTGGATGGATATTCGGGGTACAATCAGATTGACATCGCCCCAAAAGATCAGGAGAAAACCACTTTTACATGTCCCTATGGTACTTTTGCATTCCGCAGGATGCCATTTGAACTATGTAATGCTTCTACCACATTTCAGCGTTGCATGATGGCTATCTTCTCAGACATGTTGGAACAGAGTATGTAGGTGTTTATGGATGACTTCTCTGTGTTTGGAGACTCTTTTGACCACTGCTTGCAAAATCTGGACAAGTATTACAAAGATGCGAAGATACCAACCTGGTACTCAATTGGGAGAAATGCCACTTCATGGTGCAAGAAGGTATTGTTCTTGGACACCGGATCTCACAAAAGGGAATCGAGGTAGACAAAGCAAAGATTGAAACAATTGAAAAACTACCTCCGCCGACATCAGTCAAAGGGATTCTGAGCTTTCTCGGACATGCAGGTTTTTACAGGAGATTTATCAAAGACTTTTCCAAGATTGCTAAACCTCATTACAATCTTCTGGAGAAGGATGTGCCTTTCAACTTCACCAAAGAATGCCAGGAAGCTTTTGAGATCTTGAAACATAAGCTGATTTCTGCCCCCATCATAGTCGCACCAGACTGGAGCCTTCCATTTAAGGTGATGTGCGATGCTAGTGATTTTGATGTAGGTACAGTTTTGGGACAACACAAAGCAACCATTTACTACTCCAGCAGAACTTTGAATGAAGCTCAATTTAACTACACAACCACTGAAGAGGAGTTGCTCGCAGTTCTGTACGCTTTTGACAAATTCCGCTCCTATCTGTTGGGTCCCAAAGTGGTGGTCTACACAGATCATTCAACAATCAAATACTTGATCACGAAGAAAGATGCCAAACCCAGATTGATCCGTTGGATACTTATTCTACAAGAATTTGACGTGGAGATCAGAGACATGAAATAGACAGAAAATCAGGTGGCAGATCATTTATCGAGACTCGAGAATGGAGAAACAGCTGGCAAAGAATTGACAATCAAATAAACTTTTCCAGATGAACAACTGTTTTCCATGAAACAGCATGATGTCCCTTGGTATGCTGACTTTGTCAACTACATAGTTTCGGGAAAATGGCTGTTGGAATAGACAACTCAGCAACGAAAGAAGTTCTTCAAAGAAGTCAAGCACTATGTTTGGGATGAGTCGTACCTGTTCAAACACTGTGCTGATCAATTATTGAGACGGTGTGTTCCACATGAGGAAGTCAACAATGCTCTTCAATATTGTCATTCATCACCATATGGCGGACACTTCAGCGAAAACAAAACTGCAGCCAAAGTCCTACAATCAGGTTTTTTATGGCCCACTCTTTTTAAAGATGCTTACTTGTTTTCTCTTCAATGTGACAGGTGCCAGAGAACGGGAAATATTTCAAGGAGAAATGAAGGACCTCTGCAAAATATTCTGGAAGTGAAGATATTCGATGTGTGAGGTATTGAGTTTATGGGACCCTTTGTGCCATCGTTTGTAAACCTGTACATATTATTTGATGTAGACTACGTCTCCAAATGGGTTGAAGCAATTGCACTGCCATCCAACGATTCAAAAGTGGTGATCAAATTCCTTAAAAAGAATATTTTCACTCGCTTCGGAACACCTCGGGCAATCATCAGCGATGGTGGCACACATTTCTGCAACATATACTTTGATGCGCTCCTATCCAAATACGGAGTTACTCATAAAGTTGCCACTGCTTATCACCCACATTCAAACGGACAGGTTGAAGTTTCAAACAGGGAAATCAAAAGAATCTTGGAGAGAACCGTTGGATCAACAAGAAGGGACTGGTCTACAAAACTGGAGGACGCATTATGAGCCTATCGGACAGCTTACAAGACACACATTGGTATGTCCCCTTATCATATGGTGTTTGGGAAAGCATGCCATCTACCAGTTGAGCTTAAACACAATGCGTACTGGGCACTGAAGAAGTTAAATCTTGATCTACAAGCTGCAAGAGAGAAACGACTTCACCAACTCAACGAATTGGATGAGTTTCGTCTACAAGCTTACGAGAATGCCATATTATACAAAGAATAGACCAAGAAAGGACATGACCGAAAAATAGTGCGCAAACAATTGGAACCAAGGCAGCAGGTGTTGTTTTACAATTCACGGTTGAAATTTTCCCTGGAAAGTTGAAATCAAGGTGGTCAGGTCCTTTTGTGATCACTCATGTTTTACCATATGGAGTTGTTGAGTTACTGGATCCCAACACCAACGAAACATTCAAGGTTAACAGTCAGAGTGTCAAACATTACTGGGGATAATCATTTGAGCGACAAAAAGAAAGTGTCACACTTTCAGATCCAGCCTAACGTTCGAAAAGTCACGTCTAGCTGACGACGTTAAACTTAGCGCTCACAGGGAGGCAACCCATGCAATTTGTGTATATATTATGATCTGGTTTGTTTTATTTTTGTGGGTTTAATATTTATAGGTAAAGTCATTTCACGATGAAAGAAGCTCTCGCAAATCTTCACAAGCAATTTCCTTCTCTCCCTCAAAAATCTCTTATGAAAGTATACAAAGCTCACTTGGAACCGATGAGACTATTGATGATCAAAGGTATTCCAACTGACATTCATTGGATTATTGAAGCACGGGTCCGATTGACAGGTGAGTCTGCTGACTCTTTTATTTCATATATGACTGGTTTAGGAAAAAACACCTATGCTAAAAAGAGAAGAGCTAAAAGAATGGGTGTATGCTATAAATGTGCTCGCATGTTTTGTGATACTCGTTGTCATTCTTTAGGAATGGTGTCCGATAACCGTGAATATAAGATTAATTTCATTAGGGATGGCTTGAGTAATGAGTCTTTGGATGACATATCTAAAACTCTTGAGACGCATCCCAGTGGATATGTGTATCACGAAATTCACGTGTTATGTACAAAATTCCAAAGAGAAAGACAACATTTAAGTCTTGGGAATCTGACTCAAAAAGACAATGTTTGCCAATTTATAAGAAAATTGGATGGGAAGCTTGTCCCTGACACATAGACGTCATTCAAGCTGCTTCTTTTCTTGTAAATATTATATATCTTTGTCTTTTCCTAATAATTATGATTTGTTATTTTATTTTCTCCTACAAGATCTAGACCTTTTTGACTATCACGATTTATTTTACTATTTAACTAATAATTCTCATTTGGCAGGTACTAGTGCTATTATTTTTACTCACCCTTTTCAGGTGTTATAAATTCAATTCATCATTGCACTTTTGAAGGCATCCAGATAAAAATGGAAGCCACTTCAAGAATACGAGTTGAAAATATCTGTGTGTTTTGCGGTACTAGTGTTGGTACTAAGCCACAATACGTAGCAGCAGCACATGAATTGGGATGAGTCATAGCTGAGAAGAATATGCACCTAGTATATGGCGGAGGCAGTCTTGGACTAATGAGGATAGTTTCAAAGGCTGTACATGATAGAGGCAGTCAAGTTATTGGAATCATCCCAAAACCCTTGGCAGAGGCGGATCTTATAGGATCATCAAATGGAGAAGAACTAATCGTGCCAGGTATGTATGAACGACTGGTGGAAATGATTAACTGTGCTGATGCTTTTATTACTTTGCCAAGTGGTTTGGGCACGTTGGAGGAGATTTTTACAGTACTATCTTGGGTGAACTTGAACATACACCAGAAACCAATTGGATTGTTCAATGTAGATGGATCTTATGATTTTCTTTGTTTATTTCTTGATGATGCCCGGAGAAATGGGTTCGTGTCAAAACTTTAAAAGAACTCATCTTCACTGCCAGAACTGCCCATGATTTAATTGAACAAATTTTAGCCTATGAACCACAAATTGACCCTATTCTTTCCAAGATAAAATAGTCTGATAATGATCGTGGGAAGAAGCGTCGGATAAATCTGGATCTTAACCTTTAAATTTCCCATTTAGATGTAGAATTGCAGCTAACCAAGTATTATCTTCTAAAATCAGCTTCTACTTTTTAAGACATTGGGGACAATGTCTCATTTAGGTTTGGGGGTGGGGAATAGTTGATTATTATCTTGTTTGTAAGTTATTTTTTTTTAGTCCAAAATTTTTCGAAAAATACAAAAAAAAATTGAAAAATTTTACAAAAAAATCAAAAAAAAAAATTTGTGTTTTTGTATTTTTAATTTGATTAATCGGGTGAAAATGGTGTGAGATAGCTGTGTAAGGAGTTTCCACTCCTGAGACGTATCTTAAACCTATTTCGGAACAAGTTAATTTTTGTTTATTTCCTTTTAAATTATTTAATTGTGAATTCTCTATAATACTGACTAAAATGGATCTTCATATGCTCAGTTGACATGTATTATCAACGTGCATGGTAACATATGGACATGAGCTGTAATTGAAACGTTTGTAATATTCAGTGCTCTAGTTTAATTGGAGGAAACATCTCAAAAAGCGATGGGATAAAAAAAAAACATATGAGATCCGAGTTATTAAGTCTGTAAGGGTGTTTTAACACCTAGTGCCCTAAAGCCAACTGGTTGGGAGTCACAGGCCCAAAGCTCGCTAAATGGAACAAGGATGTTCCAAAAATATATATATCTGAAGTCTGAGTAATTAAGTCCCTAGGGGTGTCTTAACACCTGGTGCCCTAAAGCCAACTGGTTTGGGAGTCACTGGCCTAAAGCTCGCTACATAGACAGAAGATATTGTATATAAATAAAAAAAAATTCAAAAAGAAAGAAAAAATCAGAAAAATCAGAAAAAAATTATTCCATTGCTGCAAAAAGGTATGAATTCTGATAAAACTTTAGGACAAAAATATTACTCTCTTCTCAACTGCACTTGTGACTATTGTGGACAAAATGAGTTGATTAATATTTTGTTGGTTGTGTATATGAAGAATGGTAAAAATAATCGGAGAATTTACTTATTCGATAATTTAGAAAGAAAGAAAACAACTAGTAACTTGGAGTAGAAGTTTCACCTGTATAGTCACTAACTTCTTCTATTTTCTCTTGTCTTTTTGTTTTTGTGTACATTAGTTTTACTATCTTTTTACTTTTGTAAAATATTTGTGGGTATCATTGCTGTAAACCCTCACGAGACTACAACTCATCCACAAGGGACACCTAGGGGTTTAAAGGCTTGTTGCATATGCTAAATGCAACCGTAATCCCTACGAAAGTGGCTTAGCTTATTTTTTTAATGTTATTTTATTTTGTTGTTTTACTCGAGGACTAGTAAAATGTTAGGTTTGGGGGTGTGATGAGTGGTAAATGTATCACTATTTTCCACTCATTTGACCTAATATTTTGTATATTTTCTTGAGTTTTATGAATATTTTGATGTGTTTTGTATCATTTTGTAGATAAATAAAGTTTCAGGACTCTCTGGAAGCAATTTGGGGCCAAAATAGTGAAAAACAAACAAAAGGGCAAAATCATCTTTTGCGTGTCGCGACGCGCAAGCCTTTTGCTTAGCGACCTCTAACGTACGCCACCTGCTAAAATGTGCCGGACACGTGGACCAATCAGAGTAGTTTTGCTAAAATGCGTCGTGCTAACGTGCGCCGTTTGCTAAAATGCACCGTGCTAACGTACACCAGACACGTGTCACCATCACATACTGCCGATAATCATCTTCGACGCTAAAATACGCCTTCAACATGTCAACATCTCAGTGAATCACGCTAACGTGCGCCAGAACATGTGTCGCCATCACATGCTACCGACACTAATAATTCAATCGCCGACGTAAGTGTGACACGTGTCACAATCTCGCAAAGCCAATCCGATACTTGTCAATGATCTACGCGCGTCGCGACGCGCAGAGGGTGTCGCGTCGCGACGCGTATGGCCTATCGACGCCTATAAATTCAGCTCGAGATTTCAGTTTCAGATGTACCTTCCTCTCTGAATTCTCTGATGTAAATAATGAGTTTGTATATAGTTTTCCTTAAATTTCAGTTTTGTAATTAATTTTTAGTTACTTTATGTAATAATAATTTAATTTCATTACTTTTTCAGTTTTTACTATTCAGCTATGAGGAGGTAACTTCCCCATGCTAGGGTGCAAGGTAAAACTTTTATTACTGTTATTTAGATTAATCTCCCTTAATTATAATATATTCACTATTTAAAATTTGACTTAACAAGGATACCGTTATATTGGTCGGTTGGTAATCAATTATAAACTGGTTTTAACTTGACTAAGCATGGATACCGCCTGGTTGGTTGGTTGGTAATTACCGCCTATATGGCTGGTTTATGGACAAATAATGATACCGCCTTTATGGTCGGTTGGACTTAATTTGACTTAATCAGGTTACTGCCTATATGGCTGGTTGGTAATATCACACAAGTTAATATATTATATTAATGGAGATATCTAAAATAGTAGTGATAAAAGTATATCCTCTAGCCCTAGCATTTTCTTTTATTGTAATTTTCTTTATTTACTTTTCAGCATTTTACTTTATGTATTTTATTTTATTTAAGTTTTTACTAGCCCTAGTTATGTGTCGTAACTAAGTTAGTTATATGGGGTTGTGATGAATTCCAATATCACTGGTTTATAAGGAGTTTTTTATAGTTTGGGTAATATAAATGTTTACTTATTAAGTCTTAAGCTTAATGCTTCTTGTTAACTTGTCATTAATAAGATTGATCTGGTAAACTTAAAATGAACTTGACAAATGAATTTTAGGTTTAGCCTTAGACTTAATAGCCCACGATCTTCCTTGATGATAGATAACCCTTTAATAGATTTCCTTACAGGATTGACTTATACCTGTTGGGCGGGGGTAGCCATAATTGGAACTTAATCTTAATAAATCCAGGTAATTTGGTTGACATAGACATATGGTTCAATTGAGTTATATTGTGTATTTTCATCTGACCATCGACAGAGCCTTTTGCATAATTTCGTGTTCCAGGTTAGTAAACCGACGTATTACACAAACATAAAATAACCACTTCATCTTTAAATAGATATTGGAAGAAATCACAACCCTGGATAGTTTTATAAATTTGAATTTTCCTCAACCTACTTTCGCGCAATTTTATTCACTTGTTTTTAAATTTAAAGTCATCACCCAATAAATCAATCAATCTGTTAGATACTAGTAATCATTTGGCCTCATAAAAATTAATAACTTAGGTTTTAAGTCCTCGTGGGATTGATACTTCTTATACTACTTGAACGATATGTGCGCTTGCGTTATACGCGTGTGATTTTTCACCGATCACCCATCTCTAGACCTCTAGGTATGCTCAACATTCACTAACTCGATTATCTACGTGAACTATCAGTTCTAAAATTGATACTACATTCGTGGTCTACCGTCTCACACATCTTAGTTCCATTCTAGTTTGAAACCTCTTATATCTCTTGCCATGACAACATTAAGTCTTAAATATCACTTGAGACTTCTGTTACCTTAGTGCCACATACTAGATCTTATTTCGACATTCATTATCATATCTTAACTATTTAACTGTCTATTTTCTTCGCTGAGTTTCAACTATTATCTTTTCCGACTTCACGTTCTTCTATCTCTGCCTATCTATGGGGTTTAGGACCTCATAGCTCATGGTCAAATTCTTTATATACTTATAGCTTACTATTATTGTTTACCAATGCATTTTATATTCCGCGATGCTGGTGATTCGTTTCTGGTTAATATTTATACTTGTCCCGTACATTTAAATTTGTTGAGAATATAAATTTGGTTAACCCTCATTTGCACTGACTTATTCTCCTTGCCTGGTTTCACTACAGAATATTCCACTTTCAGTTACTCTCATAGTCTGGCTCTATCAAGTGTCGTTCCAATCTTACCAATATCGTATACTTAGTTTCCTTGGCCATCTCACGTTATACCTCAATAGATTCATTTCAAGTCATTCAAAGAATTATTCGTAGCGGTGCGTTACGAAGGGAACATACGGATATACTCGTTATCTTTCTCCCAATCTTTATTTAATAGGACTTCGGTCTTATACTAGATCCTAAGGGTTCACTATTATACCTTCTATGATATAGGTCCTTAGTCAAGCCTAACGCTGTCACTCATGTATATCTGTCATTGTTTGACTAATGCTCCTCCTTTTTATTATTTTATCTTGACAGTTCCTCATTTAAATCATTTACTTAAGATTCTTTTCGTCTTTTTTACTGCTCTATTATGTACTTGAAACTTTTGTGATCTATGTCACCATCTTCTTATCTAATGGGTATTACCATTTAAATCTTACCATGTTTTATAGGCTACTATACTACACCACATATTTACTTGCTCATGAAAATATCATCGGAATGAACATCGAGGTTCATCTTTAGTTGCTCTTGTTTAACGAGGGTTGGGAGGGTGGGGTTAGTCCTGAAGTCTCTTCGGTTATGGTAGTCTCACTAACTATGCGTGCTGCAGTTTCTTATGCTGCACCTTTATAATCCTAGAATTCCTTATTTACATAGCTGATGTTGGGCTCCTACACTAAGGCTACTGCTGCTAGGAACTGCCTTAATTATCTTCTTCAACTTTACTCCTGATTATTTTCCGTCTATTGATCACATTATCTTTTACTAGGAATCTTCTTAAGGCTCATAGTCTCTCAAAATCCTACCATACTCCCTGTGTTATTATTCCTACTAGTTTCTGTTTCTTAACCCTCTTAAATCATTACTTCACTGGAAGTTATACATCACTTCGATCAGTTAGGGTATCTTTACTAATACTTTTGGTTCGGGTGCTACTCTCCAACTAGTTCTTCCATCTTAGTATAATGAGTGATGAATGGTAAATGTATCACTATTTCCCACTCATTTGACCAAATATTTTGTATAGTTTCTTGAGTTTTGTGAATATTTTCGATGTGTTTTGTGTTATTTTTTAGATAAATAAAGTTTCAGGACTCTTTGAAAGCAATTCAGGGCCAAAACAGTGAAAAATGGACAAAATGGTAAAATCATCTTTTGGCGCATCGCGACGTGCAAGCTTTCGGTGTCGCGACCGATAACGTGCGCCGAGACACGTGGACCAATTAGAGGGACTTTTATAAAATGAACCGGCTTGCTAACATGCATCGAATCTGCTACCGTGCGCCTTCCACGTGTCAATATCACAGCAAATCATGCTTACATGCACCATACAGGTGTCACCATCATATGCTGCCGACAATCGCCATCGCCACGTATCACCTACGTGTCATCCACGTGTCAGCCACGTGGCGTCCACATCAGTCAAATGCCAAGTCATCTTGCCACGTGTCAGCCACGTCATTTTCAACCAATCATCTTATGCCACATGTCACAATCACACGGTGCCGACAATCAACATCGCCACATCATCGCCACGTCAGCACAATCATTGAGTTGCCGACGCCCTCTGCCATGTGTCACCTTATCGTGAATCCCACTACCACGTGTCGTCGCCTCCGCAAGCCACGCAGCAAATCACGGAGTGCCGCGAAATGTGAACCTTGTCGACGCCTATAAATTCAGCTCGAAATTTCAATTTCATATGTACCTTCCTCTCTGTAATTCCTTGAGAATACTAAGGAGTTTGTATCTAGTTTTTTTAATTTCAGTTCTGTAATTAATTTTATTTACCTTTTGAAATAGTAATTTACTTTCTTTACTTTTTCAGTTTTTACTATTCAGCAATGAGGAGGTAACTGCCCCCCTGCTAGGGTGAAAGGTAAAGCTTTTATTATTTCTATTTAGATTAATCTCCCTTAATTATAATATAATAACGATTTAAAACTTGACTTAATGAGGATACCGTTATATTGGCCAGTTGGTAATTGATATTAAATTGGTTTTAACCTAACTAAGCAAGGATACCGCCTGGTTGGTCGGTTGGTAATTAATTATTAATTTGACTTAATCAGGTTACCGCCTATATGGATGGTTGGTAATATCACACAAGTTAATATATTATATTAAGGGAGATATCTAAAATAGTAGTAATAAAAGTGGATCCTTTAACTCTATCATTTTCTTTTATTGTACTTTTTCCTTTTTAATTTCTAGCATTTACTTTTCAGCATTTTACTTTATTTTTTTTTATTTTTAAGTTTTAATTAATTATAAATATGTGTCGTAACTAAGCCCGTTATCTGGGGTTGTGATGAATTCCAATATCACAGGTTTATAAGGGGTTATTTTATAGTTTGAGTAATATAAATGTTTACGTATTAAGTCGTAAGCTTAATGCGACTTGTTAACTGGCCACTAATAAGATTGATAAAGTAAACTTAAAATAAACTTGACGAAGGAATTTTAGGTTTAAGACCCTAGATTTAATAGCTCACGATCTTCCTTCAGGATAGATAACCCCTTAATAGATTTCCTTACAGGATAGACATATACCTGTCGGGCGGGGGTAACCACAATTGGAACTGAGTCTTAATGAATCCAGGTAATTTGATTGACATAGACATATGATTTAATTGGGTTACACTGGGTATTTACATCCGACCATCGAAAGAGGCTTTTGCAGAATTTCGTGTTCCAGGTTAGTAAACCAATATATTACACAAATATGAAATAACGTTGGACAATTATGACCCATAGCGTCACTATTTGTATAGATCATGGTGTTGTTGTACAAATTAACTGTGTGACAAAGGAGATTGCACTCTTATCATTTGTGACTAGATCACCTAGATATATAAATGATAGGAGGTCCCTGTGATTTGTTCCTGGATTGAGAATGATATGAGACAGTATCAATCCACGAAGGATAAATCATTAAATATCCCTAGTCAGAGCATTATCGAGATTGGACATCGATGAATGCGTAAAAGACTAGTATTACACTTGTGCGCGTTGTGATGGCACAATGACATAGTTCTCATATATTTGGGTATAGGATACTCACGCAAGTGTAATAGGAGGTTGTGTTTCACCGATGGTACGGGAAACAGCTTCGCTCTGGATAAGACCCCCTCGGAATTCCATTGGTAGTATGACTATGTGTCTATGGAAGTCCGAAATCAGTGTAGGTGTATTTGGTCTTAACCTGAGACTTGCACCACTAATACTTGCGACAATCAATATACTTTGGTTACGGTCGTCCAGGGCTTTAACCGGTTCTGTGTACGCCAATGCTGGGTATATTGAGAATCGTAGTGTGTTGGGTGTGATGTCAAGACGGAAATGTCACTCCAGTCATATGGAGTTGATGATCGCGCAGGGATACAGAACTGGTTCTCTAAATAAGGTTGCAACCGTCGGGATAATTTGACTTGGTCATGATTATCCGATATTAAAGAGACTAGTTACTCGTTATCCGATATATGCTTCGTACGGGGTAGACACTGTACCAGCCCCAGGCCTCGCATGTGATCATCCGATACTGGACAGAAATATGCAATACTACGTATATACTACGCCTGATATAGATCCTTTATTCCTGTAAGGATATTTCCGGAGAATTGGGTAGGCATGTCACTTTGCTAGAGGCCAACCTTGTCTTGTAAATCGGTATAAACGTAGTACAAGGTACTTACGTGTTCGGATAGTCCGACGACCGAATTTACTGCCAACATATCTGGGGATCTCATGGGTCGCTTCCCAAAGATTAACCGATGACGTATGATTCGCACTTTTAATTAATCTGGGATTAATTAGATGAGAGAGAAAATTAATCTGGGATTAATTGCGGAGATATTTTATCTGGGATAAAATATCAATTAAAGAGAGAGAACGATTAATTTGGAATTAATCGGTAAATTAATATATTCGATATATTAAACGAAATTGGATTTCGACACGGAATTAAAATTAGATTTTAATTCGGGCGAGCGAATTAATTTAGAATTAATTCGTTAGCGATGTGAATAGTGAGTTCGCTAGGCGTAATCATTTAATTACGACGCAACGGAAAATTCGTTAATTTGGAATTAGCAAACCCGAGCCCGAGATTATTTACGAGCGCATTCGCATTTCGAATTCGAGTGCGGCACACAAGTCAAATCAAGCGTCAAATCATTAGTCGCATCAATCGTCAAATCAATAGTCACTTTGAGTGATGTGACAACTTGTCACTTGATAAGATGGATTGATGGATGTGGGTTGTTGAATGCATTTAATGCATTTTTCCCACCAAAAATTTGTTGACTTTTAAAAGCCATTTAATAAATTTTGGTATATGTTATTATTGGATTTGGAAATCAAAATAGGTAACACATTTACACATCTCTCTCTCTCTCTAATTTCTCTTCACTCTCACGCCCATTTGGGCCATTTATTTTATGTTTTTTATGGGCAGAAAACCGAACAAGAAGGGAAGCAAAGTGTGATTTTGTGGTAAAATCGAGAGTGCTAGCACACTCCGGGATCATGCGAAGGTGATAGGGAAGTCCACCCATGAGCCGGGAATCACCACGACGAAGCTTGGAGCTTGGAAGATGATCTCCAATGGCCGAACCAGTGAGGAAACCACTGCACTGCCGTGAGCAGTCCATGGAGGGCAGTGAACGATTTTTGTTGGCCAAAGCGTCGCTCAACCGCTCGATGTAAGTATTACGTGACTTCCTCGATGTTATTCACACATGTTCATGCTTGATTTGTGATCCTTGGGACCCTTAGAATCTCCAACAATGGTATCAGAGCTTGGTTAAAAGCATGAAATTAATTTAGGGCTTAAAATTGGGCAAACTTGATTTTGAGCATGATTAATGAAATTGGATGAATTAGTATGCTTAAATGTGTTTGAATTTAGGATTGATTAGATCAATTTGTTGAAATTGTGTTTGAAACAAATTTCCCCAATTTTTTGGTGTTGGCCGAAAATGTGATGCCCTAAATGTCTTGGGATTTTTGATTTTTGACAATTGGATGTGTTGGAAATCATTCGGGAATATGATTTAATGTCGATTGTGGAATTTAATTGGATTGAAACCAAATCGGACAAAATTCCCCAAATTGCCGAGAATGTAAGAGCATGAAATTGGGTTTGATTTTTGTTAAAATGTGTTGGGCATGTTTTAATGTTAATGAGCATGATTAATTAGCCTAATTTGTGTTTTGGAAATAATGATTTGGGTGATTAATTATGTTAATGCACTTTGATTAATTAAATTGTAAAATTGGATTTTAGTAATTTAGTTAATTGGGCTAATTTTGGAAATTGGGCTTGAAATGTTGTAAATGGACTTATTGGGCTTTGTTGTACAAAGTTGGGTTAAGGCAAATTGGATAGGATCCAATTGGGCCCAAAACCGCTTCCATAAAGCCCAAATGCGACTAATGGACCTTTAAAGTTTAATTGGGCCTAATGGGCCAATATTGATTTCTAGGCTTATGGGGTAACTCCTGGATTGGACTTTGGTTATCGGTTTGATTCGAGTTGACCAAAAGTCCATGCCTTGAGAAATTAATTAAAAGCCCATTGGACTTTAATTAAATTAACGTTGGACGTTAATCGGGTTTTGAGACCCATAACGATTAAATTTGGAATTTAAATCGTAAAGGTTCATAATAAAGTGTGATATTTAATTTAGAATTAAATAGCGAATTAGAATTGAATGCATATTAAATTGGATTTAATTGTGTAGTTTAATTTAATTCGAGAATTCGTACTTTAAGTACTTATTCGCAAAAATGAGTTTGACTCGAGCAAAATCAAATCGTTGTTTGAACATTGGATGATCACTAATTATCAGATTAATTAATTTGATTAGATTGATTGATAACATGCTTGTGTGAATACATGGTTGCGATGCATGAATAATGTATATCGGATGGATTTTAGATGGGTGGGGCAATTTTAGAAATTGTTGTAATAAATTTGGAATTTATTAATTGGACCTGCGTGTCCAGCCTTATCACCTCATTATTCTTTGTATTCTCTTCTCACATATTCCCCTCAATGTAAACGAGGTTTCTTTAGAAGTGTAGTGTAACGGGTATAAGTAAATACTTGTGCTAGCGGGAGAGAGAAAGTGAGAGATTTGATCTAGGATCTATGTGTAAAGTATCCATCCGCATATCATTATTATTTTATTCATATGCGCTTTATTATGTGTTTAGAATGCATGTTTAAGGGTGTATGATGATGAGACCTTAACAAAGATAATAATTGGTTGCCAATTTACACTCGAAAAACCCTCGTAAAATATTAAGCGTCTTTCCTTCCATTAAGTGATTCTCACTCAAGATCCGAGACTGGCATTGGCTTGTTGGCCAAAGTCAAGGCCTTTGTTCATCAAGGATGTGTTTGAATCACGAGAACTTTGTTCCATGTCAGTGTCTTGTCCAAGTTGTGGTTTGTTGGCCAAAGTCAAGACCACTTCTTGTCCATCGACATTGATTACGAAGCTTTCCATGGTCAATGGGTCGCGCTTAACTAGGATCGCTAAGTTTGTTGTGCCAAAGCCAAGGCTTAGTTGGTTCAGAGGAAAAAGGTTAGGTAATACATTGGATGTATTGGCATATATAAGATATATGTTTCGGACTTGGATGCCCCCCTACCGGATCTAGGAATTGGATTGGATCCAATCGATCTTAGAGATCTACTTAGTTAATTATCATACAATTTGTTGGCCAAAGTCAAGATTGTGTGATATTTAACAGGATCCTAGCCCATTAGGAACGCCGTTTCCCGAGTACTCGACAGAGGGTTAGAGGATCGCCGAAAAATAGTGGGAGGCAAGAATTGAATTTGCAATATTCGTTTAATTACTTGTCATATGCGCTTAAACAAATATCATTCGTTGTTATAAATTAAATGTTAGTTGTACTAATATTTAAATGTCGTTTTATAAATAGTTGGACTATATTCAAACTATTCATTTATAGTTGATTTTATAATTGGATTATAGTAATCAATATAATTGATCTAATCTATTAATTTATAGTTGATTAAATAGTTGGACTATTGTAATCATTATAATGAATAGTACCTAAATTGTTGATTAAGTAGTTGGACTATTATAATCAAGATGTAATTAAAAGATTAACGTTTAATACATAATCCTAGGGAAAATGTATTTAAATGGCTTAATTTTCAAATTGGGAATAATTTCAGGATGGTCCTGGAAATATAATAAGTTATTTTATTTGATAAAATAATATATTAGGCCTAAGCCCGGAGTTAAGCAAACAGTAGAGCATAATCTTTGGAAGATTACATGATGATAACTTTAGTGCTTAATCCATTAAGCTTGTCGCAGTAGACTCCTTAATTTCTGAATCAGAACTAAGGATTAGATCCTTAAAGTATGATAAAGAAATTGAAGGATCTTCATAAATCTATACTTAGATTTTAGAAGTACTAATATTGCAATAGTAAACTCTTGGAGAGTTAATGACTATTCTCAAGGAGACAAAGTCAAAGTTTGCAATTAGGCAAGTAGCGCAGGGCGCACCTTACTTTGATATTCTAGAAGGCCAAGGCTTGGCCAAAGGCTTCTGGAGTGTTGAAACTGGCAAAGGCAAAATCATTATAATCTTCTGGGAAGATAAAAGACATATCCCAAAATGTCTGCCTAAATGTGGCAAACGGGATCGCGGAAGCGTGACTGCCGTTTGGACAAAGTAGACATGAAGGAATTGAAGACGAGCAAGGCTCTAACTTCAAATATGTTTGTCATAAATATATTCACTACTAGTATTAAAATTGGATTTTAGATACTTAGTGTGATATATATATTGATGTTCAGAATCTGTTTTGAACAGGATACTGACTTCAATTGAGATTAATCTGCGAATTGGAAACGGGACGAAAGTCTCTGTTTTTAACCGTAGATACCTAATTTTAGGAACTACCCTTTGGGTGTGTACCTAAATTTGGGAGTGTTATAATGTAACTAGTTTGACTAGAAATATTATCTTTATATCAGTGTTTAACCCACTGTGGGTGAACCTTTATATTCTAGAACACTAAAGTGTTTTATTTATAAAGATGATATTGAGATAAACACATTAAATGTGAATAACAGAATTTATATTTTGAATATAAATAAATCTCAAACATATAATGATAAACAAATAGCTCAAACTGATTTGATCAGAAGAAACTAATTATGGCATTGTTGTCTGGGACACAATTAAACAAGACTCGTATATCCACACTTTTGAAGAGTGGATACTAGGACTAATTTGATCTTATTCAAATAAAGTCTACGAATCTAGTTTATTGGGCAGTGTGCCTATAACACTATTTACTTGGTAAAAGTGTAAATGACATCGATCTGTTAGCCCCAGTTCATAGTGAAGCAAGTGGGCCCATGTCTAGCTAGGCTAGATGTGGATATGAATATTTCGTGACCTATACGGATGTGGCATCGCGTTATGATTATGTGTTTCTTTTGAAGAACATAAATCGAAAACTTTTACAGTTTTCGACACGAAATAGACGAAAAGATCGACTATAGTATTATACCGTCACGGTAAGACCGTAATGGAAAATACTTAGGCAATAAGTTTCTAATATACATGAAAGAGTATATTATTCTTTCAAATGAGGACTCCTCCCGAAACACGTCAGTTTTACGGTGTGTCCGAACTGAGTAACCGAATTTCGTTGGACATGATAAGGTTAATCACGAGCCGCTCTGAGCTACCATTTCCTTCAACGGATAAGCATTAACAGTGCAAGAACTTATTTTGAATAAGGTTCCATTAAAATCTGTTTGACAGATATCATATTAGATATGAACAGGAAAGAAACCAGGTTTCACATTCCTGATAATTTGGGAATGCTAGGCATATATTTGGATGATACCAAACTAAAACCTAAATTGGATAAGTGCCAAATGTAGGTTATCATAGGGATACCAAAGTATTGTACTTATACAACTCACAAGAGAACAATTAGATTGTTGTCCACCATGCGGTTTTCCTAAGAGGAATACCGATATGCAGTGGTAAGTGGGAGGATAGTAAAACTCGATAAAAATCAGAGTAATACTGTTCAAGGTACCGAATCTTAATGGAACACAAATAGTTCATCAATGATGAAACTATATCATTAATCTTCGAATACACAATAACTGCGTAAGTTAGAGAGAGTCAGAAAACAACCTGGGGTATGGTTTCTGATCTCACCTCATTAAGATGTCTATATTATTGAGGAATACCAACTGACTACGTAGGAGGAAGTGATACAAGGTATTGACTCCCTATTATGACAAAGTGTCATAAACCCGAAAGGATTCCATGTATATCAACTATGTTTGGACACTAGTTGATGTACCGCAAGGCATTGTGCCTATTGGTACTATATAAGTCTTCAAGGAAGACATACATGGAATGGCAACATACCAACGTACTAAGCTAGGCTTGTAGCGGAAAGGTATCGTTATCAACATTGTGTTGATTACGATTCAACCTTTTAACTGTTGCCACGGTAAATCCATTTGGATAATGCTTGCTAACGGTGCATGTTTCATTTATGAAATATGTCAGCATAACGGGAAAATCGCTAGCCTGAAAAGGAAACCTTTTGGAGGATGTTTACAACATCCTGTCGGTTTTTTGTACCAAAACTAGCAAAAAAGGTTTGCATGTTATTCAATCAATGTTTGGATTGAAGCAAGCATAAGTTCTTGGAATTATCGTTTTGATGTAATCATAATGGAGTATGATTTAATTCAAAACGAAATGATTCTTGTGTATATAAGAGGGTTAGTGGGAGCGCACTGACAGTGGCTGTCCTATAAAATAATGATAATACTTCATTTCTTGGAAATGATATTCCCATAAAATAATCGGCGAAAGCTTGACTTTCGAGAAAACTCTCCGAGAACTCGTACATTGAAAATGTACGTGACCTGGTGTCTCATACGCTTTGAGCATATGGATTCACAAACAGGTCAATCCGAGTGATAGTCACTGGATTGAAGTTAAGAACATACTTAGTGTCTTAGATAACTAAGGATGCTGTCTTAAACTGTGGAGAATGAGAACTTGAAGTGACTAGAATCACTACTGCAAGTTTCCCAACTGATAAAACGACTATAAGTCGCAAACGGTACTATACAGTTTGAATAGCAAAACAGTGAGCTGGAATTCTTCCAAGCAAGATACTGTTACCGTATAAACAACAAATGCGGGTTATTGCTGTAGCTGAAGTGGCAATAGAAGCCTTCTGGGTCGATAATAAATCTAATTAGATTAGATATAGTTTGTTAGCAGCTGAGCTATGCGTCAGCACAGGCTAAAGAATTAATGGTCTCATCAACGATCCATATATATACTTCGATATTCATCTGATTCGTTCGGATCATACATCTTAGCGATGTGATGATCGAATAAATCGCATCAGACGATAATCACGCAAATCCACTGACGAAAGTTTTTCTCAGCAGTTTGAGCCAACTGTACATAGTTCGGGTGTAAGATACTCGAGTGACTGGCTATAGGCCAAGTGGGAGATTGTTGGACAATTATGACCCATAGCGTCACTATTTGTACAGATCAAGGTGTTGTTGTACAAATTAATTGTGTGACAAAGGAGATTGCACTCTTATCATTTGTGATTAGATCACCTAGATATATAAATGATAGGAGGTCCCTGTGATTTGTTCCTGGATTGAGAATGATATGAGACAGTATCAATCTACGAAGGATAAATTATTAAATATCCCTAGTCAGAGCATTATCGAGATTGGACATCGATGAATGCAAAAAAGACTAGTATTACACTTGTGCGCGTTGTGAGGGCACAGCGACATAGTTCTCATATATTTGGGTATAGGATACTCACGCAAGTGTAATAGGAGGTTGTGTTTCACCGATGGTACGGGAAACAGCTCGCTCTGGATAAAACCCCCTCAGAATTACATTGGTAGTATGACTATGTGTCTATGGAAGTCCGAAATCAGGGTAGGTGTATTTGGTCTTAACTTGAGACTTGCACCGCTAATACTTGCGACAATCAATATACTTTGGTTGCGGTCGTCCAGGGCTTTAACCGGTTCTGTGTACGCCAATGCTGGGTATATTGAGAATCGTAGTGTGTTGGGTGTGATGTCAACACGGAAGTGTCACTCCAATCATATGGAGTTGATGATCGCACAGGGATACAGAACTGGTTCTCTAAATAAGGTTGCAACCGTCGGGATAATATGACTTGGTCATGATTATCCGATATTAAAGAGACTAGTTACTCGTTATCCGATATATACTTCGTACGGGGCAGACACTGTACCAGCCCCAGGCCTCGCATGTGATCATCCGATACTGGACAGAAATACGCAATACTACGTATACTACGCCTGATATAGATCCTTTATTCCTGTAAGGATATTTCCGGAGAATTGGGTAGGCATGGCGCTTTGTTAGAGGCCAACCTTGTCTTGTAAATCGGTATAAATGTAGTACGCGGTACTTACGTGTTCGGATAGTCCGACAATCGAATTTACTGCCAACATATCTGGGGATCTCATGGGTCGCTTCCCAAAGATTCACCGATGACGTATGACTCGCACTTTTAATTAATCTGGGATTAATTAGATGAGAGAGAAAATTAATCTGGGATTAATTACGGAGATATTTTATCTGGGATAAAATATCAATTAAAGAGAGAGAACGATTAATTTGGAATTAATCGGTAAATTAATATATTCGATATATTAAACGAAATTGGATTTCGACACGGAATTAAAATTAGATTTTAATTCGGGAGAGCGAATTAATTTAGAATTATTTCGTTAGCGACGTGAATAGTGATTTCGCTAAGCGTAATCATTTAATTACGACGCAACGAAAAATTCGTTAATTTGGAATTAGCAAACCCGAGCCTGAGATTATTTGTGAGCGCATCCGCATTTCGAATTCGAGTGCGGCACGCAAGTCAAATCAAGCGTCAAATCATTAGTCGCATCAAGCGTCAAATCACTAGTCACTTTGAGTGATGTGACAACTTGTCACTTGATAAGATGGATTGATGGATGTGGGTTGTTGAATGCATTTAATGCATTTTTCCCACCAAAAATTTGTTGACTTTTAAAAGCCATTTAACAAATTTTGGTATATGTTATTATTGGATTTGGAAATCAAAATAGATAACACATTTACATATCTCTCTCTCTCTCTAATTTCTCTTCACTCTCACGCCCATTTGGGCCATTTATGTTCTGTTTTTTCTGGGCAAAAAACCGATCAAGAAAGGAAGGAAAGTGTGATTTTGTGGCAAAATCGATAGTGCTAGCACACTCCGGGATCATGCGAAGGTGATAGGGAAGTCCACCCATGAGCCGGGAATCACCACGACGAAGCTTGGAGCTTGGAAGATGATCTCCAATGGCCGAACCAGTGAGGAAACCACTGCACTACCGTGACCAGTCCATGGAGGGCAGTGAATGATTTTTGTTGCCCAAAGTGTCGATCAACCGCTCGATGTAAGTATTCCGCGACTTCCTCGATGTTATTCACACATGTTCATGCTTGATTTGTGATCTTTGGGACCCTTAGAATCTCCAACAATAACCACTTCATCTTTAAGAAGATATTGGAAGAAATCACAACCCTGGATAGTTTAATAATATTGAATTTTCCTTAATCTACTTTCGCGCTATTTTCATTTACTTGTTTTAATTTTAAAGTCATCATCCAATCAAAACAATCAATATGTTAGGTACTCGTAAATATTTGGTTTCATAAATTAATAGTTTAGGTATTAAGTCCTCGTGGGATCGATACTTTTTATACTACTTGAACGATACGTGCGTTTGCGTTATACGCGTATGACAATGCCGATCAAGTTTTTGGCGCCGTTGCCGGGGACTTAGTTATCTTTCTCTATTAGTTTTGGGGTTAGATATGTTACTTGTGTCTAACTTCTTTTTACTTATTGTTTTTGTTTTCGTGTGTTTTAGGTTATCAGACACTACATGAGACGAACCAGAAGCTTTGAACTCTGATCACTTGACCCAGAAATTGAAAGAACCATCACATAGTTGAGAAGGGAAAGGCGAGAAGGCCAAGAAGCTTTAGTCAACATGGAATCTGAACCTTTAAAAGTTGCACCACCAATTCCCATTCGAGACAGAACCATTCCGGTGGTTGATAGCTTCATTTCCTGTATTGTATTTCCTCATTTACAAGCAAATGCGTATGACATCAAAACATACATTCAGATGATTCAACAGTCAGTTCAGTTTGGAGGGAATGCAACTGAAGATCTTAATGCCCACATCAGCAACTTTCTGGAAGTTTGTGGCACTTTCAATTACAACCGAGTAGTTGAAGAAGCAATGAGACTGCAGGTTTTCCCATATTCCTTAAAAGACAGAGCAAAGGCTTGGCTACATTCACTACCAGTAGGTTCCATCACAACTTGGAACAGCCACCAAATTCCTTGTAAAATATTTCCCACCAGCCAGAACAGCAAAACTGAGGAATGACATCACATCCTTTGTACAACATGACTCGGAAACTCTCTACGAAGCTTGGGAAAGGTACAAAGATTTTCTCCGGAAATGTCCTCACCATGAGATTCCAAAATGGCTTCAAGTCTAAACATTCTATAATGGACTTTCTGGATTGATGAGAACCATAATTGATGCTGCTGCTAGAGGAGCGCTAATGGCAAAAGGAGAAGATCAAGCCTGAGACCTAATTGAAGATATGGCTAACAACAATTCCTTTTGGCCAACAGAAAGGAGCAGGATTCAAAGAATTACAGGAATTTATGAAGTTGGAGCCAACTCAGCAGTCAACACCAAGCTGGATCAGATATGAAAATTGATGGAGACTCTCAGCACGTTAAGCAATATTGGATCCACAAGTTCACCTTATGGAGGAAGACCAAAGCCAAATCAACAAGAAGAGACGGTGAATTATGTCAATAATTTCAACAGACAGAGGAACAATCCATATTCCAACACCTACAACCCAGGATGGAGGAATCATCCCAATTTGTCATGGAACAACAATTCAAGACAGAAGAACAATCCACCACCTGGATTCCAACATCATAACTATCCACCACCTGGATTCCAACAGCAGAACAAAGGCCAAGAACATGAAAAAGAACCAGGAATAGCGGAAGTGCTGACTCAACTAAAATAATATGATGCTATGTTTCAAAGTCAATATTCTTCCATTAAAACACTAGAGAATCAAATTGGACAACTGGCCAATGATCAGAGTTACAGACCGCTAGGAAATCTTCCCAGCAACACAGAACCGAATCCAAGGAACATGGGGAATGAGCAGTGTTATGCCATCATTTTAAAAAGCGGTACTGAAATCAACAAAGAAGTTGGAATCAAGGCATCTATTAAGGAATTTCCAAAAGAAGCAGTTCCACAGATGGAGGAAAAAGAAGCAAAGGAAAAAGAACCAGAAAGAATCACTATACCTCCACCCTTTCCACAGCGTCTCTAGAAAAACAAACTGGACAAGCAGTTTGCTCGATTCTTGGAGGTGTTCAAAAAGCTGCATATCAACGTTCCATTTGCAGAAGCTTTGGAACAAATGCCCAGCTATGTCAAATTCATGAAAGACATTCTTTCACGAAAATGGAGATTGGGAGATTACGAGACAGTAGCATTGACAGAATAATGCAGTGCCGTCATTCAGAGAAAGCTTTCCCCAAAGTTGAAAGATCCTGGCAGTTTCACCATTCCTTGCATCATAAGAGAACATAACTTCGGTAGGTCTTTGTGTGATCTAGGTGCGAGTGTTAACTTGATGCCTTTTTCTATTTTCAGGAAATTACAGATTGGAGAAACAATGCCCACATCAGTCTCTCTGTAACTTACTTATAGAACGCTCGTATTTCCGAGAGGTGTAATTGAAGATGTGATGGTCAAAGTTGAAAAATTTATTTTCCTAGTAGATTTTATTATCCTTGATATGAAGGAAGACGAAGACGTGCCGATCATACTCGGGAGACCATTCTTGGCTACAGGTCGAACCATTATTGATGTATAAAAATGAGAACTAACCATGAGGGTACATGACCAAGAAGTAAAATTAAATGTTTTGAAAGCCATGGAATTCACGAATGACGGAAAGAGTGAGGAATTTTTCAGACTTGATGTGACACATAGTACCATCCAGAACTCCAATGCAATACAAAGTTCTACTGACAAACTGTCTGTGGACCCTGAAGATAAAGTGTTCTGCGTACTGAAAAAGCTTATTCTTGCACTACAAGAAACAGAAGAGAAACAGTTCCACCAGCTCAAAGAATTGGAGGAATTTCACATACAACCTTTTGAGAATGCTAAACTGTACAAAGAAAAGGCCAAGAAGAGACATTATGAGAAGTTAGTACGCATACCACTAGAACCAGGGCAGAAGGTATTGTTAAACAAATCAAGCTTGAAACTCTTCCCATGGAAGCCAAAATCACGGTGGTCAGGTCTATTCCTAATCACCAAGGTTTTACCAGATAGAGCCGTTGAGATACATGATCCCGACTCCAACAAAACATTCAAGGTTAAAAACAAGCGTGTCAAGCACTACTGGGGAGAATCATTTGAGTGACACTTTTAGATCCAGTCTAACGTTCGAGAAGTCATGTCTAGCTGATGAATTTAAACTTAGCGCTAGCAGAGAGGCAACTAATGCAATTTGTGTATATATTGTGATCTGTTGTATTTTATTTTTGTGTGTTTAATTTTTGCAGGTAAAGTCATTTCGCGATGGAAGACGTTCTCGCAAATCTTCATAAGTAATTTCCTTCTCTCCCTCAAAATTCTCTGATGAAAGTCTACAAAGCTCGCTTAGAACGAATGAGACTACTGATGATGAAAGGTATTCCTACTGACATTCGTTGGATTATTGAAGCACGAGTCCGATTGGCAGGTGAGTCTTCTAACTCTTTTATTTCACATTTGTCTGGTTTAGGAAGAAGCACCTATGCTAAAAAGAGAAGAGCTAAAAGAATGGGTGTATGCTATAAATTTGCTTGTATGTTTTGTAATACTCGTTGTCGTTCTTTAGGAATAGTGTATGATAACCGTGAAGATAAGATTAATTTCATTAGGGATGGCTTGGGTAAGGAGTCTTTGGATGACATATCTAAGACTCTTGAGACATATCCCAGTGAAAATGTGTATCACTAAATTCGCTTATTACATACACAATTCCAAAGAGAAAGACACAGTACAGTCTCAGGAATCTGACATTAAAATACCATGTTTGCCAATTTATAAGAAAATTGGATGGGAAGCTTGTCCCTGACGCATAGACGTCATTCAAGCTGTTATTTTCTGTAAATATTATATCTCTTTGTCTTTTCCTAGTAATTGTGATTTGTTTTATTATTTTCTTTTATTTTCGCAGACAAGCGCCAGACTTTTTGACCTTTCACGATTTCGTTTATTGTTTTGCTAACAATCGTCCTTTGGAAGATACTAGTGCTATTCTACTAACCCTTTTTCAGGTGCTATAAATTCAACTCATCATTACACTTTTGAAGGCATCCAGATAAAAATGGAAGCCACTTTAAGAAGACGAGTTGTAAATATCTGTGTCTTTTGTGGTACTAGTGTTGGTACTAAGCCACAATACGTAGCAGCAGCACAGGAATTGGGTCGAGCCATAGCTGAAAGGAATGTGCACTTAGTATATGGCGGTGTCAATCTTAGACTAATGAGGATCATTTCAAAGTCCGTACATGATAGAGGCAGTCAAGTCTTGGGAATCATCCCAAAACCCTTGGCGGAGGCGAATCTGATATGATCATCAAACAGAGAGGAACTAATTATGCCAGGTATGTCTGAATGACTGGTAGAAATGATTAACCGTGCTGATGCTTTTATTGCTTTGCCAGGTGGCTTGGGTACGATGGATGAAATTTTTACAGTGTTATCTTGGGCGAACTTGAACATACACCAGAAACCAATTGGACTGTTCAACGCAGATGGATTTTATGATTTTCTTGGTGTATTTCTTGATGATGCCCGAAGAAATGGGTTCGTTCAAAACCTTTAAAAGAATTCCTATTCACTGTCAGAACTGCCCAGGATTTAATAGACCAAATCTTAGGCTTTGAACCACAAATTGACTCTATCCTTTCTAAGATTAACTGGTCCGATAATGATCGTGGTAAAAAGCGTCGGATAAATCTGGATCTTAACCTCTAATTTTCATTTTAGATGTAGAATTTCAGCTAACCAGGTACTATCTTCTAAACTCATCTTGTACTTTTTAAGACATTGGGGACAATGTCTCATTTAGGTTTGGGGGTAGGGAATAATTGTAGTATTTTGTTGTTTTTATTTTTAGTCCAAAATTTTCGAAAAATTCAAAAAAATTAAAAAATTTTACAAAAATAAAAAAATTATTTTGTGTTTTTAATTTGATTAATCATGTGAAATTGGTGCGAGATAGCTGTGTAAGGAGTTTCCACTCCTGAGGCGTATCTCAACCTATTTCGGAACAAGTTAATTTTTTTTTTATTTCCTTTTGAATTATTTAATTTGTGAATTCTCCATAAAACTGATTAAAATGAATCTTCATATGCTCAGTTGATAGATATTATCAACATACATGGTAACATACGGACATGAGTAGTAATTGACGAGTTTGTAATATTCAGTGCTATATTTTAATTGGAGGAAACATCTAAAAAAAAGCGATGGGATAATATATATATATATATATATATATATATATATATATATATATATATATATATATCTGAGATCTGAGTTATTAAGTTCGTATGAGTGTTTTAACACCTAGTGCCCTAAAACCAACTGGTTTGGGAGCCACTGGTCCAAAGCTTGCTACATTGATCAAAGATGTTACAAAATATATATATATATCTGAAGTCCGAGTAATTAAATCCGTAGGGGTGTCTTAACACCTAGTGCCCTAAAGCCAACTGGTTTGGGAGTCACTGGCCTAAAGCTCGCCACATGGATGGAAGATATTGTATATATAAAAAAAAATCAGAAAAATATTCCATTGCTTAAAAAATGTGTGAATTCTGATATAACTTTAGGACAAAAATGTTCCATTCTTTTCAACTACACTTGTGACTATTGTGGCAAAAAATGAGTTGATTAATATTTTGTTGGCTATGTGTATGGAGAATGGTAAAAATAATCGGAGAATTTACTTATTCAATAATTTAGAAAGAAAGAAAACAACTCTAAACTTGGATAAGAAGTTTCACCTGGTTAGTCTCTAACTTCTTTATTCTCTTTTCTCTTGTCTTTTTATTTTTGTGTGCATTAGTTTAACTATCTTTTTACTTTTGTAAAACGTTTGTGGGTATCATTGTTGTAAGCCCTCACGAGACTACAACTCGTCCACTATGGACACCTATGGGTTTAAAGGCTTGTTGCATACGCTAAATGAAACCGTGATCCCTACGAAAGTGGCTTAGTTTAATTTTAAAGATGTTTATGTTATTTTATCTTGTTGTTTTGCTCGAGGACTAGCAAAATGTTAGGTTCGGGGGTGTGATGAGTGGTAAATGTATCACTATTTCCCACTCATTTGACATAATATTTTGTATAGTTTCTTGAGTTTTTTGAATATTTTGATGTGTTTTGTGTTATTTTGTAGATAAATAAAGTTTCAGGACTCTCCGGAAGCAATTCAGTGCCAAAATAGTGAAAAACGGACAAAAGGAAAAAATCTTCTTTTGGCGCGTTGCAACCGATAACGTGCGCTAGAGTCTGCTAACGTACACCGAGACATGTGGACCAATCATAAGATTCTACTAAAATGAATCGGCTTGCTAACATGCACCGAATCTACTACCGTGAGCCTGTCACGTGTCAACATCACATCAAATCATGCTAACATGCACTAGACACGTGTCACCATCACATGCTGCCGAAAATCGCCATCATCACGTGTCGTCTACGTGTCATCCATGTGTCAGCCACGTGGCGTCCACATCAGTCAAATGCCAAGTCAGCTTGCAACGTGTCAGCCATGTCATCATCAACCAATCATCTTAGTCCACATATCACAATCACACGGTGCCGACAATCAACATCGCCACATCATCGTCACGTCAGCACAATAATTGTGTTGCCGACGCCCTCTGCCACATGTCACCTTATCATGAATCCCACTGCCACATGTCGTCGTCTCCGCAAGCCACGCCGCAAATCATGGAACATCCCGACGCGTGAAGCTTGTCGACGCCTATAAATTCAGCTCGAAATTTCAGTTTCAGATGTACCTTCCTCTATGTAATTCCTTGAGAATACTAAGGAGTTTGTATCTAGTTTATTTAATTTCAGTTCTGTAATTAATTTTATTTACTTTTTGTAATAGTAATGTAGTTTCTTTACTTTTTCAGTTTTTACTATTCAGCAATGAGGAGGTAACTTCCCTCTGCTATGGTGAAAGGTAAAGCTTTTATTATTGCTATTTAGATTAATCTCCTTAATAATAATATAATAACTATTTAAAACTTGACTTAATGAGGATATTGCTATATTGGCCGGTTGGTGATTGATATTAAATTAGTTTTAACCCGACTAAGCAAAGATACCGCCTGGTTGGTCGGTTGGTAATTAATTATTAATTTGACTTAATCAGGTTACCGCCTATATAGCTGGTTGGTAATATCACACAATTTAATATATTATATTAAGGGAGATATCTAAAATAGTAGTAATAAAAGTGGATCCTTTAACCCTAGAATTTTCTTTTATTGTACTTTTCCCTTTTTAATTTCTAGCATTTATTTTTCAGCATTTTACTTTATGTCTTTTATTTTTAAGTTTTTACTAGTTGTAAATATGTGTCGTAGCTAAGCCTGTTATCTGGAGTTGTGATGAATTCCAATATCACAGGTTTATACGGAGTTATTTTATAGTTTGGGTAATATAAAGGTTTACTTATTAAGTCTTAAGCTTAATGCGTCTTGTTAACTTGCCACTAATAAGATTGATCTGGTAAACTTAAAATAAACTTGACGAAGGAATTTTAGGTTTAAGACCCTAGACTTAATATCTCACGATCTTCCTTGAGGATAGATAACCATTTAATAGATTTCCTTACAGGATAGACATATACCTATCGGGCTGGGGTAACCACAATTGGAACTGGGTCTTAATGAATCCAGGTAATTTGATTGACATAGACATATGATTTAATTGGGTTACACTGGGTATTTGCATCTGACCATCGACAGAGGCTTTTGCAAAATTTCGTGTTCCAGGTTAGTAAACCAATATATTACACAAATATGGAATAACCACTTCATCTTTAAAAAGATATTGGAAGAAATCACAACCCTTGATAGTTTAATAGTATTGAATTTTCCTTAATCTACTTTCGCGCTATTTTCATTTACTTGTTTTAATTTTAAAGTCTCCATCCAATCAAAACAATCAATCTGTTAGGTACTCGTAAATATTTGGTTTCATAAATTAATAGTTTAGGTATTAAATCCTCATGGGATCGATACTTTTTATACTACTTGAACGATACATGCGCTTGCGTTATACGCCTGTGACAACGCCGGTCAATGAGGCTCTTTATAAGTCATATGTTGTATTTTCTAAGGATTTCTCTCTTATTCCTTTACTCTTTTGAAATTTTACTTTCTTTGAGGCTCGTTTTCACAATAGGTTTCGTTATCACTTTCAATTTTAGATTGGCTTGCTGTGAATTCAGACTACTCCATCTCTAACAGAATATCACCATCTTATGATCCTTATCTAGATTCTGTTGAACTCCTTGGTTCGGCTGTCTTGCCGTCTCATGATTTGTCTGTCCCATTAAGTATTATCCTTTACTTGTTCAAATCTTTACCAGGCTCTTACTTGAGGGGTGACTATATGTATTTCATATAAATCTGTGAATATTCATTACTGTTATTTGTTTAAGTTCAGCGATGGTCTGATTAGGTGTCTATACACTTACTAAGGTCGGGCTATCGGGAAGAAGATTTATCATTCGTTCATTTAGGACCGCATCAGATACTCCATGTCTTAAGATTCCATAACTTTATCAACCATTCTGAGATCTCCATTTATATTACCATCATTGAGCTATGTTATCTATGTTACTATCGGTACTGAAATTCCTTGCTACTTCCATACCTTTTACATTATTTATTTCCATAACATGTCACTTGGCTCTAAGTGATGCTACCGATGCTAGTGGTGGTTCATTCTTATTTTTTATTTTCTAGACCTATTCTCTGGTCATAGGCTACGGCTATAACATTTAATTTGACTATCCATACTGCTACTTTTGTCACTGAGTATCTCCACCCCTTAAACTTTCACGGATTCCTACTTGCATTGGTCTGATATATGGTTTCTTATTGATACTGCAAATTTGCCAATCTTAGTTTGTGTCAGATTCTCTCTTTTTTAACCTTGGGAGCCTCCTTGGTCCCTTTCTGGGTAAATCATATCTCGGAGTTTTCTGTTTCAATCTTAAAATATACCATCGTCGGTCTTCCTTACGATTATCGGTATCTATGCTTTTTAAGGATGGGGTAAGAAACTTCGCATCTCAACGGATGCCAGCGTTCTTGTTCTGGTGTACTATGTCCTGGTAGAGTCTATTACTCATGTCAGATAGGTATGAGATAGGCTCCGTCAGGAAAACTTCCTTAATCGATACCACTGAGAGGTTCGAAATCTAGGTAGCTTAGAGCCGTATCTATATCGGGTTTCTTGGTTGAGGCAACTAATCATTTTTCCTTATGACATTCATATTGTTTGCTTATGGGCCTGGGTTGGGTGTCTAGAATCTCCCTATTCTTTATGACATCTCATGTTTATCGGAAACTCCCACGACTAATCCAGATTTCTTAGTCCTTTTGCCTTCTGATTATCTTTCATTATTCAGGAAACTTGCTATCTATACAAGGTGCTCAAGGGCTATTGGATATACTTGAAAGAATTTTCTAAGGAAGAAATGAATTTTACTTGGCTCTAACTTACATTTGTTTTTGCTCATGCTTATTCTATTCTCTTTACTACTATAAGTTCTGATATATTATTTACTATCTCATTTTGTGTCTCTACCTCTTATTGTCTCTGGTTGCTTTAAGCATCTGTACATCATTCCTTACTTTTCTTATAGCTTTCTCTTCCCACTCCATTGAGTGAATATCCTCAGAACCTTACTATCTATTCTTATAATTTGTTTTCAACTTCTGGTAATAATTTAGGATAATTACGAAAGGATTTTTATCTAGGAAAAGGATTATGGTTACTTTATTAGGAAGAATATTTAGATAGCTTTAGGAATGCTTACTAACCTTTCTATAGGACTTGAGGACGCACTCGAGGACCGGATACTGGAGAGGTAGTGCCTCACATACTAGTACCTCGGGCATACTACGTATACAAGACACCAACACTCTACCTACTGCAGTCACTGACTCTATAGACATGCTCTCATACCATCTTTGTAACATCTCCCTCATCGGAGATGCTACCGGCAGGGAATAGGCCACCATATCCCCTTGAGCCTCTGTTTTCCTGACTTTGATCAACACTACTAATCTCATATCAAATACAAACTCATACATGAGACCATTGTCTAACTTATTAACATAAATTAAATGCAACTCAGTACTCATAAATGTATACTTAGTAATACTTCTCTTCACAATTATGTTCTTAAACACCTTAACTTATAACACACACAATCACAACTATACGAGTAATTGATACATGAATTCAGTTTGACTATGACCGAACTGTAACTTTACACTCGATCTGTTGGACCCAAATACCCTAGTGATTGTCATCGGTATCCATCCTCTTGAGTTCATCCTCTGGGTATACCTGTAAACTAAAACACTGGGATTGGGGGGGTTAAATCATTTGAATGACCTATTGAGTAAACAATTTAAAATGGAAACAGAAATACTTTTCAAAAAATTCATATGTCTCTAAAATCGAAAATCATCTTCAAGAAAATAATATTTTCTGAAAATATTTTCGTATCTGAAATCAATTCTCTTTCTGTGAAACTTTTGGGAAATTCATTTATATATGTAAGACTTTGAGTCTTTTAAAACTCTTTTCATAAAAATGTTTTTTTTTTCTAAATCTCTTTCATAAAACCATCATTTCTAAAAACCATATCTTTGAAAATCTTATCTTTGAAAAACTGTCACTGAAAAACCTGACATATGAGGGCGTTACGTCTCGCCGTCCTCTTATACGCCTAAACAAGTGGTCTTGGGGTGTTACGTCTCGCCGTCGCCTAAGCCACTGAACTAAAGTTAGATGTACGGATTGATACTATCATCTCGACTCTGAATCTAGGGTCTAGAGGTGTTACGTCTCACCGTCCTCATAGCCATGTAATCTAAGATCTAGAAGCATATGTCATCCTTAGTCCTGAACTATGTGTGCACACGTTCTGAATCCATCAATTTCAGTATATATACCAAGTTACAACCAATTTGGGTTTTTCCCCCCATGCTCCAAAATCATCAAAATCATGGTTTTAAAAAAAAATCATAATTTTCTAAAACATCTCTCAAAATATTTTTATTCATTAAAGAACTGGAAATAAACTTGGATAATGCCCTATGTGTGGAAAAGAAAGTTTCAATTCGAAAACATATAAATAAAATCAATTTGAGAAAATGGTCCACTCACTCATTAATAGTTATTGCCAATGATCATGGATGCGACTGAAGAGATTCATGCGGAAAAGCCAATCCGACCTATATCCGAGTATGGTTAGCATATTTCACTGAGAATCTAATCATGATCATGGATGGGGTGAATGTACATGTGTGCCGTATACGAAACCATTAGGGTGCCCACTAACTTCCTAAGATGAACATGGAATGAAACTGACCGAGGTAGAGAGCAATTTCCTAATACGCGTCGCGATGCCCACATGATTCAGACTCGAGGCATAGATCTTCTTCTTGCTCCGTGTCGTGACGCCAGATACTTAGCATCGCGGTGCCCACACAATCAGACCCGAGGCAGAGAGTCTCTACTTGATACGCGTCGCAATGCTGGGTGCTGACCGTCGCGACGCTAGTCCAATTTCAGGGCCAAGCAATTTCAACATCACCTTCTAATCTTCAATTCAACTTAACATTAACCATTTCATATCATCAATCCACACACAAACAATTTATTCTTGTATCACAAAATATAATTCCCCATCACATTCATACACACAAAACTTCATCTCATGTTAATACCATCATAACACCTTCAAAAATGCATACTTACCATGCTCTTAATGCTAATTGAACAAATTCAAACTCTAGGGTATGCAAGATGTGAATTTAGGTTTTATTTTCCTTGCTCAAAACTGAAAAATGAGAAGGATAAAGAGGAAAGAGAGCTTACCATACTTGCAATGAAGCTTGAAAGAACAAAAAATGACTTGAAAAAAAAATGATTAGAGAAGAAATTGGCATGAGAAAATTTCCACTCTTACTCTTTACATTTTTGGATGAGGAAGAAAGTGAATAGTGTCCTTTTTATAGGGTAATTGGCTGATTTTTTTAATGAAATGGGTGGCTAGGATTGTGCCACATCACCAAATCTAGGCCATTCTCGAGTTCACTATAGCATCCACGGAAATTATAATTTTTGACCTGTTTCAGATTTGAATTTGGAAAAATGGCCAACACGGAAGTTGTAGGTCTCAGTTTTAGCTTTCCGAAGATATAAAATTAATAAAAATCAGAGATCATATGAAAAAGGCATGGTCCAAATACTAAGGGTTGTCTGAATTGAATCTTAGAATAAATTCTATTTCGGAATGGCGAGGAATTTATCGAATGTCTGAAGAGTAATTCCGCAAATACATACACGCTCGAACATGATTTATGTTATGTATTACACATCTATAACACAATAGTCATCGGGATTACCGGGTAGTAGTCATCGGGATTATCGGGGTGTTACATATTTATAGCAAAACTTAGGCAATTTTTAATTAATAAAAGTTTTAATCAATTTTTAGGTAATTTTTCCAAATATGTATAATTTGGTGTAACTAATCATCTTTATCTACCACTTTGATTTAATCCAATTAAATCAAGATAAAGTATAATTAATGAATTAGTTACATGTCTACCACGTTGATTTCATCCAATTAAATCAAGACAAATACACATATAATTACATATTTATAATTACCAAAATATCCTCCAATGGTAGAGATATTTATGAATTTACAACAAAGCCCTTGTGTAAATTTTTGATTAATCCAATTAGGTTAAAGTAAATAATCAATGTTATCCAATAACACTTAATTATCTTAGTTGATAATTATAATATCGAATATTATTTATTATCAAAATAATTGGCTACCCAAGTGCTCAATGAGTACACTTTATATTGAAACTCTTTAAATTCAGACACGTTCGTCATATAAGCCTAGCTAATATGTACGTAATTCGTGAAGAACACGAACGACCTTTTTGAACAATACAAGTCAAAATCATCATATATATTTAACAATCCCTCCGTCATAGGCTATCCGAGTTGTGCTTAGAAAACATAGAATACACCTTCAAGTTTCCAAGGCGCACATCTCATGTCGACATGTCCACGATTCTTTACAACTGATGCGATCCATCATAGGTGATTGACTTTGGCCAAAGTCTTCAGAATCGTGACTTACTTATATGGATACCTAAACCCCTTATAGTACACATACGGATCGACGAATCCTATCTTGATTCTCACTTGATTAACGAGTGTATTGGTCTATACCCAACGAACATCTAAAGGCCATACCATGAAAGATTTCTGACATATATGACATCAAAGTGTGGAGGATCTCACACAAAATCAATGCTATCCTATAATCAAATGATCATATATGTTACTCGACTCGAGGAGATTTCTATTGACGGTGGTGTGTACTTCCAACTATTAGGAATCACATATGAGTCATTCAGTATTCAGTCTAACCAATACCCACATGTCTATACGAGCTTCCAAAGCTCATGGTACATTGGGTCAAACCATTGGAACTCCAATTTCAATATGCGACATGTGTTAGTCTTCTAGGTTATAGGAATTATATCGTATTCCAAACCAACGACTATGGATATTTACTTTAAGAATAGTTTATAATAGTAATAATTATCTCAATATCGGACCACCTAGTGTCTAGTATTACTACAAGACTGTTCTAAGGTTGATGTCATTCTTAGCATATTTATACATTAATCTAATATGCATAATGACATTACCATTAATAAGGTTTGAAATGAAAATGTAGTTATTTTATTAATAAATGATAAAATGTACAATACATTATTCGGATTGGCGCTCCAAGCATCAACTCCAACAATCTTTACCTTAGAATTCTAAAGGTTTAGGGTGTTGATTAGGGTTGTGTTTGTATTGATGGTTATCAAAGAACAATCTCACCAAAACATAGAAGACATATGAATCAATAAAGTTTTCAACGTGGATTCTCAAAACAATAGGAAACAAAAAGAATATGAAGACTATGTATTTTGTGTTTCCTACCATAGGCAAAGTGGCTAAGGTTTTCTTTATATAGGTAGGTGATGAACACTAAAACGTGTACATTTATTAAAAGAAAAATTAATTATTTTACACTTGAAGTTTTATTAATCCTCTTAATTTAGTAAATTTGTGAATAACAATTAAATTTATGTTATATATATATTTATTGTGATTTTATTTATTGTATAGGTAAAATATTACCTTGGAAGCTCAACATGAAAAATGGATATGATGAAATCTGAATTTCAGGACCCAAGAAACCTAAAAGAGTGTTACAACTAGATTCAAACCAGACTTGGAAAATATTCAGCGTGTTTCGATTGACAACAAAATAAGCTTATGATGTATTTAACTACACATATTATTATTATTATTATTATTAGTATTATTATTATTATTATTATTATTATTATTATTATTATTATTATTATAATACGTATAAAATATATTTTGGAAGTCTCATCAGGATTTTCTATATATATATAATTATAACATATTATATTATATTATATTATAAAAAAAATAATGCAATGCATTATTGCATTGCTGCCATAATGCATTGCATCTCAAATTGCAATTCAAATGCATTTGCATTTGCTTTTTGGTGTCGAGGTCTCCTATATATATATCAATGCATATAAAATATATGGACTTTCACAACAATCATCAATCAACAAACAATTATGTTAAGGGAATCATCGTGCATTGTACTTACCTCTATCCACGCAAAAGTCCTTAATATGCCTATATTCTCGGTAAGAATCTGAAAAATATAAAATTACGATCAGGTCCATCATTTTTTTCCAAAATTATGATTTTACCCCTAAACTTTCTAAATTTCCATTTTAGCCCCTAAATTTTTCTAATATGTCCAAATAGTCCTAAAACTATTAAATATTACTTATTAATTCCTGAAAATCAGAATTTACAGAATTGCCCTCTAAATCATGCAAATATACAATTAAGTCTAAAACTTTCAAATTCTATCATTTACACCCCAAAATGGTAATAATCACGTATCGAACTCCAACGACCTTCAAATCTATCAACGAAGGAGCCGCTGGTCACGAAACATCTCAAGGATCACGGCGATGGTGGTGGTAGGGGCTGAAACACGGCGGTTATTGACGATCGGTAAAACACCTATAACTACATGATATTTTGCTCCTTTCTCAACAATCGAATGTCCGATTTGGGCAAACGAAGTGTCCAACTTGCGTATCTCGACGAGGGAAAGATTCTGGTCCGGGAGGTTTCGTTCACGCACGGCGGCACGTGGCAACGGCAGTAGGGCGGTCTGGCGGCGTTGGATTCGTCTCATCGAGGAGATTCTCCAGATGTGGTTATTTGCTGGAAACGGAGATCGGACGACGTCGAAAAATCTCTTTCTCTCTATGTCCATAAATTTTCTCTCTATAGGAATGCTCCCTAAATTGCTTTCGATTTCTCTCTCTAAAACTCTCTAAAAATGCTCACAATGCTCTCTGGAAAATCTTCATGGAAGCCTACTGTCCCGACTCAAATGGAATTTAAAAGAAAAACAAAGGTGTGATGAGTGGGATGTTAGTAGGGTTAGGGGGTGTTTTTGTTTGTTTGCTTATGATCATTAGGAGACATGAGATGAGATGATTAGATGATTAGATGATCATTAGGTGGTTATGATAAAGCTTTCATTATTGAAAAAATAATGCATGATGTTATAGTACTATCCTAATTCCTTATGTTACACTCGTTTTTTATCTTGAAATATTAGCCTATGTGTAAGATCAGATCCATATCCGTGTTGGTTCAATCCATTTATTACAAATAAATATGACATATTAGTTTAACCGAATGAAAATATTACATACCTAGATGATTTATTTTTATTTTCTCCCAATTAACTCTGTTTTTTTTTTTTTTAAATACAAAAGTTTATAGCTCTATCATTAAAATTAGCATCTCTATGTAAATAAAGGCTTTTAATATAGGCTATTAATATAGGCCTAAGCAACTCATGGGGGAGTTTTGTATAATTTAGGTGCTTCCACTCCACAAATTTCTTGCCATATGTAAATGAATATTACTACGAATCTAAGTGGAGTAAAAATACATCGAAAAAAGTATTACGCGTTTAGAGAATAAAAAGTGCATTGTGTGTGCGCGTTTTTTTCTTAAATGAAATTGAAAGCGTGCAAATTATGTATTTAAATTCCATATACTCCATATAACACCTAAAAAAATAGCATGGCTCGTTCAATCATCTTAACATATACTCCATATACTTATATTCTAAATGCACAAATAATTAATTTTAATAACGTTTCGAATAATAAAGAAAGAAACAGCCTGTAACATTATTCACTGGCTAATTTTTTGCAGGATTTAATTATCATTAATGTGAATTGACAAAAGGGATTAAACTTTTGAGTAAATTCACCAAAACTGTCCTACCATTAATTAATCAACAATAAACACCTTCATCACATTAATAGCTCCATAAAAACTAAACTATTGTTGGAGTCAGCAAGCAAACGTAACTTGTTGAAGAAGCAAGCGAAAGTAACTTGTTGAAGAAGCTGGCAAAAGTAAAACTTGTTGAAGAAGCTGGCAAAAGCAAAACGTGTTGAAGAAGCTGGCAACACGGTTTTGGCATTATAAATGAGCCTTCCCAGATCATTGTCAGCATCCCTGAAAATCCATAAATTCCGAAATGAGAGAATAGAGAGTAAAGAGGGTTGAGAGGTTTTTTGTAAAGTTTGTATAATAAACTTTGTAATTCTTTTGTTGGTAGTAATAAAAGAAGAGTTTTCCTCTCACATTCCTCTATTTTGTGTGTTTTAATCACAACAAGTGGTATCAGAGCTAAGGTTACTCGGAGGGATCCCGAAACTCAGAAACAGAGGTTCGGTTTGGAAAGTCGGTTCCGACGAAAGTTGTCGAAAATCGATTTTGAGCATACCATCAGACGTTTCACGGCGAGACGAGCACGGTGGTATTTTCGGCGATCAAACGGAGGCCTGAGGACGTCGCCCACGCGCGCACGCGCCGGTCAGAGACTTCAATCACGCGCCTCCACGCGCCTGCTAAGGAAGAAGAAGACGCCACGTCAGCCGCCACGTGTCGCCCAGTCAGCGCACAGTCAGCGCCCGTCAGCGCCCAGTCAGCAGCCCAGTCAGCGCCACGTCAGCAGACCCCGCCCAGTCAGCAGCCACGTCAGCGGTGCCTGGTAAATTTCAGATAGGTCCCTGAACTTTCTGGAAATTACAATTTAGCCCCTATACTTTCAGATATTTACAATTTAGTCCCTGAACTTTTTGTAAATTGCAATTTAGTCCCTGAGATTTTCCGTAATTGCACTTTGACCCCTGTAATTTCTGGAATTTGCAAATTGGTCCCTGTGTCGGATTTTGACAAACGAAGTGTCATTTCCACCATTTTCGACCATTCCGGACGCAACGGTGAGGTCCGTTTTTTGAAATTCTGCTTAGATTTTTTATGATGGAGGGGAGCAACGGAAAAATGATTTTGTTAACCAGTACAAACTATTTCACATGGAGAGGAAGGATGAAAGACCTTCTGTATGTGAAGGACTATGATGGATCGGTATTTCTGGAGCAGAAACCAGAAGGAATGACCGATGGAAAGTGGGCTAATCTTCACCAGAAAACATGCAGTACTATTCGTCAGTGGATCGACGACAGTATCGTGAACCATGTCAGTGAAGAAGACAAATGCACGTGTCTTATGGAGAAAGCTGGAGGAGCTTTTCCGAGCAAAGACTGGAAACAACAAGCTGTACTACATCAAGAAGATGATGGGTTTGAAATACCAGGAGGTACAGCTGTGGCGGACCATATCAACGATTTCCTCGGAACCATGAAGGAATTGTCTGGATTGGGCATAGACTTCGGAGATGAGGTAAATGGCTTAATACTCCTTAATACGTTACCAGAATCTTGGGAAACGTTCAGATCTACGGTGATAAATTCAGCCGCAGATGGGAAAGTCACTATGGAGATGGCAAAGACCAGGATCTTCGAGGAAGAAAAGAGGACGAGAATGCAGGAGTCAGCATCAGCCTCAACCTCAGAAGCTCTAGTGACAGAAAAGAACACCAGAAGGGGGAGGAGTAAAAGCCGAGGCCCAGGTAGATCAGACAAGAACCGGGGGAAATCAAGAACAAGGGATATTGAGTGCTATCACTGTAAAAAGAAAGGCCATATGAAGAGGGATTGCTACAAGTTGAAGAACGAGCAGTCCAGGAGAGATGGTGACTCTAATCAAGAAAGAGTTGCTACTACCACCGAGAAAACCTCCAAAGAATTTTGCATAATGTATGAAGAAGATGTTGTGAATCTTGCCAGCCACGAGACCAGTGGGTGATAGATATGAGTGGCGCATCCATACACGCCACATCTCGCAGAGACTTCTTTTCATCTTACACACCAGGGGACTACGGTGCTGTAAGGATGGGGAATGACGGACAGTCCAAAGCCGTCGGTATTGGAGACATCTGCCTTGAAACAGACAACGGGACAAGGCTAGTGTTGAAGGGAGTCAAGCACATCCCAGACATCCGGTTAAACCTGATCTCAACAGGCAAGCTGGATGATGAAGGTTTCTGCAGCACCTTTAGTGACGGATGCTGGAAGCTCACTAAAGGATCAATGGTCGTGGCACGAGGTAAGAAAGATTCAACTCTGTATTTGATGCATGCTAAGCTTTCAAATAGTAGCATAAATACAGTCAACAGTAATGAGGCAGCCGAGCTATGGCACAAAAAGCTCGGTCACATGAGCCAAACAGGGATGGAGATACTACGCAGGCGGAATGTTCTTCCGGAATTGAAGAACTCACACTTACGGAAGTGTGAACACTGCATGGCTGGAAAGCAGAACAGAGTATCCTTCCAGAGCTCCCCGCCTCAACGGAAACCGGAGGTACTAGATCTCATACATTCAGATGTATGCGGTCCGATGCAGACACGAACACTTGGTGGGTCACTGTATTTTGTGACATTTATTGATGATCATTCAAGGAAGATCTGGGCATACACCTTGAAGAGAAAAGATCAAGTGTTGGGAGTGTTCAAGGAGTTTCATGCTTTGGTGGAGAGAGAAACCGGCAAGAAACTCAAATGCATCAGAACAGACAACGGTGGAGAATACAGAGGTCCGTTTGATCAGTACTGCAAGATGCAAGGAATCAGACATCAAACGACACCTCCGAAGACACCTCAGCTGAATGGCCTAGCTGAGAGGATGAACAGAACCTTGTGCGAGAGGATCAGAAGCTTGCTGTCACAAGCCAAGCTGCCGAAGACATTTTGGGGGGAGGCACTCATCACAGCAGTTCATGTTTTGAACATGTCCCCAGCGGTCGCACTGAAAGGTAATGTTCCTAACCAAGCTTGGACAGGTAAAGAAGTGTCTTATGAACACTTGCATGTCTTTGGGTGCAAAGCTTTGTACACATCCCAAAGGACGAGAGATCCAAGCTTGATGCAAAGACGCGACAGTGTGTCTTTATTGGCTATGGTCAGGATGATTTCGGCTACAAACTGTATGATCCTGTGGAGAAGAAGATGTCAGAAGCCGAGATGTTGTCTTTGTTGAAGACCAGACCATAGAAGATATCCGAAAGGAGATGAAGACAATGCCCCAGCAATACAGAAATGTGAATCCAGAACCTCATACACCGGTGCCAGTACGAGTTGAAGATGAGGTTCCCAGACATGAGGGTACAGGTGATGAAGCTCCCAGAGATGATGATCATGATCAACCACCAGTACCAGAAGAAGCTACACCAACAGTTCCACAGAGAAGGTCTGACAGAGAGAGGCGACCTTCAACCAAATACTCTGCATATGAGTATGTGCTGCTTACTGACGGGGGAGAACCCGAGAGCTACCAGGAGGCTGTGGAAACAGAAGACAAGAGAAAAGTGGGAGGAAGCCATGCAAGATGAGATGAAATCTTTGCATGACAATCACACTTTTGAGTTGGTGAAATTGCCAAGAGGCAAACGGGCTTTGAAGAACAAATGGGTGTACAGGGTGAAGCAACAGAGCATACTTCACAACCCCGGTACAAAGCCAGACTAGTTGTCAAGGGATTCAATCAGAGGAAAGGCATTGACTTCGATGAAATCTTCTCTCCAGTTGTGAAGATGTCATCCATCAGAGTGGTACTCAGCTTAGCAGCAAGCCTCGACCTGGAAGTTGAGCAGATGGATGTCAAGACCGCATTTCTTCACGGGGATCTGGAAGAAGAAATTTACATGGAGCAACCAGAAGGCTTCAGAGTCAGCGGGAAAGAGGAATTTGTGTGCAGACTCAGGAAAAGCCTCTACGGTTTGAAACAGGCACCGAGACAGTGGTACGTGAAGTTTGAGTCAGTTATGGGGGAGCAGGGATACAAGAAGACCACTTCAGACCATTGTGTTTTCGTTCAGAAATTTTCTGACGATGACTTTATCATCTTACTGTATGTAGATGATATGTTGATAGTTGGCAGGAATCAATCGAGGATTGATAATTTGAAGCAGCAACTGAGTAAGTCTTTTGAGATGAAAGACTTGGGGCCAGCTAAACAGATTCTTGGCATCAGGATCGGTCGTGATCGGAAAGCCAGGAGGTTATACTTGTCACAGGAGGAGTACATCGAGAAAGGTACTTCAGAGATTCCAGATGGACAAGGCTAAAGCGGTTAGCACTCCTCTTGCTACCCACTTTAGATTGAGTACGAGACAGAGTCCCTCTACTGAGTCAGAGAAGAAGGAGAAATGAAACAGGTTCCATACACCTCAGCAGTGGGAAGTCTTATGTATGCCATGGTGTGCACGAGGCCAGACTTAGCACACGCAGTTGGATTGGTCAGCCGGTTTATGTCAAACCCAGGACGGGAACACTGGAATGCGATCAAATGGATTATGCGGTATCTTCGAGGCACATCCAAGATGAGGTTATGTTTTGGAAGCAGCGACAAACCAGTGTTGATGGGCTACACCGATTCAGATATGGCAGGAGATGTGGATACCCGAAAGTCTACTTCGGGGTATCTGATTACTCTCTCAGGAGGAGCTGTGGCATGGCAGTCGAGGTTGCAGAGGTGTGTTGCACTTTCTACAACAGAGGCAGAATTCATTGCAGTTACAGAAGCTTGCAAGGAAATTGCTGTGGATGAAGACATTCGTCCAGGAATTGGGTTTCAAGCAGGAGAAGTACATTTTGTACTGCGATAGCCAGAGTGCTATCTATCTCGGTAAAAATTCCACATTTCATTCGAGGTCAAAACATATCGATGTGAGGTATCACTGGATACGGGACGTCCTGAGCTCAAGGCTGTTAGAACTCAGGAAAATTCACACCGACGACAACGGTGCCGATATGTTCACGAAGGTTTTACCGAAAGAGAAGCTTGAAATCTGTCGTGCAATAGCCGGGATGATACAACTCTCCACATAGTCAGAGTGGGGAGATATAGAGAACTACGATTGGCTTGATCCCAACTCAAGGTACGTAGGCAGTCATACAAATGCAGCCAGTGGAGGATCCTTTTGAGGATCCGGTTTGGATGATTGATGGTCGGCTCAGATTTTGGACAAATCTTCACCGAGGGGAGATTTGTTGGAGTCAGCAAGCAAACGTAACTTGTTGAAGAAGCAAGCGAAAGTCACTTGTTGAAGAAGCTGGCAAAAGTAAAACTTGTTGAGAAGCTGGCAGGCACAAAAGCAAAACGTGTTGAAGAAGCTGGCAACACGGTTTTGGCACTATAAAATGAGCCTTCCCAGATCATTGTCAGCATCCCTAAAATCCCTAAATGTGAATTGAGAGAATAGAGAGTAAAGGGGTTGAGAGGTTTTTTGTAAAGTTTGTATAATAAGCTTTGTAATTCTTTTGTTGGTAGTAATAAAAGAAGAGTTTTCTCTCACATCTCCTCTATTATTGTGTGTTTTAATCACAAAAACTATAAATAACCAACATCTCAATTCCTTTCCTCAAAAAACGCAAATCGACAATGCCTCCAATTCAAAAAACAACAACAAGTTGTTTCATGTATTCTAGTTAATTTAGATGGCAAAAGTATCACCAAATGCGAGAGCTCCTCCAATGATGTTAATTGCTCTGTGCATGGCGACAATGCTATCCACAAAGGAGGAATGGACAAAATGATACCATTCCACATGTCACCGAGTGTTGGTCTTCATTAACAAGCATACCACTTGCCTCACTAAGATTTACACTTCAATTTGATGGCCCAAAATTGGGATTACTTGGTCCCTTCTTGTTGTAATGCCATCAATCAAATCAGCGGAGTTGTTGGCCTAAGATGTTTCCATTAAACCCGTTTTTCCCAACACTGCTCAAGCATTTTTTGTGCTTACCTCCACCTCCAGCAATGAAGCAAGCAAGATCTCTCTGCCAAAGCCAAACGTTACTGAAATTGCAAAATGTTGGTCCTCTATTACAAGCACTGAAGGGTGTGCTTTAGAGATTTATATATCACTCACCACTGGCCAAGCTAGTATTGGCCCCGCTTGCTGCAAGACTGTTACTGAAATTAACGATAAATGTTGGCCTAAAATGTTCCCATTGAATCCTTTCTTCCCTCCATTATTGAAGAACACTTGTGCGAAGATCATTGAGGCACCATCACCTACGGTAGTTTGAACAAGAGACACCATCATTGCTTTTTCTTTTTTTAGCTGATTCTTATAACAAATAGAATGGACTGCATCTAGGATCATGGGAATTAATACCAAGTGTTCGGTTCGCTGGGTAAATTTAGGAATTGTAATCATTCATTCTTCATAATAAATATTAAAGAAAAGATTTATTGAAATTGTATTGCTCCATTTAATAAAATCATAACCTGACCTTAAAGCTGTTATCAAATATCACCCTTCAATCTCACATCTACTGCTAATTTTGCCAATAGTCAAAATTTGCAACATTAAGAGATTCGGATTCAATAAACAGCAAAGAGATAGCAAAACAAAAACCAAGGTTATTCTCTTTTCGAACAACCATGGCCTTTACATATGTTACAAGAAAGTTTAAAACTTTTGATGAAAATGGGCAGGAGGGACAAACATCCTTCCATGCATCACCCAAAAAAAAAAAAAAAAAATCTAATCATGGCAATGGTGAAGGAGAAAAACTTTAAAAAATGCTTGTAACAGCAGCTGAACCACAAGTTATTATGACAGAAATGAGTCAGAAGCATTTTTTTTTTGAATGGTTGGAAACCCCACCGTCAAATGATTTATTCCGGGCTTAAGCGGAACAGGTAAAACCCCCGGATGTCCCAGGCTCTTACAAGAAACGCACTCCCTGGATTCGAATCCAGGACCTCAAGGTGAGATCCTGAGCCCTACACCACCAAGTCACGCCCTTTTGAGGACATCCGTCAGGAGCAACATGTTAAAGTGTATGCACTTAAACTAGTTATGAATGTTATGGTTTAAGGTAAAATAATTTATTATTTTTTTAAAAAAATACATTTGTTTTCTACATATCATTACATCCATATTTTATATGTATATTCTGAGGTATTATGTCAGATGAATATCGTTAATCCAAAGACGTTTTTGATTATAGGAGTCAACGATATTTATACGAATAAGTTTCAAATTAAGTTCTTGGTAAAATGTGATTTTTATACAGGACAATAATATATCACTTGACTAATATTGTTGTGTGTCGCCTAAATTGACATATGATGTTAATAGAATGGATGATGAGTCTCATATCATAAGGACACAAACAATAGATATTTTCATTAGTATAATGCAATATCGAATAGGACCACAAAAGCGTAAGATCACATGGTAATATTATTTAAGGCCATTGATCTTCGTAATAATACATTAGTGTCATCATATCCTCTGAACTAAGATTGCATGATGACTTGTGTGATAGTACGCTTGGTTCACTAGTATATCTGCATTCGACTATCCACGTCCTTTGAATAAATGCTAGATGACCTTGAGCGATTAACGTAAAAAGTCACGTATGCTTCAAGAAGGGATCCAATAACTTTGATAATAAAAGCTGGAGATGTTTCAAGGAAACTAAAAGTTGTGGACACAAGTCTTTACGCAAAGCAGTCGATATCTTAGAGATATAAATTCACAAGATCGAGTTTAAAGATGTGTCGAGTAGAAATGATTTGACCTTACCATGATCCTAAACTCGATGAGAAACATAAATATCAGAATGAGTGGGATGACATGCTCAAAGTGTATTCTAACAGGTTCATAAGTTTTCCTACTTCATTCATCGACTAGGGGCCATAATTTGCTGCAAGGCAATTACCCATGGTCTGTGAGATATCATGGAGATGAAATATTAAAGAGTTAATGGTATCCCACTACTACTCGATAATGAACCTAGGACGGTCGTACAAATATAGTTATCGTCTATGTTTCAAATTCAAGGATGTTTATCAAAGGTTAATGAACGATTATTTTGAAAAAAATAAGATTTCCTAATAAGATTAGGATAATCGAGATATTTCAGAAATATTAATTTAATTAATAAATTCAAAATATAAAATTAGATTTAATTGTTTAAATAAATATTTGATATTTATATTAAATAAATTTAATCTAATTAATATAATCTTAATTATTTGTTAATTAAAATTAAGCAAGATAAATAAATTAATTAATAGTTAAATAATTATTGGGCCAAAATAATATTTATCTTTTGAGCTTTAATTTAGTGGGCTAGCACCCTATTTAAATAGAGTCCTAATTAAGATTAAATAGGGAAATCTTTATTTAATAAGAAACCTTATTTAATTAAGTTTCCTAATTTATTTTAGAAAGAATCTTTAAGAGTCCGAATTTGATTTGGAAAGATCTTGGATTGTCCTTATTATATTGTGATACAAATAATGCAACTCATAGCCTATTTAAAAGCATCAAATTCGGCAAAGCCAGGTAGAGTTCCTCATTGGTCGAATTTCATATATTCTTCCTCTCTCTTGGAATAGTTCCAAGAATGTTCCGAGATTAATTCCAAGAAAATTTATTCATTGGATCTTTAATTTAAAACTTCAACATCCTAGAAAATAAAATGAGTTTCTTTGTTCTCAAAGTATGAGCAATTTGTTCCTAGATGAGAACTTGTGTGCCAACTAGTGGTGTAATGCTTGGTACATTATATAAGGTAAAAATTCAAGAAGGAATTCAAGAAAGGCTCAAGAAAAAAATAAAACATTCAGGTATATTGTAACACCCCACCAGAGGCAGGATGCTACCAGCAAGAGACACGATTGACCCATCTCCATAAGCCTCTGAATTTACCGAAAATTCGGCATGATGTATCCTAAACCCTGGACAACCTAGATCGCAGTCCAGCATCAAAAGGAGACTAAAAATACATCAAACAAATAAAAGGACCTCAGATCCACACAAATCTCATCAAAATCATATCCTAAAGGCTCCGCCCACACTATCTATCAACACTCAAGGGCTCTGTGCCTACCACAACAGAAACAATCAAAACATTTATGTAATATATATACAAACAGCGTGCTCAGCACGAAAATAAAATATTAATCTCAAATCCCCCACTTTCTAAAGCTTATCCCAGGATACTTGCGAGGGTGACTGCTGCTTGGGTGATCCGCGCCTCGAGCATGACTTCCATAATTGAAATGGTTGACCGATTAGGAAGCCAACCTACAAAACTAGCAAACTAGTTTGGTGTGAGTTATAAGAACTCAGTAAGTAACCATGCTAGCACTACAAACAAAACGTACAAGTCATTTACATTAGAAGTTTTTCAGAATTTATAAGTTATTAAGAGTCTTAGAATTATCAGCTTCCTATTATCCTTTATATTTTACCTATATCAAATTTTCATATTTACATATTTACATATTGTTAGTATAGTAACTTAACATTCAAAGCACACGAAATATAGATTTGAAACCACAAAGTACGTCACATAACATTAAAACCATTTCAATGTTAAACATGAAGTCACACATTAATACCTATCACAGTTGAATATCTTTGAAATATCATCAAATTGGTAAATTTAACAAACTTTCTTCAGTTCAGTTATAGGCTATCTTTAATACCAAAACCTCTTTCTTCAATATCAAAACAATATTTCCCTAACCTTCTTTAATCTATGATAACCTTACAATAGCTTAACACTTGGGTTTCGTATACATTCACACATACCATAGAACATTTCTTGTATATACATGCGAATACAATATCATAATTCTTATACATATACGTACATACCATTACAATTTAGCAAACACCCTTATAACCTCTGATATTCATATCGATTTCAAATCAACCATTCATCTCACATAAGCATACATAATTCATACATATCACGAGTTCCATCATACATACACACACACTCAGGCATCTTTACAGTCATCACGCAACCAACTAAGAAGCACATATAACAATCGATACATCAAAGATCACATCATCCAACAATACATACATTCGGCTGGTTTACACACACAATGCTCGTACGAGACTCATTACCTATTTTATAATAGTTATGAGATGAATTTGTCTGAACAGATTCCTAACCAGCTCGACTACTATACCACAAAATCATCAACCAATTAAACCTACATTCATGCATACATATCACGACATACCAAACTTATAGCACAACTTTTCATACATAAGCACATCTAAAACAAACACCCTAAAACTTCATTCAACACTCACGTACATACACATGTTCCAAACATACGAATATATGTATTACTTCGATTTCACGTATCATAGCTTTTACCAATCTTCATGTCTTAACATCATATGTATATACAAATACATGTTCATATACTTATACCTTTCCATATTCATTTATATACATGTTTTTATATCGATACAGGTTCATACCATTACATACATCCATACATATACATATCATTACTAGTCCATGTAGTTACATGAATCAATACATACATGTAGCCATTAAACTCATCAATCTTTTCAAAATATATATCATAGCATTATCCTTGAACATTCCACTTTAAGACACATCAATACATGCATACATACATCATCATCAAACTACTCACTTCATATCATAGCAATAACGAAAATCCTTACCTGTGAAGGTCGACTACCTAACTGTACATAATCACGAACTTCTTTCTCAATACTACCTCTTATATATTCTTGTCTTAACCTAAACACTTCAATTATATATATATACACATATTTAATCATAAATCAACATTCAAGTACTCATTGTATGGTTTACTTACCTGGCTTGGCAAGCACTCTGGGTCCTAGTCACATATGTCAAAACAAATGGCGAGACACCGTTAGAATCACGACTTACGGAGTTCTCGACTAAACTACGACAAAATCTTAGCTTTACAGGAACAGCCAAATCAAGTTTGTCTTCAATACTTTCAGTTTCAATGGTCTTAAATCATCATTACAAATTAATACAAGCCACTAGTTAACATGAACTCTCGGGTTTAAGTATTTTTGAAAAATATTCTGAAAAAGTTTTCGCAAACGCTACAGAAGGGTTCTAAACCCTCCGAACCAATCCGGATTTATACAAACATGTTCGTAATATCATATATAACTCATAACTATTGTTAAAATCAAAACACATCATTACTTGCAAAAATCCCACTTTTACCGAAACTTACATATTCTATCAGATTGATCAAACTCGTTCCGTTTTCACTCGGATTCTACCAAATGTGCATATTCGATATACTAATACTCAATCAATTCTATTTATATCATTACGCTACGCTACGAAGCTACTGGATACATCCGAATATTTAACAACAAACTTGAAATTTGTGGATTTTTTTACCGAGAGGTCTTACCAAGATTTCGAGGCCATATACGGACTCCAAACGATCCCACAAACGCGCTGAAATAGACGGAATTCTGATCAAAGTTACTGATAAGTGCATGAAAATATACTTTGAACATCACTAAGTCGGCTCAATTATCAATTATTTAATCTTAATTATAATTTATTTTGTGCTTTGTTATTAGGAAGCAATGAAACATGAATCTTGGAAGCATTTGCACATGTTTCGGGAACTTACGGACGGATCGAAAGCACGCAAGAAGAGCAAAAACACAGAGAACGCAGCACCAGAGGAAGGAACTAGTGCCGCGACGCCCACTTCCTGGCATCGCAGTGCCCACTTCCTAGCGTCGCAGAGACTCCATAGCATCTCCCATGCAATTTGGCCACAAGTTGGGCCCCGCAACGCCCACTTTCTGGCACCACGGTGCCCCGATAAAGTCTCAGAAACTTAATTTGGACGTGTTTCACGCATATATGGACTCCAGAACTTCCCTAATAAACCCAAGTTCGTCCAAAACCCTAAGAGGAGGAGAAAAATAGAGAGAAACAAACAACAAAGAGATTAAATTTCATATTTTAGAGAGAAGAACGAGGACTTCATGCCAAACATGATGCTCCTCCGATCTATCAAGATTATGTCTCTTTTCTATATGGAGAACTAATATCCTAGGCAAAACTAAGGATGAACTCTTATAATTAAGTTCTTATATTCATGTTTTTGATTCCTGAATGTTCTTCAACGTTTAATATAATTGATATTTTGTTATTCTTTATTATCTTTTGATTGCATAATCCAGAGATTGTGTTTTACCAACTTGCATATTTTGTTATTCTTTATTATCTTTTGATTTATCTTTCTATGTGTGATTGGGGAACCCAGTCGTGACTGGTAATGTTGTTTTATGAGTTGATCTTCTGCTGTAGTATTGTCTGATGGTATATTATCGACGTTAGATAGGTCATAACGATATTATTGTGTGTTATTAACATAAAGAAAATAATTCATCGATTACCTTAGAATTTAATATGTTTTTATTGAAATATCTTCTGATTGTTGGTTTGGGATGTGAAACCTTCAATTGAGTAATAAAAAGGAATCAACTACTGAGTATATGGATTTGATACAAGAGGGATTCCCGACACTTTGCTGTTTTTATTGAAATATTTTCATAGTTTTTACTTTACATAGCAATTGAATCCTTTTTCTTCAATTATGTTATTGCTAACGCTTTCTTTAAGTGAATTAGTTCCTTGCAACCATCTCTCTGAGGAATCGACACCCCAACTATAATACGATAACCGCAAGTATTATTTGGACGTAATCAAATTTTGGCACCGTTGTCGGGGAGACGGTTTACAAGCAAAAGGAGCAGGTTTGTTTAGTCAACAACAAAGCGGTAACTTCATTCCACCTTTATTTTTATATTTGTATTTTCTATTTTATTTATTTAATTTCAGTATTAGTTTTAGTTTAAATTCTTATTTTTAGTTTAGTTTCTTTTATTTCTCTTTCTAGTATTATTTTTGTTTGAGTGTATGCATAGACTTAGGGATCAGTTTGGAAGATTTTTTAGAATTGAAGAGGAAGATTCAGATTTAGAAACTCTATTTAAAAACCTTTTTGCCACACCACCTAGATCTAGCACACATAGCATGAGTGAGTACGAGAGGCCACCCATCAGGTCTCTTGAGGAGAACCTCAACCCCACTCGCACAGCTACACCATCATGCATAATGTTTCCTCCTAATGCACCACATATAGACTTTAAACCTGGAATGATACAGTATCTCCCAACCTTTCATGCTTTGGAGAATGAGAACCCTTTTATGCACATTAGGGAGTTTGAAGAGATTGTAGCAACTTTCCATGACCGATTTGGGACAATAGACACAATTAGACTTAAGTTATTCCCTTTTGCCCTTAAGGATAGAGCTAAAAGCTGGTTGTATTCTTTAAGACCTCATTCAATAGGATCATGGGGTGAGATGACACATGTATTTTTTAATAAATACTTCCCACACCATAAGACTAATGTCCTAAAAAGACAAATCTCTACCTTCTTCTAGAAAGACAGTGAAACCGTTTATCAAACTTGGGAGAGGTTTAAAGAGATGTTAGCTAGTTGTCCTCACCATGGGTATGAGAGTTACCGTTTAGTAAGTTATTTTTATGACGGTCTAACCCCTAAAGAGTGCCAATTCGTTGAGACGATGTGCAATGGTGAGTTTATACGAAAGGACCCTGACGAGGCATTGGAGTATTTAAATGACCTAGCTGAAAAATCTCACACTTTGACTGGACCTAATGCCATGGATAGCACTTATAGGACACATTCGACTCCTTCTAGCGGAGGCATACACCATTTTAGGGAAGATGATAGCCTTAGAGCACAGGTTGAGCTATTTACTAGAGAGATATGAGCTTTAAAAGCCAAAGATAGTAAGACTATGCATGCGGTAGCCCATCTAGAACCTCAAGGGGTGTGTTTTGTGTGTAAATGGAGTGACCACATAACCCACGAGTGTCCTTTATATGGTGAGATGAGGGAAACATATGAGGAATAATGTAATACCTTAGAGATGTACAAGAAACCTTATACACCGTATTCAGACACTTATAATCCTGGATGGCGGAACCACCTAAATATTAGTTGGAAATATGAGTCTCAACAGCCCACTCAAACATCACAGCCTAGAAGTTATAGTGCCCCACAGTATCACACACATGTCATTCCTAGAAATTATTTAGAGGATATTGTGCACACATTTATAGAGGCCCAGAGTAAAACTAATCAAAGGTTTGAATCATTAATAGCTCAGGTAGTTGAAGACAATAAAGAGATTAAGAGTCAAGTCTCTAAATTGACTAATGTCCTGAGGGAGGGTGCAAGAACAGGGAAAGTTTCCATCTCAAGCTCAACTAAATCCACAAGGGCAACACAATTCACATGCTGATCATAAGTCATCCAATGTAAAAGGTGTCAATTTCATAATCACTAGGAGCGGTAAGGAGATAGGGATGCAGGAAACCTTCAACATTATAGGTGACCCCAAAGATAGTAGTATAAATACTTCTCAGGAAGAACAAGTGCCCAATATCCCAGTTCGAGTACCTTTCCCTCAAGCTCTTAGGCCTATTGTGAGAGCTACAGACCCTAATGGTGAGATCCTAGAATATTTAAAGCAAGTAAAGATTAATCTTCCTTTGTTACATGTGATCAAACAGGTTCCCACATATGTAAAGGTTTTGAAGGATCTATGCACCATGAAAAGAAAGCATCATGTGATGAAGACTGCATTTTTGACAGAACAATCAAGTGCAGTGATTGACCAGAAGGCCCCACCAAAATACAAAGATTCGAGATGCCACACGATTGCTTGCCAAATTGGCACATATGAGTTCGGTTAGGCTTTATTAGATTTAAGCGCTAGTGTTAATCTCATGCCATATTCTATTTATCTGCAGCTCGAACTTGGAGAGATTAAACCTATATCTGTGGTTTTACAGTTAGCTGATCGTTCTATCAGAACACTGCAGGGAGTAGTTGAGGATGTTTTACTGTAAATTGGTAAATTCGACTACCCTGTTGATTTCCTAATTTTAGACAGTCAATCTGTGGTTCACACTGAGTCAAAAATGCCTCTTATCTTAGGTAGACCTTTTTCTTGCTACAGCTAATGCCCTTATCAATTGTAGGAACGGTCTCATGAATATATCATTTGGGAATATGACACTGGAGGTGAATATCTTTCATGTTGAGAAACAACCACGGGATGACGATGAGTGTCATTATACATATCTGATAGACACAGTCTCCCCAGATATAGCTTCTTTACAACATGAATCTAACCCTTCCGATCTGGACCTAATCCTAAAGAACCATAAAAATAGGAAAATGAGAGTTAGTGCCCACCTGAAGATGATCCCTGGAAAGTAAAAAAGGTGGTTGAGCCAATTTTTCCTTATGTTCAGTCTAAAATCTCAGCCATCAGTAGACCATGAGGATCGATGGATACAATACCACAGCCAGCCATAAATTCTTTTTCATGTCTTCATCATCAGTGTCTACCAAAGAAGAAAGAACATGGCACTATTTGGTCCGCTATATGGAAGCCACCATGAAAACTTGGGTGACTGCGTCTGGCTAAATACGTCAAACTTAACGCTAACGGGGAGGCAACCCTTGCATCTGTATTTATTTTATTTATTTTATTTTGTCATTTTCTTTACTTTAGTTTTATTTTATTGTGTGCTAATTACATGTTTATTATTTGCATGAGTATTTATGCAGGTGTTACCGCAACCCACACAGCCCATGCAACCAAAGTCTCACCAGTAGGAGCTTGATCAACTCCATGCGTGGTAGTATTGTTCCTCACTCCTTTTTCTTTATATTTATACTACATTGAGGACAATGCAAGTTTTAAGTGTGGGGGTGTATGCATGTACTTATTATAAAAAATTTAATCATTTTTTATTACGTTTTTAGTCATTAATAGTAAAACATAAGTCCAATGATGAATATTGTCTGCTTTAGGATGAAAACTTATAAATGATACGTTCTTTAATGTACTTTTACCTGAAGCCTCGAATAGTTGATCTAGGTTAGACTCGTAAGCACTTAACTATAGGTTTTTAGCAGTAAGAACCTAGGTAGTTGGCGAAGTGACTAGTTGAAAAAATTACATGTCGATGAATGGTTGTTTGCTTAGATGTCTATCCTGATTTGATAGTGTTATTATGTATGGTATGTTTAAAAATAAAAGCATAAAGTTTTGAAAGAAAGAAAAAATAAAAGAAAGGAAGAAATTAAAACCACCTATAACCAATAAACGTGAAGCTACCCATGGGCGAGTGTTAGGACCACCATGAAGAGAAATGCTACCTTAAAGGGTAGATGTGTTGAAAAAAGAAAATATTTTGAAACAAGAAACATAAAAAAATAAAATAAGAAAAATCATATCATAATGAGCAAAGAAAGGCAATTGCAAAGCATAATTGAGATATCTAGGTTGGTTTGACCCATCGGATCCCAATTTTTAAACAAAATCATTGAGTTGGCTTACCTAGGAATCAAGCTGTGAATGAACCTTTACACACACACACTGTGAGTCTGGCTTAGATGATTTATTGAAGGACTTGGATTTAAGTTGCATTGAGTACTTTGAAAGTTCTCTAATTTCATTCTTAGTCATTCTTTGAGGACAACAATATATGTAACTATTGAGACTATTTCATTTTGTTATTTTTGCATGATTGTATATGTTTTGAATGACATTTGTGGGTGTCGTCACTGTAAGCCATCACGAGACTATAAATCGTCCACTAGGGCCACCTAGGGGTTTAAAGGCTTGTTGAATATGCTAAATGCAATCGTGAACCCTACGAAAGTGGCTTAGATAGTTTTTATTTATTTTTAATTTAGTTTAGTTCTTATTTTCTTTTGCGCTTGAATTCCAAGGGACTGACAATAAGCTGGTTGGGGGTTTGATAAGTGCATGAAAATGTACTTTGAACATCACTAATTCTGCTCGATTATCAAGTATTTAATCTTTATTATAGTTTACTTTGTGCTTTGTTATTAGGAAACAATGAAACATGAATCTTGGAGCAATTGCACATGTTTCAGGACCTTACGGACGCATCGGAAGCACGCGGGAAGAGCGGAAACACAGAAAATGTAGCACTAGAGGAAGACACTAG
>SKCR01027569.1:0-77074 GCA_019454045.1 Zanthoxylum bungeanum | reverse complement strand
TCCTCACCCAAACTTTCTTAGGAATCTCCTCCACTTGAGAGTTCCTAGTCAACACAACAAGTTTCTCACTAAGGAATTTAGCTTGTTTGGTTAGTGCAGAAACTTGAGACATTAGCTTTGAGGAGTCAAATCTAGGTGACATAATCTTAGGCCTTTTCTTATGTTTGTGCAACATGTAGCACTTAGGCCTAATGTGTCTTATCTTGCCACATTGATGGCATACATGCACAAACCTCGGATGAGAACGAGGTTTCCCTTTCGCACCTCTAGATTGAGGTTGAGGAATGTGACGAGGAACAAATGGAGGAATAACATGACTGCACTCAACAGGCTTCTTGCCTAAGTCATGTTTAGGAGGGTTAGACACTACTCCAGACGATGGCGCCTGATTGCAATTAGGCTCAACACTAATTCCTAGCATGCAGTCTAGTTTTTTATTCCCACTGGAAATTGAAGACAACTGGGTTCTAGCATTTTCAAGATCGACCTCTAAAGTTTGTACCCTATCAACAAGACCTCTATTTCTCTCCTCCAGGTCATCTACCATCAAGAGGCTTTGCTCAAATTTGGCTTGAGCTTCATTCTTTTCTAGCTCAACTAGTTTCAGCCTCTTATTGACATTTATATTAGTCTTCTTAATAGCTAAACTCTCATTAAACAGTTCATCATAAGCTACCTGAAGACTATCATCATCTACAGACTTATTGAGAGAGACTTCTGAATCAACATCATTAACTTCATTCTCTCTCTCATTAGACACACTAGCATTAAATGCCATAAAATTGCTCTTGTCTTTAGGAGACTCATCAGAAGTATAACCACTTTCTGAATCATTAAGGGAGGCTGCCATGACTTTCTTACCTTTAGCCTTAAGTATGTGGGACACTCAGGTCTAATGTGCCCATATCCTTCATATTCATGGCACTGGATACCACAAGATCTACTACCTCTATCCTCTTTAGACTCTCTCTAGCTATGCCTACTCTCTCTAGGCCTATCCTCCCTATCCATATCACTGTTACAACCAATCTTTTTCAGCTTAAAAAATTTCTTAAACCTCTTGGCAACATGGCCAAATCATGATCCATGAGGGTATTATCATCAACACTAGACAATTCATGAGCAACTTCTTTCGCGATCTTCATCGCTATAGTTTTTGGCTTTTTATAACCAGAAAGTTTCTTCTCATAAACCTGCAGTTTTCATACGAGGTCATCTAATTTAAGCTGATCGAGGTCATTGCTTTCCTCGATAGTGGTAATCTTGGGTAGGAACTTATCAGGCAGGGATATAAGGATCTTCCTAACTATCCTACTGGAAGAGATAGTCTCTCATAGATTAAAGCTTGAGTTAAAGACTGTTGGAGTTCTACGGTCCCAAGGATCGAATAATAAGCATAAAACATACATGTGAATACAATCAACGAAGTTGCGGAATACTCACAATGATCGGTTTGCGATGCTACGAACAAAATCTTCAAACTTTGAGTCCTTGTGGTTCTCGGCAAACTGCAGATTTTTGTCTACAAAAATTCAGCCATCATCAACTTTTGAGCTCCAAGCTTTGTGTTGATTCCTTACTCACGTGTGCGGTTTCCCTATCACCTTCGCAAGACTCCATTGTGTGCTAACACTTGATGATTTTGCCACAAAATCATCACTCTATTTCTTGTCCATGGCTCTCGGCATTTTGGGCAGAAACCAGAAGAAAAACAGCCCTTGTGGGCGTGTGGGAGAGGAGAAGGAAAGAAAAGAGAGAGTGATGTGGTTGGCCGAAAGTGTATCTAATACACATTTATTTTATTTTTCCAAAAAATCAATAAATTGATTTACCAAAAATCTTTCCAAAAGTCAAATGGCAATGTTGGAGCCAAAAATATTTAATGCTTTCCAACCACTTCCATCAACTATTCACATCATTCAATCAATCAAGTGACAAGTTGTCACATCACTCAAAGTGACTAATGATTTGACGTTTGATGTGACTAGCGATTTGACGCTTGATTTGACTTGCGTGCCGCACTTGAATTCGAAATGCGAATGAGCTCGCAAACAATCCCGAGCTCGGGTTCGCTAATTCCAAATTAACAAATTTTCCGTTGCGACGTGATTAAAAGATTATGCCTAGCGAAATCACTATTCACGTCGCTAACGAATTAATTCTAAATTAACTCGTTCGCCCGAATTAAAATCTAATTTTAATTCCGCGTCGAAATCCAATTTCGTATTATATATCAAATATATCATTTTATCGATTAATTCCAAATTAATCTTTATCTCTTTTTATTTGATATTTTATCCTAGATAAAATATCTCCACAATTAATCCCAGATTAATTTTCTCTCTCATCTAATTAATCCCAGATTAATTAAGTGCGAGTCATACGTCATCGGTGAATCTTCGGGAAGCGACCCATGAGATCCCTGGATATGTTGGCAGTAAATTCGGTCGTCGGACTATCCTAACACGTAAGTACCTCGTACTACGTTTTTACCGATTTACAAGACAAGGTTAGCTTCTAGCAAAACGCCATGCCTACCCAATTCTCCAGAAACATGCTTACAGGAATAAGCGATCTTTATCAGGCGTAGTATACGTAGTATTGCGTATTTCGATCCAGTATCGGATGTCACATGCTAGGCCTGGGGCTGGAATTGTGTCTGCCCCATACGAAGCATATATCAGATATCTGGTAACTAGTCTCTATAATCGGATAAACATGACCTAGTCATTTTATCCCGATAGCTGCAGCATTTAAGAGAACCAGTCCCGTATCCTACGTGACCATCATCTCCACTATGACTAGAGTGATACTTTCGTCTTGACATCACACCCAACACACTACGATTCTCAATATACCCAGCAGAGGCGTACAAAAACCTGTTAAAGCCCTGGACGACCTAAAACTAAAGCATATTGATTGTCGCAAGTATTAGCGGTGCAAGTCTTAAGTTAAGACCAAATACACCTACACTGATTTCGGACTTCCATAGAGACATAGTCATACTACCAATGGAATTCCGAGGGGTCTATCCAGAGCGAAGCTGTTTCCCGTACCATCGGTAAAACACAACCTCCTACTACACTTGCATGAGTATCCTATACCCAAATATATGAGAACTATGTTGTTGTGCCCTCACAACGTGCACAAGTGTAATACTAGTCTTTTACGCATTATCGATGTCCAATCTCGATAATACTCTGACTAGGGATATTTAATGATTAATCCTTCGTGGACTGATACTGTCTAATATCATCTCAATCCAGGAACTAATCATAAGGACCTCCTATCATTTATACATCTTGGTGATCTAATCACAAATGATAAGACAACAATCTCCTTTGTCACATAGTTAATTTGTACAACAACACCATGATCTGTACAAATAGTGAGGCTATGGGTCATAACTGTCCAACAAAGACATCGTTAATCTCAGCGTAGAACTCATCAAAGGTCTCATCATTTTTCATATGGGCGACCTCAAACCAAGTAGCAAGATCCTGAAGTCTATTATTTTTAACAGATAATATGCCCTTATGCACAGTCTGCAGGATGTCCCAAGCATCCTTGGCTATCTCACACATAGAGATTCTCCTAAATTCAGCTGAGCACACAGCACCATGTATGGCATTAATTGCCTTGCTGTTCCTATTGCTAGCGTCAAAATCATCACTGGACCAAGTCAATTTGTCTTTAGGGGAAGAGACCCCATCAACTATAACCATAAGAGGTTTCCACCCATTTTCTACTATCATCCAGACCCTCTCATCTAAGGATTTAAGGAACACTCTCATGCGAACCTTCCAATGTAAATATTCAGAACCATCAAAAAATGGCGGACAATTTAAAGGTTGACTACGATCCATATGAGGTTTCCACCCGTATTCTACTGTCATCCAGACCCTCTCATCTAAGGATTTAAGGAACACTCTCATGCGAACCTTCCAATGTAAATATTTGGTGCCATAAAAAAATGACAGACAATTTAAAGGTTGACTACGATCCATAACAACTGGGTCAATGATCGAGTTCAGGCTCTGATACCAATTGAAAGTCCGAGATTATCCTAGGTTCTGAACCTATACGGAATTAATCACAATTAATCAAAACAAGTCCTAATTAACGTGCCTATGGATTCTTAACAAGCAACCACAATATAAATAAACAAAATAAATAACGGAAAATAAATCAATCACACAAAATCAACACAATAATTTTGGTGATGAAGTGGAAAATTCGTGCGAGTAAAAAACCACTTCGGGTATCTCGGCTACCAGCCCAATCCACTAGATAGAGAAAAACTTACAGTGATGGTCAGACCTATGGTGGCGATTCCACCTACTCAAGTACCTCTAGACTGCAAGAACTCAAGGAACTCCTCAAGCTCGTAACCCACGGTTTTCTTTAGAACATCTGAAGTCTTTGAGCGGATTGTCTCTTCACTTCTAATCGCCGGAACTCTGACTACCAATCTTCCTCCTTGAGAACTCTTAAGGATTAGAAATTTTGGGTTAGGTTGTGTTGAAGGTTTATCAAAGAGAGATTCACACCATTAACAAAGAAGACAAGAAGATGAATAAGTCTTCAATAATGGAATCAAAGAAGGTTGAAAGCTTTGAAAGATTTGAGCTCAAAGGTTTATAGGTAGGGTGAAGATTTAGGGTTTTTCAAAGTGAAAAGGCTGAAAAACGTGTTCAGATCGCAGTCACGTTCGAACGATTACTCGAACGCACCACGAACGCGTGCCCATTGGAAAGACTCGTTTGAACGCTACTCGAACCCACCACGAACGCTGGTTCTCTGGAATGTTTCGTTCGAACGCTTCTTCGAACATACCATAAACGTTTTGCTCTCTGAAATATTTTGTTCGAACCCAATGGAGAACGTGCCACTAACGCCACTCGTTCGAATGCTACAACGAACGCAGCACTAACGAAAATACTCCAGCTTTACCAGAAACCAGTCCAATTGCATAAAGATCTTCAAGACTTGTTACAACTCAATTGAACTTGTTTTGTCATGGACATTGCCAATAAAAATGGAACTTACATCATTCATAAGTGTTTTCCAAAATATCCCAAGCTGCTTTTGCCATCTCATAGGTAGATATAAGTATTTGTTGGTTTGCATCAACTTTACCTAATATGGCATTTAAGATTTTGGAATTAAAACTCGCGGCTATTGCTTTGTTGCGCAAGAAATATCTACAATTACAGACTAACTGACAACAACTGATTCCTATACTCTTTCATCAATAGATTTCAAAAATATTCTCATTGTCTTCCTATAAGAATAGTTGGTGTCTTTAAGCAAGGGTGGATGTGAATTAGATCCTCATTCTTTCTGCAAAATAGATCAAGATTCCAAGAATCTCACTAAACAGATTATTGGTGACCCTCTCTGATACCATTTTTTAAGACATTTGGACCCAATTTGTAAGATTTAATCAAATACTATCTAATTAATTTATTAATAAAATTAATTAAACTTACAGAAATTAGTAAAAATAGAAAGTAAAGTTCACAGAAGATTTTTACTTAGTTCGAAATCTCTTCCTACATTCATTGGACCATGCCTAGAGATTAAATAATCCACTAAGATGATGAAGATTACAACATATAGAACTTACACAACTGAAGACCCCGTCTTACAGTTCCCACCTCTCTAGTGTGTCTTCTCTTAGATGGCCTAACTGAACGAGAAACACTAGACTTCAGTAGTTACTGCTCTAGTTGAAATCCCTTCAACACAATAATCAATTTATAGTCTTTGTGTGAAATCCTTTCATTACTACAAATAGCCTCTTCTTTAGAAAAAATTAATCAACAAAAAATATATGAAAGAATTGGATGAAATACAAAATAACCAACATAACATGTAAGACGCGGCTCCTACTTTCATCAGATTTGCACCTCTAGCTTTTAGAACATAGATAATTTCAGTAATCACCCGATTTTTTTCTCTGTGTGTGATCCAATAAAGAAGACTTAATATTTCATATAAGATAATATGTAGTCTCTAACCTTCACTTACATATGTGACCAAACCATGCAGGTTTTTGACTTTCTACGGATCCCTTCTTCTTACCCGAATGCTCTACTTCTGAATAATAGTGATACTTCAAAGTGTGAAGCACCTTGTCTATTTATAGGTTTCTGGCAAAACTTTCCCATTGCCATAAGTTAAGGGAATTCCTAAACCTTATTTAATAAGGTTAATTTATTGCCATAATATTCACCCTAAAATATAAACACAATCTTTAATAAAGAATCATGTATCTAAAATTATTAGAAAGATATTCTTTCTTAAATAGAAAGATATTCTTTAATCTAATGACATTAATACTAAGATATTCCTTAACCAACAATGGTTTGACTTATTAAGGACAAATAAAAATCCTATAAGGTATGCCAATTTATTCAAGGAACATGACATATTTAATTTAGGAATGAATTAAATAAACATGACCGTATCAATATGTTTTCTTCACAGCTTCTGTGGCTTAAAAGCCGCTGCCATGAAAAATTATTAAGGCAATTATGTAAATATCAAGTGTGTTGTCAAGGGTAAGTTGTAAGTGTGTACTAAAGACTTTAACAGAGCCCACTTACTGCCCTCTTTAGGTACTTTTTCATAGAACTTTATGGTTACATTTAACAAGATTTCAGAGTAGAGAAATTCTCTATAATTTGCATGCTTGAAGATAAGGAATTAGTTGAACCTAGCATAGACAGGTCACAAGTCTTTAATTCGCAATTGTTTTCAGTTCTCTTGCATCACGTATTATGTTATTTTTTTAACAGGTCTCAGGCTCAGCAGGTGTGCAAAATGGAGCAAAGCACGAGTCAAGTAAAATTCTTCCAAAAAATTTACGCCTCAGGGCAGCCATCCTTGTCAACATTAGACCAGTGACAGGGATCCAGGTCAATTATTTATCTTAATTCAATAGCATTTTAATGTCATTATGATCCCCCCAATTGATTGCTCTATTTAATTCCATCAATAACAGGCTTTAGCTGATATGATGAACAATGAATCCAAGTGCAGATGGGGCAATTGGATCGGATACATCCTCCTTCCCTTTACCATTGCTTTACAAAATGACCCATTAGATTATATCCTTGTAGCTAAAGCCACGATTGATCGAAAAAAGCACTCCCTTGGAGCCTTCTGCACATTTTACACAGCCAAGTTTGTGCTTAACACATTAGGAGCAAAGGTACAACACACCTCTCCATATATAACTCAAACATTATCATCGTTGATATAAGTTCTGTGCTAGTACTTAACACAATTTTATGAATGGAAGTTGTTGGATGAGAGTATATATCTACTTAAATGCGCACGTGTCACAAGAGCTTTAAGATATTAGCACAACATAGATTAGCACTACATCCAAATTCTTTACAGAAAACATAATAAGGATTTATATACATTAGTGCAAATAACTAATTTTATATGCGTGGTTAATTAACAGGTTGCTGGTGCAATAGCTAACAGAGTTCTTTCAAAGACAACATTGGCCTTCTCGAATGTGGTTGGTCCTCTAGAAGAAATAAGCTTTTATGGTCATCCAATGGCTTATCTTGCTCCCAGTGTTTACGGCCACCCGCATGTAAGCATGCATGCATTAATTCAATCAACAGCATAAGCTTAATCAAATTAATTTTTTATTTGAGAGAATCCCGCTCACATAAATGAGGTGAGAATTAGGTTGTTATCAGATTATAATTAAAAATATAATAATTAATTTTATATTCCATATAAACATTTGCAGGCATTGACGATCCATTTCCAAAGCTATGTGAATAAGATGACAATTTGTTTAGCGGTTGACCCAAATGTGATTCCTGATCCTCTTCAGCTTTGTCAAGATATTGAAGAATCTCTTAAACTCATCAAGGATTCTGCTGTTGAAAGAGGATTCATCAAACAAAACGATGCCCTGGTCTAGGATTGATTATTTTTCATTTATTAATTAGAAATTTATTTAATAGTCCACATTTTCATAATTTATTATTAATAAATATAATGTCCCAAAACTTGATTATTTTTCATTTATTAATTAGAAATTTATTGACTACACACTTGATATTTTTTATGACCGGCAGAAGACAATGTTAGCATCTTCATAAGCCGCTGACATGAACATACATGATGTGACATGACCTATGATTGAACTGTCCAATATCTGAAATCATGCATATCTGATATATAATACACATGAGTTGCATAAAATAAATTTTATACAACTTGATCTAAACATATAAACAAAATTCGGCCTCTTGGCCTATTTTGAAAAAGGTTCGAATTTGTGGACCCATGACACAATATTCCTAATTACTGCAGCGAGTTTCATCTTCTATAGAGCTTACCGTCTACACTCTTAGAATCCTACAATACAAAAATTGTCCGGGGGGGGGGGGGGGGGGGGGGGGGATTCCTAAATCCAGTAGGGGGACATCCAAGTCCGAAACATATATCTTATATATGCCAATACATCCAATGTATTACCTAACCTTTTTCCTCTGAATCAACTAAGCCTTGGCTTTGGCACAACAAACTTAGTGATCCTAGTTAAGCGCGACCCATTGACCATGGAAATCTTCGTAATCAATGTCGATGGACAAGAAATGGTCTTGACTTTGGCCAACAAACCACAACTTGGACAAGACACCAATATGGAACAAAGCTCTCGTGATTCAAACACATCTTCGACGGACAAAGGCCTTGACTTTGGTCAACAAGCCAATGCCAGTCTCGGATCTTGAGTAAGAATCATTCAATGGAAGGAAAAACGCTTAATATTTTGCGAGGGTTTTTTGAGTGCAAATTGGCAACCAATTTATTATCTTTGTTAAGGTCTCATCATCATACACCCTTAAACATGCATTCTAAATACATAATAAAGCGCGTATAATAAAATAATAATGATATGCGGATGGGTACTTTACACATTGATCCTAGATCAAATCTTTCCCTTTCTCTCTCCCGCTAGCACATGTATCACTTCTACCCGTTACACTACACTTCTAAAGAAACCTCATTTATATTGAGGGGAATAGGTGAGAAGAGAATACAAAGAATAAGGAGGTGATAAGGCTGGACACGCAGGTCCAAGTAATAAATCAAATTTATTACAACAATTTCTAAAATTGTCCCACCCATCTAATATCCATCCGATATACATTATTCATGCATCGCAACCATGTATTCACACAAGCATGTTATCAATCAATCTAATCAAATTAATTAATCTGATAATTAGTGACCATCCAATGTTCAAACAATGATTTGATTTTGCGCGAGTCATACTCGTTTTGCGAATAAGTACTCAAAGTACGAATTCTCGAATTAAATTAAACTACATAATTAAATCCAATTCAATTTGTATTTAATACTAATTCGCTATTTAATTCCAAATTAAATACTACACTTTATTAACGAACCTATACGACTTAAATTCCAAATTTAATCGTTACGGGTCTCAAAGCCCGATTAACGTCTAACGTCAATTTAATTAAAGTCCAATGGGCTTTTAATTAATTTCTTAAGGCGTGGGTTTTTGGTCAACTCGGGTCAAACCGATAACCAAAGCCCAATCCGGGAATTACCCCATAAGCCTAGAAATCAATTTAGGTCCATTAGGCCCAATTAAACTTTAAAGGTCCATTAGTCGCATTTGGGCTTTATGGAGGTGGTTTTGGGCCCAATTGGATCCAATCCATTTGACCTAAACCTAACTTGGTACAACCAAGCCCAATAAGCCCAATAACAACTTTAAAAGCCAATTTCCAAAATTAGGCCCAACATAATTAAATCACAAAAACCCAATTTCATAATTTAATTACATAAAGTGTATTACACAATTAATTACCCAAATCAATATTTCCAAAATATTAATTTATCCAATTAATCATGCTCAATTACAACAAAACATGTCCAACATATTTCATCAAAAATCAAACCCAATAATCATGCTCAAAGTCTCGGCATTGGAGGGATTATTTTGTCCAATTCGAATTCAATCCAATTAAATCCAAACCAACATTAAATCAATATCCCCAAATGATTTCCAACACATCCAATGATCAAAAAATCAAAAATCCAAGACAATTAGGGTTCCTTAACTTTCAGCCAAGCTAAGATAATTGGGGAAAATTGTTCCAAACAATTTTTCAACAAATTGATCCAATCAATCCTCAATTAAAACACATTAAACATATTCATTCATCCAATTTCATAAATCATGCTCAAACACATTTTTACCCAAATTTTAACCCTAATCAAATTTCATGCTCAACCTTGCTCAAGATACCATTGTTGGTGTTTGCTAAGGTCCCAAGATCATTAAACAAGAATGAAACAAGTGAGAATACAATGAGGGAGTTGCAGAATACTCACATCGATCGGTTGAGCGACGCGGTGGTGAACAAAAACTGATTTTCTGCCTTATGTATGTCACGGCAGTGGCAGTTCTGGTTCCCTCTATTTTCGGTTTCATCTTCAAGAGTCCAAGCTCCAAGCTTCGTCAAATGATTCCCGGCTCATGGGTGGACTTCCCTATCACCTTCGCATGACTTTGTAGTGTGCTAGGACTCCCAATTTTGCCATAAAATCATGACTTTTGCTTCCCATTTTTCTTCCTTGTCACTCGCCAGTAACTGAACCAGAAGAAGAAATGCAGTAGCCCCTTGGGCGTGAGATGAGAAAAGAGAGGAGAGAAGAAGATTGTGTTGGTTGGTAGCCAAAAGTGTATCTAATACACTTAACCAATTTCCAAAATTAATTTTCATTTATTTGCTTTCAAAAAGTCAAATGATTTATGCCAACCACTTCCATCAACTTACATCAATCCATCAATCAATCAAATCAACTGACAAGTTGTCACATCACTCAAAGTGACTAATGATTTGACGTTTGATGCGACTAGCAATTTGACGCTTGATTTGACTTGCGTACCGCACTCGAATTCGAAATGTGAATGCACTCACAAACAATCCCGGGCTCGGGTTCGCTAATTCCAAATTAACGAATTTTCTGTTGCGTCGTAATTAAATGATTATGCCTAGCAAAATCACTATTCACGTCGCTAACGAATTAATTCTAAATTAATTCGTTCGCCCGAATTAAAATCTAATTTCAATTCAGCATCGAAATCCAATTTTGATTAATATATCGAATATATTAATTTAACCGATTAATTCCAAATTAATCGTTTTCTCTCTTTAATGATATTTTATCCGAGATAAAATATCTCCGCAATTAATCGCAGATTAATTTTCTCTCTCATCTAATTAATCCCAGATTAATTAAAAGTGCGAGTCATACGTCATCGGTGAATCTTCGAGAAACGACCCATGAGATCCCTGGATATGTTGGTAGTAAATTTGGTCATCGGACTATCCGAACACGTAAGTACCTCGTACTACTTTTATACCGATTTACAAGACAAGGTTGCCTTCTAGCAAAGCGCCATGCCTACCCAATTCTCCAGAAATATCCTTACAGGAATAAAGGATCTATATCAGGCGTAGTATACGTAGTATTGCGTATGTCGATCCAGTATCGGATGATCACGTGATAGGCCTGTGGCTGGAATTGTGTCTGCCCCGTACGAATCACATGTCGGATGTCTGGTAACTAGTCTCTATAATCGGATAAACCTGACCTTGTCATTTTATCCCGATGACTGCAGTACTTAAGAGTACTAGTACCGTATCCTACGTGACCATCATCTCCATATGACTGGAGTGACACTTCCGTCTTGACATCACACCCAACACACTACGATTCTCAATATACCCAGCATAGGCGTACACAGAACCTGTTAAAGCCCTGGACGACCGCAACCAAAGTATATTGATTGTCGCAAGTATTAGCGGTGCAAGTCTCAGGTTAAGACCAAATACACCTACCCTGATTTTGGACTTCCATAGACACATAGTCATACTACCAATGGAATTTCGAGGGGGTCTATCTAGAGCGAAGCTGTTTCCCGTACCATCGGTAAAACGCAACCTCCTATTACACTTGTATGAGTATCCTATACCCAAATATATGAGAACTATGTCGTTGTGCCCTCACAACGTGTACAAGTGTAATACTAGTCTTTTACGTATTTATCGATGTCCAATCTCGATAATACTTTGACTAGGGATATTTAATGATTTATCCTTCATGGACTGATATTGTCTCATATCATTCTCAATCCAGGAACAAATAATAGGGACCTCCTATCATTTATATATCTAGGTGATCTAATCACAAATGATAAGAGAGCAATCTCATTTGTCACATAGTTAATTTGTACAACAACACCATGATCTATACAAATAGTGACGCTATGGGTCATAATTGTTCAACAACCATTACTCGTATCTAATTTCTTTTTACTTATTGTTTTTATTTTTTTATGTTGCAGGTTCTCAGACACTACATGAGACAAACCAGAAGTTTTGAAATCGTCTGCTTGACCCAGAAATTGAAAGAACAATCAGACAGTTAAGAAAGGAAATGCGAGAAGGCAAAGAAGCACTGATCAACATGGAACCTGAACCTTTGGAAGTTGCACCGCCAATTCACATTCGAAACAGTACTATTCCGGTGGTTGATGACTTTATTTCCTGTATTGTACTTCCTCACTTACAAGCAAATGTGTGTGACATCAAAATATGCATCCAGGTGATACAGTAGTCAGTTTAATTTGGGGGGAATGCAACTGAAGATCCTAATGCCCACATCAGCAACTTCCTGGATGTTTGTGGCACATTCAATTACAACCAAGTGGCTGAAGAAGCAATGCGACTTCGAGCTTTCCCATATTCCTTGAAAGACATAGCTAAAGCTTGGCTACATTCACTACCAGCAGGTTCCATCACAACTTGGAACACTCTAGCCACCAAATTTCTTACAAAGTACTTTCGACTAGCCATAACTGCAAAGCTGAGGAATGACATCACATCTTTTGTACAACATGACTCAGAATCCCTCTGTGAAGCTTGGGAAAGATACAAGGATTTGCTTAGAAAATGTCCTCACCATGAGTTTACAAAGTGGCTACAAGTCTAAACCTTCTACAATGGACTTTTTGGATTAATGAAAACCACAATTGATGCTGCGGCTGTAGGAGCTTTAATGGCTAAAGGAGAAGATCAGGCCTGTGACCTAATTGAAGAAATGGCCAACAATAATTCTTTGTGGCCAATAGAAAGGAGCATGATTCAATGAATCACAAGAATCTATGAAGTTGGAGCCAACACAGCAGTGAATGCCAAGTTGGATCAGATATGCAAATTCATGGAAACTCTTAGCACGTAAAGTAATATTGGATCCATAATTTCACCATATGGAGGAGCACCAGAGACAGAATCATACCACCAAAATGAAGAGACGGTGAATTATGTCAACAATTTCAAGAGATAGGAAAATAATCCATATTCCAACACTTACAACCCAGGGTGGAAGAATCACCCCAATTTTTCATGGAACATCAATTCAGGGCAAAAGAACAATCCACCACCAGGATTCCAACAGCAAAACAAAGGCCAGAAGTATGAAAAAGAACCAGGAATAACAGAAGTGCTGGCCCAGTTGAAAAATCAAGAAGCAAAATATGATGCTTTAGCAACTATAGTTCAAAATCAAGTAGCATTGAATCAAAGCCATTAAGCTTCTATTAAAGCACTGGAGAATCAAATGAGACAACTGGCCAATGCTCAGAGTTACAGACCGCCAGGTAATCTTCCTAGTAACACAGAACCAAATCCAAGGAACAGATGGAAGGAGCAATGTCAAGCTATCACCTTGAAAAGCGGTACTGAAATCAACAAAGATGTTGGAATCAAGGCATCCATTGAGGAAGTTCCAAAAGAAGCAGTTCTACAGATGGAGGAAAAAGAAAAAAAGGAAAAAGATCGAGAAAGATTCACTCCACCTCCACCTTTTCCACAGCGACTTCAGAAAAGTAAATTGGACAAGCAGTTTGCTCGATTCTTGGAGGTCTTCAAAAATCTGCATATCAACATTCCATTTGCAGAAGCATTGGAAGAAATGCCCAGCTATGTCAAATTCATGAAAGACATTCTTTCACGAAAGCGGAGATTGGGAGATTACGAGACAGTAGCATTGACAGAAGAATGCAATGCCATCATTCAGAGGAAACTTCCCCCAAAGTTGAAAGATCTTGGCAGTTTCACTGTCCCATGCACTATAGGAGAACATTACATCGGTAAAGCTTTGTGTGATTTGGGTGCTAGTGTTAATTTGATGCATTTTTCGATTTACAGAAAACTGCAGATTGAAGAAGCAATGCCCACCTCAGTCTCTCTGTAACTTAGAACACTCATATTTCCAAGAGGTGTAGTTGAAGATGTGCTAGTCAAAGTCGACAAACTCATTCTCCCAACAGATTTCTTTATCCTTGACATGGAGGAAGATAAAGATATACCTATCATCATCGGGAGACCATTTTTGGCTACAGGTCAAACTGTCATTGATGTATAAAAAGGAGAACTAACCATGAAAGTGCAGGACCAAGAAGTTACCTTTAATGTTTTCAAAGCCATGAAATTCCCGAGCGATGAAAAGGAAGATGAATGTTTCAGAATTGATGTTGTAGATAGTATCATCCAGGATACTGATGCAATGTCACCTCCCACGGATAAACTTGAAGATTGCATTACAAACATGACTGACAGCGAGCTAGATGATGAAATTCTGGAACGTATCAACTATCTTAACAGCCCATTTCGCTTCAAATCGACACCACATGTGGAAAGTTTGGAATTATCGAAAAAGAGCGAATCAAGCCCTTGATTGAAGAACCACCACAGTTGGAGCTGAAGCTACTTCCGAGCCATCTTAGGTATGTATTCTTAGGAAACTCTTCTGAATTACCTGTGATTATTTCCTCTTTGCTAACATTGGAGCAGGAAGAAAAGTTGTTGAGAGTGTTACGAGAACACAAGAAAGCGATTGGCTGGACTATTGCAGACATTCGAGGTATTAGTCTATTTTTTTGCATGCACAAAATTCTGATGAATGACGAGTACAAAACCACAGTGGAGCATCAACGTAGACTAAATCTAATCATGAAGGAGGTTGTGAAGAAAGAAATTATCAAATGGTTGGATGCCGACATCATCTACCCCGTCTCTGACAGCACATGGGTGAGTCTTATGCAATGTGTGCCAAAGAAATGAGGAATTACTGTAGTCATAAATGAAAAGAATGAGCTGATTCCAACAAGAACAGTGACTGGATGGAGAGTATGCATGGACTACAGGAAGCTGAACAAAGCAACAAGGAAAGATCATTTTCCGCTGCCATTCATTGACCAGATGTTAGACAGATTGGCGGGACATGAGTTCTATAATTTTCTGGACGGATATTCGGGGTACAATCAGATTTCCATCGCCCCAGAAGATCAGGAGAATACCACTTTTACATGTCCGTATGACACTTTTGCTTTCCTCAGGATGCCATATGGACATGTAATACTCCTGCCACATTTCAACGTTGCATGGTGGCCATATTCTCAGACATGCTGGAATAATGTATGGAGGTTTTCATGGATGATTTCTTTGTGTTTGGAGACTCGTTCGACCACTGTTTGCAAAATCTGGAAAAGGTATTACAAATGTGCGAAGATACCAACCTGGTACTCACCTGGGAGAAATGTCACTTCATGGTGCAGGAAGGCATTGTCCTCGGACATCGAATTTCACAAAAGCGAATCGAGGTAGACAAAGCAAAGATCGAGACAATTGAAAAAATACCTCCACCAACATCTGTTAAAGGGATTCAGAGTTTTCTCGGACATGCAGGCTTTTACAGGAGATTTATCAAAGACTTCTCCAAGATTGCTAAACCTCTGTGCAACCTTCTGGAGAAAGATATGCCTTTCAATTTCACCAAAGAATTCCATGAAGCTTTTGAAATCTTGAAACAGAAGCTGATATATGCCCTCATCATAGTAGCACCAGATTGGACTCTTCCATTTGAAGTGATGTTCGATGCTAGTGATTTTGTTGTAGGTGCAGTTTTGGGACAACGCAAAGCAAAACTTTTCCAGACCATTTACTACTCCAGCAGAACTCTGAATGAAGATCAATTCAACTACACAACCACTGAAAAGGAGTTGCTTGCAGTTGTGTTTGCTTTTGATAATTTCGCTCATATCTGTTGGGTCCCAAAGTGGGGGTCTACACAAATCATTCAGCAATCAAATATCTAATCACGAAGAAAGATGCCAAATCGAGATTGATCCATTAGGTGCTTCTACTATAAGAATTTGACGTGGAGATCCGAGACAGGAAATGGACAGAAATCCAAGTGGCAGATCACTTATCGAGGCTTGAGAATGGAGAAATAGCTGGCAATGAACTGACAATCAAAGAAACTTTTCCAGATGAATAGTTGTTTGTTATGAAACAGCATGATGTCCCTTGGTATGCTGACTATGTCAACTACATAGTCTCGGGAAAATGGCCGTTGGAATGGACTCATCAGCAACGAAAGAAGTTTTTCAAAGAAGTCAATCATTATGTCTGGGATGAGCCGTACCTGTTCAAATGATGTACTGATCAATTACTGAGACGTTGTGTTCCACAGGAGGAGGTCAATAGTGTCTTGCAACATTATCATTCATCACCATACGTCGGACACTTCAGCGGAAATAAAACTGCAGCCAAAGTCCTACAATCAGGTTTGTTCTGGCCCAATCTATTTAAATATGCTTACTTATTTGCTCTTCAATGTGACAGGTGTCAGAGAACGGGAAATATATCAAGGAGAAATGAAGAACCTCTGCAAAACATTCTGGAAGTGGAGATATTTGATATATGGGGGATTTATTTTATGGGACCCTTTGTTCCATCATTCGGAAACCTGTACATACTAGTTGTAGTAGACTACGTCTCCAAATGAGTTGAAGCCATAGCACTGCCATCAAATGATTCAAAAGTGGTGATAAAATTCCTTAAAAAAATATTTTCACTCACTTCGGAACACCTCAGGCGATTATCAGTGATGGAGGCACACATTTCTGCAACAGATACTTTGATGCACTCCTATCCAAATACAGAGTTACTCATAAAGTTGCCATTACTTACCATCCACAGTCAAATGGACAGGTTGAAGTTTCAAACAGGGAGATCAAAAGAATCATGGAGAGAACAGTTATATCAACAATGAGGGACTGGTCTACAAAACTAGATGACGCATTATGGGCCTACCGGGCAGCTTACAAAACACCCATTGGTATGTCCCCATATCGAATGGTGTTTGGGAAAGTGTGCCATCTGCTAGTGGCGCTTGAACACAAAGCGTACTGGGCAATAAAGAAGTTAAATCTTGATCCATAACCAGTAGGAGAAAATCGACTCCACAAACTCAACGAATTGGAGGAATTTCGCTTACAGGCTTATGAGAATGCTAGATTATACAAAGAAAAGACCAAGAAAAAAAAATTTGCCCCGGGCCCGGGCCCGATTTTTAATTATAAAAAATTATAAAAATAAAAAAATTATTATATAAATATATATATTTTATAAAAAAAATATATTTAATTATTTATTTTAAGCCCGGGCCGGGCTCGGGCTTTTTTGGGTAACCCCGGCCCGGGCCCGAGCTTTTTTACCATGTATAGCGTTAGCTGGGAGGCAACCAATGCAATTTGTGTATATATTCTGATTTGGTGAGTTTTATTTTTGTGTGTTTAATTTTTACAGGTAAAGTCATTTCAGGATGAAAGACGTTCTCGCAAATCTTCACAAGCAATTTCCTTCTCTCCCTTAAAAATCTCTAATGAAAGTCTAAAAAGCTCGCTTGGAACGGATGAGACTTCTGATGATCAAAGGTATTCCTAATGACATTCGTTGGATTATTGAAGCATGAGTCCGATTGGCAAGTGAGTCATCTGACTCTTTTGTTTCATATTTGCCTGGTTTAGGAAGAAGCACCTATGCTAAAAAGAGAATAGCTAAAAGAATGAGTGTTTGTTATAAATTTGCACGCATGACATGTAATACTCGTTGTCGTTGTTTAAGAATGGTGTCTGATAACTGTGAAGATAAAATTAAATTCATTAGGGATGGCTAGAGTAAGGAGTCTTTGGATGACATATCATTGACTCTTGAGACACATTCCAGTGGATATGTGCATCATGCAATTTACATGTTATATGCACAATTCTGAAAAGAACAACAACATTTAAGTCTCGAGAATCTGACTCTAAAAGACAATGTTTGCCAATTTATAAGAAAATTGGATGGGAAGCTTGTCCTTGACGCATAGACGTCATTCAAGCCGTTACTTCCTGTAAATATTATTTTCTTTTTGTCTTTAACTAATAATTGTGATTTTTTTTTGTTATTTTCTTTTATTTTCTCCGACAGGATCCATACTTTTTGATTTTCACGATATATTTTACTGTTTAACTAATAATTTTCATCTGGCAGGTACTAATGTTGTTATTAATCACCCTTTTTCAGGTGTTATAAATTCAACTCATCATTGCACACTTGAAGACATCCAGCATTGAGAAATAATAATAATAAAAAAGAAAGCAACTTCAAGAAGACGAGTTGTAAATGTCTGTGTGTTTTGCAGTACTAGTGTTGGTTCAAAGCCAGAGTTCGTTGAAGCAGCACATGAATTGGGTAGAGTCATAGCTGAACGGAATATGCACTTAGTATATGGCGGTGGTAATCTTGGACTAATGGGGATCGTTTCAAGGGCTGTACAGGAAGAAGGTAGTCAAGTTCTGGGAATCATCCTAAAACCCTTGGCGAAGGCGAATCTTATAGGACCATCAAACAGAGAGGAACTAATCGTGCCAGGTATGTCTGAACGACTGGTTGAAATGATTAACCGTGCTGATGCTTTTATTGCTTTGCCAGGTGGCTTGGGCACGATGGAAGAAATTTTTACAGTACTATCTTGGGCGAACTTGAACATACACAAGAAACCGATTGGACTATTTAATGCTGATGGATTTTATGATTTTCTTTGTGTGTTTCTCGATGATGCCCGGAGAAATGGATTCATATCAAAACCTGTAAAAGAAATCATATTCACTGCCAGAACTACCATGATTTAATTGACCAAATCTTAGCCTTTGAACCATAAATTGACCCTATATTTTCCAAGATAAACTGGTCCGATACTGATCGTGGTAAAAAGCGTCGGATAAATCTGGATCTTAACCTTTAAATTTCATTTTAGATATAGAATTTCAGCTAACTAGGTACTATCTTCTAAACTCTTTTTCTACTTTTTAAGACATTGGGGACAATGTCTCATTTAGGTTTGGGGGAGGGGAATAGTTGACTAGTATCTTATTTTTATTGTGTTGTTTTTATTTGATTTTTAGTAAAAAAATTAAAAAAAAAATTCAAAAAATAAAAATAATTTTTTTTAAAAAAATAAAAATAATTTTTTTTAAAAAAATAAAAAATATTTTGTGTTTTTAATTTGATTAATCAGGTGGAATTGGTGCGAGATAGCAGTGTAAAAAATTTCCACTCCTGAGACGTATCTCAACCTAGTTCGTAACAAGTTAATTTTTGTTTATTTCCTTTTGAATTATTTAATTTCTGAATTCTCCATAAAACTGACTAAAATGGATCTTCATATGCTCAGTTGACAGGTATTATCAATATACATGGTAACTTACGGACATAAGTTGTAATTGAAAAGTTTGTAATATTCAGTGCTCTAGTTTAATTGGAGGAAACATCTAAAAAAGCGATGGAATAAAAAAAAATTAAAAAAAAAATCTAAGATCCGAGTAATTAAGTCCGTAGGGGTGTTTTAACACCTAGTGCCCTAAAGCCAACTGGCTTGGGAGTCACTGGCCCAAAGCTCGTTACATGGATCAAAGATGTTATAAAAATAAAAAGAAACATATGAAATCCAAGTAATTAAGTCTGTAAGGGTGTCTTAATACCTAGTGCCCTAATGTCAACTGGTTTGGGAGTCACTGGCCCAAAGCTCGCTACATGGATTGAAGATGTTGCTTTATTTATTTTACGTAAAAAAAAAATTCAGAAAAAAATATTCCATTGCTAAAAAAAGGTGTGAATTCTGATATAACTTTAGGATAAAAATATTACTCTCTTTTCAACTACACTTATGAATATTGTGGGCACAATAAGTTGATCAATACTTTGTTGGCTGTGTATATGGAGAATGGTAAAAATAATCGGAGAATTTAGTTATTCGGTAAGTTAGAAAGAAAGAAAGCAACTTTTAACTTGGATAAGAAGTTTCACCAGTTTACTCACTAACTTTTTATTCTCTTTTTGCTTTTGTATGCATTAGTTTTATATTGACGTTTAGGGGAATCGTTGCTGTAAACCCTCACGAGACTACAACTCGTCCACTAGGGACACCTAGAGGTTTAAAGGCTTGTTGCATATGCTAAATGCAATCGTGATCCCTACGAAATTGGCTTAGTTTAATTGTTATTTTTAAGATGTTTATGTTATTTTATTTTGTTGTTTTGCTCGGACTAGAAAATGTTAGGTTTGGGGGTGTGATGAGTGGTAAATAGATCATTATTTCCCAATCCCTTTGACTTAATATTTTGTATAGTTTCTAAGTTTTGTGAATATTTTGATATTTTTTGTAGTATTTTGTAGATAAATAAAATAACAGGACTCTCTGGAATCAATTCGGGACCAAAACAGTGAAAAACGGACAAAAAGGGCAAAAATGTAAATTTCCAGCTAAAATGCGTCATTTGCTAAAATGCACTGTGCTAAATGCGCCATCTGTTAACGTGCTCCGGAGACTGCTAACATACGCCGGACACATGTCACAATCAGAGAGAAGTTTTGCTATCATGCGCGTTTCCTAGCATGCGTCTGCCACGTGTCACCATCACATGCTGCCGACACTCATCATTGAAAATGCGTCATTGCTTGCGTCATGCTGACATCAGCATCGCGACGCCGAGCTAATAATTCTGCCGACAGCCACATGTCCTCATCTCCGGAAGCCGCGCGACATGTGGCGCAAATCAACGGCGCGTCGCGATGCGCGAGACCCATGGATGCTTATATATTCTCCCCGATTTATGTTTTAAATCCATACTTTCTTCTAAGGAATTCCTTAAGAATACTAAGAAGATTGTATCTTGCTTGTTTATTTACAGCGTTCTGTATTTAATTTTATTTACTTTACCCAATAGTACTTTCTTTTCTTTACTTTTCAGTCTTTATTTTATTTTTTTAGCATGAAGAGGTGACTCCCCTCTACTGGGGTAAAAGGTTAAGCTTTATTACTAATATTTAGATTAATCTCCCTTAATTATAATATATAAACTATTTAAAACCTGACTAAACTGGATACCGCCTTTATGGTCGGTTGGAATTAATTATAAATTTGACTTAATCAAGATACCGCCTATATGGTTGGTTGGTAATATCACACAATGTTTATATATTATAATAAGGGAGATATCTAAAATAGAAGTAATAAAAGTGGATCTTTTAACCCCATCATTTTCTTTACTATTTTATTTACCTTTTTAATTTCCAGCATTTACTTTATGTCATTTACTTATTTAAGCTTTTACTAGCCTTAGATATGTGTCGTAAATAAACCCGTTATCTGGGGTTGTGATGAAATCCAATATCACCGGTTTATAAGGGGTTATTTTATAGTTTGGGTAATATAAAAGTTTATTTATTAAGTCTTAAGCTTAATGCTTCTTGTTAACTAGCCATTAATAAGATTGATGTGGTAAACATAAAATAAACTTGACAAAGGAATTTTAGGTTTCAGCCTTAGACTTAATAGCCCATGATCTCCTTTAAGGATTATATACCCCTTAACAGATTTTCTTCCAGGATATACATATACCTGTCGGGAGGGGGTAGCCATAATTGGAATTTAATCTTAATGAATTCAGGTAACTTGGTTAACATAGACATATGATTAATTGGGTTATACTGTATTCATCTGACCATCGACAGAGGTTTTTGCATGATTTCGTGTTCCAGGTTAGTAAACCAATATATTGCACAAACTTGAAATAACCACTTCATCTTTAAAAGATATTGAAAGGATTCACAACCCTAAATAGTGTTAATATTGAATTTTTCCTTAAATTACTTTCGCACTGTTTTATTTATTCGTCTTTAGTTTAAAATCACCATCCAATCAAACAACCAATCTATTAGATACTCGTAAGCATTTGGCTTCACAAATTAATAGCTTAGGTATTAAGTCCTCATAGGATCGATACATTTATACTACTTGAACGATATGTGCGCTTGCGTTATATGTGTGTGATCACGCCGGTCAAGGTTACATAGATAACAAACTCGCTAACACATGATTATGAATAATAATATTTTATGCCTGATTAGAACGAACATGATGCATATGCCGCAATAAATCGAGGTGTTATATTTTCTCCCTTAAATAAGATTCATCCTCGAATCCAAACTTAAGTTAAGCAACTAAAAATATGTGAGTAATTCAAACTATATGGAATTGAGGATTTAATTGGAACTGATGGTACCACTGCAATCATTAACATCTAAACTAAGCTTTGATACCAACTTTGTTACATCCTAGTATATCTAGGACATGACTAGTAGGAGATAGTGTAACCATCTCCATAAGCCGCTAAAATGAACATGCATGACATGATATGACCTATTATTACTGTCCAATATCTGAAATCATGCATATATGATATATAATACATATGAGTTACATAAAATCAACTTTATACAACATGATCTAAACATGTAAACATAACTCGGCCTCATGTTCTGTCATGACAAACGTTCGAATATATGGAATCATGACACCATATTCCTAATGACTGCAGCGGGTACCCATCTTCTCCAAAGCTTGCCTTATACACTCTTAGAATCCTTCAACATAAAAAACTGAGTAGTGGGAGGTAAGTCACGTAAACGACCTAGTGAGTGAACGCTGAAAATTAAAAACATAAAATAATATAATTTGTATGAATGAACTCATTTCAAATTAGAATCGTGGATATATATACTTGGAAAGTCTTGATCATCTATCATAATTTGGATATAAACCTAACTTGGAAACATGTAACTTCCAAAATCTTGAAAGCAACTTAACAACATAAAATATGTACTTGAACATGTAATTCTTGATCCTTGAAAATTAGATAAATCTTGAAGAATGGACTGTAAATCATGTACTATAACTAGAAATCATGACTGTGACGGTCTATCATGACTGTAACCGTAACATGAAATGTTAACTGTAACATGAACCAAAAATTATAAACATGATTTGAAACTATAAACTTGAACCCAAAACTGTAAGCATGATTTGAAAATTATAAACTGTAGACAATAAACTATAGAGCATGACTGTGAACAATAATTCATGATTGTAAATTGTAATTTGTAATTACAAAAGATAAATCTTGAAAAACTAATAAACTCTAAAAATACATATGCAACGATCGGGATTTGACGTCTCCCTGAATCACTTTACGTACCAGGATTCTGCGGTCGCCACCGCGTACGCTTTCATTTTTTTAAAGTCATGAAAATTCATATAACATGTGCTAATATAAGCTGTTATAAAAAAAAATCATCAGTATCATAACCTATGGACGTGAAACCTACTTGACGGGACCTAGCACCATTTAAGCAGGGGATATTGAACCTGGATATGAAATAGTATAAGAGAGTTTCCATAGATTCATTAAGCAAACTGAAGCTGAGCATATTCGAATAGCTATAGCCGAGGGGACGTCAATCTACTTGTGTTTGAGAACAATTTCATACATGGTAAACTGAGATTGAAATCATTCTGAATCATAAAACATAAAAAAGTAAATATGTAAATTATGAACTATAAATTGTAAATCTTGAAAACATAATATGTAATTCATGAGATGTAAACTGTGTATTGTTTTTTGGAAATGTTGGATACCCCACTGCCAAATCACCAAAACCATACTTAAATAGAGCAGGTAAAACCCTCGGCAAACCTAGGCTCTTACATGAAGTGCACTTCATGAATTCGAAAACATAAATCATGACATCAGAAAACATAAATCTTGAACAGAAACGTAAACTAAAATCATATTAATCAAAAACTGATGACTGTATACATAAACTAAAAACATATAAATCATGAACTGAAAACTTTAATAAGGGGATCATGAACTTTAGGTAGTGAAACATGAATTTTAAATTTTAAAACATAAACTGTAAATATGTCACGTGAAAACATAAACTGTAAACATGACATGTGGAAAAAAAATAAACTGTAAATTGTAAACAATGACTTTAGACTGAAAACATAAACTGTAATCATGAAATATGACTTGTAAATCATGAAACGTGGATATCGTAATTTATAACATGTAAACTGTAAATAGAGCATAAAACATAATAGCTCGATAACATAACTATTTTGCCATGATTTTTTGAAATATAATGTGCACTTGGGTTACTTAGCTTGAAAACACAGCATATCAAAACCATGCTTGCGTGAATTAAAAAGTTCAATATTCAAGTAAACTTAAACTTAATTTGTAAAACACTTAAAATTCAAAAATATGAATAGTATAATATCCACTCACAAAACTGATGTCCAGTCCTACTGCTTGTGTGGTTGGGTGGAACTGATGGATTCTCATGCATATAATCTATAAAGCTTATGGGCGACCAATATGCATATATTTTCCCGCCTTTCTAGCTTAATATTTTTTGTATTATCTCGAGTTTTATGAGTGTTTTAATGTGTTTCAGGTTAAAATAATATCGAGACTCAACAGAATCAACTAGGGATGAAAATGACAAAATACAGAGCAAACTGGGGCAAATTCAGAGTCAAAATACATGTCCCGACGCTGGAGCGTGGGTCGAGACATGCACATGAAGAAGAAGTGGGCAAAGAGTAATTTTTTAGGCGCATCACGACGCTACCTCTTGCGCGTCGCGATGCATCGATTGATGATAGTGGAGTTACGATGCGCGTTCTGCACGTTTGATGAGCGGAAAATATATCAATATTTACCGCCACTTTTACTTAATATTTTGTATAGTTTCTCGAGTTTTATGAACGTTTTGATATGTTTTAGTTTATTTTAGAGATAAAATAAAATCAGGTATTAATGGAATCAATCAAGATGAAATGTGGAACAAATAAGGGTAAAAACTAGACTTGACATTTTGATTTTGGAGATTGGAAACTTGAAATGGCATTCTAACGATGTACAATTTCGGAAATTCCAATTTTGCGCAATTTTCGTATTTTGGCCATAACATTTTACTCCGATATCAGATTTAGGTGATTCAAGTTCCAGATTAAAAATGACTCAAAGATCTACAACTATGAAGTTTATAATAGTTTAAAATTCCGAAGTTTCCATGATCGAAATGGATAAAACATCCGAAGTGTGTTATGTGTAATTATCAAAGTCATTTTCAAAACAAAAAAATTAATAATAAAATAAAAATGAAAATTATCAAAATTCCACCAAACATGCTTGCATGTTTGGTGGAGGATTTGTTTCCATGTTTGGTGCCATTTTTGGTGGAGCAATTAGTGGAGAAATTGGTGGAAGCCTTTAGATTTGCCTATAAATACCAAGCTAAACTTTGTAAATTTTTCATGCTTTCTTTGGAGGAATTTCTCCATGAAAACTTAAAGGAAAGTGTCTTGTATATTATTTAAGTTTTCTTGTATTTTCTTTTTATTTAATTAATAAAATTTTGTGTGTTTTCATTTACAGCATGAGCAGGTAATCTCATTCTGCTGGGGTGAAAATGTGAGACTTTTAATATAATAAATTAGATTAATCCCCCTTATTTTAATTAAAATTTGGATTAATTAGTTACCGCCTATATGGCAGGTTTAGATGACAACCTTATTTACTACCTATATGGTCGATTTTACATTCCAGACGTAGTTTCCACCTATATAGTCAGTTTAGGTAATAACCTTGTTACCCCGCCTATATGGTCGGTTGGATTTAATTGAGACAAATGGAATTTTCGCCTTTATGGTCTGGTTAAATATAATTAATTAATCGATAAATATTGACAATAAGGGAGATTTCTAATTTTGAAATATTAAAAGTGGATCCTCTAACCCCATCATTTTCTTTCAATATTGTAATTTTACTTTTTTTTTTTTATCTTCAAGTTATTTTTTATGATGTTTTGTTTATTTAAGTGTTTAGTAATTCTAGGTATGTGTTGTAACTAAATACATAATCTGGGGTTTTGATGAATTCCAATATCACCGGTTTATAAGGGGTTATTTTGTGTCTTGGGTAATATAAAGGTTGTTGGGAAGCGGCCGCGAGTGCGCAGCGGAAAATTAAAATTATTATGCCGCTTTCCCTTTGCCCAAGACCCATTTGTTTTGATTATTCTACAAGCCTAGGCATGTTACTATATATTCTAAGCATAAAACTCATAAAACATGCAAAGAACATAAACCTAAACATGCTAACTATCATAATAACTCTAATTAAAATAAAGAAAGAAAAAGACTGACTTGAACCGAAGACTCCTCCAGTCCTCCCACCAATCTACAAGCTTTTCTCGAACTCAGCAAGCTCTTCCACGTTCCAAAGAGCCACCCAAGTGTGTGGCCTCCAAAGATGCACACACCAAAGCCAAAACTCAATGGCAAGACTACGCCTTGATTGCACGGGTATTTTGCCCTTGGTGCTAGCCTAGGCAAATATCTCAAAACTTTTAACTCGCGGTTCCTCTAGTTAATTAGACTTAAGGATCCTCAAAATCAGTGGCTTACTCTTAAACTTTAGAGTTGCTCACTTATATAAACCCAAGATATTAAAGGTTTTGGTGTAGCAAATTTGTAAAGAATTCTTTGTGTTTATATAGTGCTCCAAAGATAATAAAATTAATTAAGAATCCGATGTGGGATAAAAGATAATTTAATCTTAGCCATTAGATCTTAATTTAGTGGTTTAATGAGATTATAAAACCCTAATAAGGGTTTGGGCCGAATTGGAATTCAAAACAAATAAAAAAAATATTTACTATTCACGTGAATAGTATTTTTTTTAATTCCAATTTCCTAAGTGTTCCTATCATCATTCACCAATCCCTAAGCCACTATGGAATCTCATAAATGATATGTTCAATAATTAAACACATTGAACCATTTATGAACAATTCCTACAGCAATCATATATGCTATTATATTTGCACTGTGCACTATTAACCATTGATTTCGACTTTGTTGTGTGTGACCTTTTGGGTTCCCCTCAAGTTGGACATTAAATGAATCGTGATAATTTAATCGAACATAAATTATCCTCTGATCATATGGTCGTTCGATTTCAATGACCAAGGTTGACATCTAGCAACATGCCAAGTCCCCCAAATTAGAAGGAAAGATATATATATATATATATATATATATATATATATATATATATATATATATATATATATCTATATATATATATATACAATTTCTCTATGCGATTTACATATAATACGGTCCCTCGCCTCACTGTATCCCCACCTATTGACCTAGGGTACGAAAAGTGTCTACCCATATGGTCAAAGGTAAGATGATGATAGTGTCATGAATCGTGCAAACCCAAGAATCTCACATGATTCTTCCGCTGTGGCCACAGTCTCAAGTACTGATCACACATATCAACCCGTAAACTGGAATACTACTCTTATAAGAAAATATTATCCGAGAGAGTGGCGATTCTCTATTGTATCATTGCAAACTCATGTGTTTCAACAAATGACCCAATCATACCCTTATGACCGGATCTTTTGAACCGGGGATGGAGAATGTCAAAGTTATTTTATCCACACATGAGATTGTAAAGTCCTCAAGTCTAAGGACTAGTCAAATAATCGATACAGGAAAGTTCTCACAGACACATGGGATAAACACTCCATATGAAAACTTTCGGCGGTTAGTTCGATGGACACGAGCAACTCATGTATCCATGTGATACATCAAGCTGACAGATCTCTGCTAGTAGCCTATGAGATCGGTGATGAGCGGAAAATATATCAATATTTACCGCCCCTTTAACTTAATATTTTGTTTAGTTTCTCGGGTTTGATGAACGTTTTGATGTGTTTTAGTTTATTTTGCAGATAAAATAATATCGGGTCTCAATGAAATCATTTAGGATGAAATATGGGTCAAATAAGGGCAATTATTGGACTTGATATATTAATTTTGGAGATTGGAAACTTGAAAGGGCGTTTTGACGAAGTGCAGTTTTGGGAATTCCAGTTTTGCGCATCTGTCGTATTTTGGGCATAACTGTTTACTAAGATATTGGATTGAGCTGATTCTAGTGCCAGATTAAAGAAGACTCAAATATCTACAACTTTGAAAGAGAAAATATTTTAGAATCCTGAAAACCTCATGACCGAAATGGATGAACCATCCAGAAGTGTGTGATGTGAAATATTAAAGTCACTATCAATCATTTTCAAAGCAAAATATAAATTAATAAATAATTAATAAAAATTATCAAATCAACACCAAACAAGATAAGCAATTAGTGGAGCAATTATGGATTTGGTGGAGTAATTAGTGGAGAAATTAATAATGGATTTGGTGGAGAATTTAATGGATGATTTGATATAGGCAAAATTTTGCCTATAAATACCAAGCCATTTCATTTGTAAAATTCATACTTTCTTCTTTGAAATTCCTAATGAATAAATAAGAAGATTGTATATTGTTTGTTTATTTACAGCTTCCAGTAATTAATTTCTGCTTTCGCACTTTCTTTTCTTTACTTTTCAGTTTTTACTTTCCGCAATTTACTTTTACGCACAACCTTTTCTTTCTTTACTTTTGCAGTTTTTATTTTTCAAGCAATGAGGAGGTAACTCCCCTTTGCTGGGGTAAAAGGTAAAGCTTTTATTATTACTATCTAGATTAATCTCCCTTAAATATAAAATATAAACTATTTAAAATCTGACTTAATGAGGATACCGCTATATTGGTCGGTTGGAAATTAATTATAAATTGGTTTTAACCTGACTAAGTATGGATACCGCCTGGTTGGTCGGTTGGTAATTAATTATTAATTTGACTTAATCAGGATACCGCCTATATGGCTGGTTGGTAATTATCACGCAAAGTTAATATATTATATTAATGGAGATATCTAAAATAGTAGTAATAAAAGTTGATCCTCTAACCCCAACATTTTCTTTTATTGTACTTTTACTTTATTTAATTTCAGTAATTTACTTTTCAGCAATTTACTTTTTTTTTTTACTTTTTACTTTTACTTTTTACTTTTTTTTTTTACTTTTCAGCAATTTACTTTTCAGTATTTAATTTTGAGAATTTACTTTATATCTTTTATTTTATTTAAATTTTTACTACCCGTAAATATGTGTCGTAACTAAGCCAGTTATCTGGGGTTGTGATGAAATCCAATATCACCGGTTTATAAGGGGTTAAATTATAGTTTGGGTAATATAAAAGTTTTTTTATTGAGTCTTAATCTTAATGCTTTTATTAACTGGCCATTAATAAAATTGAACTGGTAAACTTAAAATGAACTAGACATAGGGATTTTGAGTTTAAGACCTTAGACTCAATAGCCCACGATCTTCCTTGAGGATAGATAACCCTTTAATAGATTTCCTTACAGGATAGGAATATACCTGTCGGGCGGGGGTAGCCATAATTGGAACTTAATCTTAATGAATCCAGGTAATTTTGTTGACATAGACATATGGTTCAATTGGGTTATACTGGATATTTATAGTTGACCATCGGAAGAGGCTTTTACATAATTTAGTGTTCCAGGTTAATAAATCAATATTTTACCCAACTATAAGATAACCACTTTATCTTTAAAATGATATTGCAAAGAAATCACAACCCTAGATAGTTTTTAATATTGAATTTTCTTAAACCTACTTTCGAACAACTTTATTTACTTATTTTTAAATTTAGAATCGTCACCTTTTCAAATCAATCAAACAACCTATTAGATACTAGTAATCATTTGACCTCATAAAATTAATAGAATAGATATTAAGTCCTCGTGGGATCGATACTTTTTATACTACTTGAACGATACGTGCGCTTGCGTTATACGCGTGTGTTTACGCCGGTCATGATTTTGGCGCCGTTGCCGGGGACTTATTTATCTTTCACTATTAATTTTGGGGTTAGATACGTTACTTGTATCTAATTTCTTTTTACTTATTGTTTTTGTTTTCTTGTGTTTCAGGTTCTCATAAAGTACATGAGACGAACCAAAAGCTTTGAACTCCGACCGCTTGACCCGGAAATTGAAAGAACCATTAGATAGTTGAGAAGGGAAAGGAGAGAAGGCCAAGAAGCTTTAGTCAACATGGAACCTGAACCGTTGGAGGTTGCACCACCAATTCCCATTCGAGACAGAACCATTCCGGTGGTTGACAGACTCATTTCCTATATTGTACTTCCTCCCTTACCAGCAAATACGTGTGACATCAAAACATGCATTCAGATGATTCAGCAGTCAGTTCAGTTCGGGGGGAATGCAACTGAAGATCCTAATGCCCACATCAGTAACTTCCTGGAAGTTTGCGGCACTTTCAACTATAATAGAGCATCAGAAGAAGCAATGAGACTGCGTGTTTTCCCATACTCCTTGAAAGACAGAGCTAAAGCTTGGCTACATTCACTACCAGCATGTTCTATAACAACTTGGAACACTTTAGCCACCAAATTTCTTGCAAAGTACTTTCCACCAGCCAGAACCGGAAAGCTGAGGAATGACATCACATCCTTTGTACAACAAGATTCAGAATCCCTCTGCGAATCTTGGAAAAGGTACAAAGATTTGCTCCGGAAATGTCCTCACCATGGGATTCCAAAATGGCTTCAAGTCCAAACATTCTATAATGGACTTTCTGGAATAATGAGAACCACAATCGATGCTGCTGCTGGAGGAGCTTTAATGGCAAAAGATGAAGATCAGGCCTGGGACCTAATCGAAGAAATGGCCAACAATAATTCCTTATGGCCAACAGAAAGGAGCATGATCCAAAGAATTGCAGGAATTTATGAAGTTGGAGCCAACACATCACTGAATTCCAAGCTGGATATGATTTGCAAAAATCTGGAAACTATTAACATAAAAGTTAATGGTGGATCCACAAGTTCACCATTTGGAGGAGCACTTGAGTCAGAATCTTTCAACCAACATAAAGAAACGGTGAATTATGTCAATAATTTCGACAGACAGGGGAACAATCCATATTCCAACACCTACAACCCATGGTGGATGAATCATCCCAATTTCGCATGGAGCAACAATTCAGGGCAAATGAACAATCCACCACCCGGATTCCAACAACAGAACAAAGGCCATAACAGACAAATGAACCAGAATAACAGAAATGTTGACCCACTTGAAAAAGATAGAAGCAAAACACGACTCTCAAGCAGCAAATATGATGCTATTTTTCAATCTCAAGCAGCAAGATATGATGCTATTTTTCAATCCCAAGCAAGCATTAATTCAAATCATCAGCTTCTATTAAAGCACTGGAGAATCAAATTGGACAACTGGCCAATGCTCAGAGTTACAGACTGCCAGGTACCCTTCCTAGCAACACAGAGCCAAATCCAAGGAACATGGGGAAGGAGCAATGTCATGCCATCATGTTAAAAAGCGGTACTGAAATCAACAAAGATGTTGGAATCAAGGCACCAACAATTGAAGATTTTCCAAAAGAAACAAAGCAACAAATTGAAGAAAAATAAGCAAAGGAAAAAGAACAGATCACTCCACCTCCACCTTTTCCTCAGCGTCTTCAGAAGATAAACTGGACAAGCAGTTTGCTCGATTCTTGGAGGTGTTCAAAAAGCTGCATATCAACATTCCATTTGCAGAAGCGTTGGAACAAATGCCCACCTATGCCAAATTTATGAAAGATATTCTTTCACGAAATGGAGATTGGGAGATTACGAGACAGTAGCATTAACAGAAGAATGCAGTGCCATCATTCAGAGTAAACTTCCCCCGAAGTTGAAAGATCCTGGCAGTTTCATTGTTCATTGCGTCATAGGAGAACATAACTTTGGTAAGCTCTGTGTGATTTAGGTGCGAGTGTTAACTTGATGCCTTTTTCTATTTTCAGGAAATTACAGATTGGAGAAACAATGCCCACTTCAGTCTCACTGCAACTTGCTGATAGAACGCTCGTATTTCCAAGAGGCGTAGTTGAGGATGTGCTGGTCAAGGTTGACAAATTCATTTTCCCAGCAGATTTTATTGTCCTTGATATGGAGGAAGACGCAGACGTGCCAATCATCCTTGGGAGACCATTCTTGGCTACAGGTCGAACCATTATTGATGTACAAAAAGGAGAATTAACCATGAGGGTACATGACCAAGAAGTAACATTCAATGTTTTCAAGGCCATGAATTTCCCAGATGATGAAAAGGGAGGAATGTTTCAAACTCGATGTGATACACAGTACCATTCAGAACTCTGATGAAAGACAAAGTTCTACTGACAAACTTAAAACATGTCAATTGCCTGTAAAGCCTAAAGATAAAGCATCTTTTGTACTGAAGGAGACCATTCTTGCACTAAAGCAACATAAGAGAAAAAGTTCCACCAGCTCAATGAATTGGAGGAATTTCACAATCAGCCTTTTGATGATGCCAAATTGTACAAAAAAAAGGGCAAGAAGAGACATGATGAGAAGTTAGTGCGCATACAACTGGAACCAGGGCAGAAGGTACTGTTAAACAAATCAAGGGTGAAATTCTTCCCATGGAAGCCAAAATCACGGTGGTCAGGTCCATTTGTGATCACCAAAGTTTTACCAAATAGAGCCGTTGAGATACATGATCCTGACGCTAACAAAACTTTCAAGGTTAAAAATAAGCGTGTCAAGCACTACTGGGGAGAATCATTTGAGCGACAAAAAGAAAGTGTTACACTTTCAGATCCAGCTTAATGTTCGAGAAGTCAAGTCTGGCTAACGACTTTAAACTTAGCGCTAGCGGGGAGGCAACCCATGCAATTTGTGTATATATTGTGATATGGTGTATTTTATTTTTGTGTGTTTAGTTTTTTACAGATTAAGTCATTTCAAGATGGAAGAAGCTCTCGCAAATCTTCACAATCAATTTCCTTCTCTCCCTCAAAAATCTCTGATGAAAGTATACAAAGCTCGCTTGAAACAGATGAGATTATTGATGATCAAAGGTATTCCTACTGACATTCGTTGGATTATTGAAGCACGAGTCCGATTGGCAGGTGAGTCTTCTGACTCTTTTATTTCACATTTGCCTGGTTTTGGAAGAAAACACCTATGCAAAGAAACATAGAGCTAAGCAAATGGGTGTTTGTTACAAATGTGCACGATGGAATTGCAATACTCGTTGTCATTCTTTAGGAATGGTGTCTGATAATCGCGAAGACAAAATTAAATTCATTAGGGATGGCTTGAGTAAGGAGTCTTTAGATGATATATCTACAACTCTTGAGACGCATCCCAGTGGATATGTTCACATGGCCTTTCACAAATTACATACACAATTTCAAAAAGAAAGACAACAGTTAAGTCTCGGGAATCTGACTCAAAAAGACCCTGTTTGCCAATTTATAAGAAAATTGGATGGGAAGCTTGTCCCTGACGCATAGACGTCAAACAAGCTGCTACTTTTCTTGTAAACATTATATCTCTTTGTCTTTTCCTAATAATTGTAATTTGTTTTGTTGTGTTCTTTTATTTTCTTCGACAGGATCCAGACCTTTTTGACTATCACGATTTGTTTAACTAATAATTGTCATTTGGCAGGTACTAGTGCTATTATTTTACTCACCCTTTTCAGGTATTATAAATTCAACTCATCATTGCACTTTTGAAGACATCCAGAATAAAACATGGAAGCCACTTCAAGAAGACGAGTTGAAAACATTTGTGTGTTCTGCGGTAGTAGTGTTGGTACTAAGCCACAATACGTAGAAGCAGCACAAGAAATGGGTCGAGTCTTAGCTGCAAGGAATATGCCCTTAATATATGGCGGATGAAATCTTGGACTTATGGGGATCGTTTCAAAGGCTGTACAGGAAGGAGGTAGTCACGTTTTGGGAATCATCCCAAAACCCTTGGTAGAGGCAAATCTTATTGAACCATCAAACGGAGAAGAACTGATCGTGCCAGGTATGTCTGAACGTTTGGTAGAAATGATTAACCGTGCTGATGCTTTTATTGCTTTGCCAGGTGGCTTGGGTACATTGGAGGAAATTTTTATAGTACTATCTTGGGCGAACCTGAATATACACCAGAAACCAATTGGATTGCTCAACGTTGATGGATTTTATGATTTTCTTTGTGTGTTTCTTGATGATGCTCGGAGAAATGGGTTCGTGTCAAAACCTTTGAAAGAACTCCTATTTACTGCCAGAACTGCTCCGGATCTAATAGACTAACTCATAGCCTATGAACCACGAGTTGACCCTATTCTTTCAAAGATAAATTGGTCTGAGGACGATCGTGGTAAGAGGCGTAGGATTAATATGGATCTTAACCTTTATTTCCTGTAGAATTTCAGCTAACCAGGTATTATTTTCTAAACTCTTCTTCTACTTTTTAAGACATTGGGGACAATGTCTCATTTAGGTTTGGGGGAGGGAATTAGTTGATCAGTACCTTGTTTTTAGTTTGTGTGTTATTTTATTTTTAGTCCAAAATTTTTCGAAAAATACAAAAAAAATTTAAAAATTTTCAAAAAAATTACAAAAATATTTTGCGTTTTTGTGTTTTGACTAAAAAGGTGAAATTGGTAAGAGATAGATAGCTGAGTAAGGAGTTTCCATTCCTGAGACGTATCTCAAACCTATTTCGAAACAAGTTAATTTTTGTTTATTTCTTTTTGAATTATTTAATTTGTGAATTCTCCTTAAAACGGACTAAAATGGATTTTCATATGCTCAGTTGGCAGATATTATCAACATATATAGTAACATACGGATATGAGCTAAAATTGAAAAGTTTGTAATATTCAGTGCTCTAGTTTAATTGGAGGAAACATCTCAAAAAGTAATGGAGTAAAAAAAAAAAAAAGTATGAGATCCGAGTTATTAAGTCTGTAAGGGTGTTTTAACACCTAGTGCCCTAAAGCCAACTGGTTTGAGAGTCACTGGCCCAAAGCTCGTTACATGGATCGAAGATGCTGCAAAAATATATATATATCTGAAGTCTGAGTAATTAAGTCTGTAGGGGAATCTTAACACCTGGTGCCCTAAAGCCAACTGGTTTGGGAGTCACCGACCCAACACTCGCTAAATAGATGGAAGGTATTGTATATAAATAAAAAAATAGATAGATAGAAAAAAAAGAAAAAAATTCAGAAAAATGAGAAAAATTATTCCATTGCTACAAAAATGTGTGAAATCTGATAGAACTTTAGGACAAAAATATTACTCTCTTATCAGCTGCACTTATGACTGTTGTGGGCAAAACTGAGTTGTTTAATATTTTGTTGGCTGTGTATATGAAGAATGGTAAAAATAATCGGAGAATTTACTTATTCGGTAATTTAGAAAGAAAGAAAACAACATTAGTAACTTGAAGTAGAAGTTTCACCTGATTAGTCACTACTTCTTTATTCTCTTTTCTCTTGACTTTTTGCTTTTGTGTGCATTAGTTTTATTATCTTTTTACTTTTGTAAAACGTTTGTGGGTATCGTTGCTGTAAGCCCTCACGAGACTATACTCGTCCACTAGGGACACCTAGGGGTTTAAAGGCTTGTTGCATATGCTAAATGCAACCGTGATCCCTATGAAAGTGGCTTAGTTAATTTTATTTTTATTTTATTGTTTTGCTCGAGGATTAGTAAAATGTTAGTTTTGGGGTGTGATGAGCGGAAAATATATCAATATTTACTGCCCCTTTACCTTAATATTTTGTTTAGTTTCTCGGGTTTGATGAAGTTTTGATGTGTTTTAGTTTATTTTGCAGATAAAATAATATCGGGTCTCAATGAAATCATTTAGGATGAAATATGGGTCAAATAAGGGCAATTATTGGACTTGATATATTAATTTTGGAGATTGGAAACTTGAAAGGGCGCGTTTTGACGAAGTGCAGTTTTGGGAATTCCAGTTTTGCGCATCTGTCGTATTTTGGGCATAACTGTTTACTAAGATATTGGATTGAGCTGATTCAAGTGCCAGATTAAAGAAGACGCAAAGATCTACAACTTTGAAAGAGAAAATATTTTCTAATTCGGAAGAGTTCATGACCAAAATTGATGAACCATCCAGAAGTTGTGATGTGTAATTATTAAAGTCATTATCAATCATTTTCAAAGCAAAATATAAATTAATAAATAATTAATAAAAATTATCAAATCAACACCAAACAAGATAAGCAATTAGTGGAGCAATTATGGATTTGGTGGAGTAATTAGTGGAGAAATTAATAATGGATTTGGTGGAGAATTTGATGGATGATTTGATATAGGCAAAATTTTGCCTATAAATACCAAGCCATTTCATTTGTAAAATTCATACTTCTTCTTTGAAATTCCTAATGAATAAATAAGAAGATTGTATCTTCTTTGTTTATTTACAGCTTCCAGTAATTAATTTCCGCTTTCGCACTTTCTTTTCTTTACTTTTCAGTTTTTACTTTCCGCAATTTACTTTTACGCACAAACCTTTTCTTTCTTTACTTTTGTAGTTTTTTTTTTCAAGCAATGAGGAGGCAACTCCCCTTTGCTGGGGTAAAAGGTAAAGCTTTTATTATTGCTATCTAGATTAATCTCCCTTAAATATAAAATATAAACTATTTAAAATCTGACTTAATGAGGATACCGCTATATTGGCCGGTTGGAAATTAATTATAAATTGGTTTTAACCTGACTAAGTATGGATACCGCCTAGTTGGTCGGTTGGTAATTAATTATTAATTTGACTTAATCAGGATACCGCCTAATGGCTGGTTGGTAATTATCACGCAAAGTTAATATATTATATTAAGGGATATATCTAAAATAGTAGTAATAAAAGTTGATCCTCTAACCCCAGCATTTTCTTTTATTGTACTTTTACTTTATTTAATTTCAGTAATTTACTTTTCAGCAATTTACTTTCAGTAATTTACTTTTAATTTTTTTTTTTACTTTTTACTTTTTACTTTTTTTTTTTACTTTTCAGCAATTTACTTTTCAGTATTTAATTTTGAGAATTTACTTTATGTCTTTTATTTTATTTAAATTTTTACTACCCGTAAATATGTGTCGTAACTAAGCCAGTTATCTGGGGTTGTGATGAAATCCAATATCACCAGTATATAAGGGGTTAAATTATAGTTGTGGGTAATATAAAGGTTTTTTTGAGTCTTAATCTTAATGCTTTTTATTAACTGGCCATTAATAAAATTGGACTGGTAAACTTAAAATGAACTAGACATAGGGATTTTGAGTTTAAGACCTTAGACTCAATAGCCCACGATCTTCCTTGAGGATAGATAACCCTTTAATAGATTTCCTTACAGGATAGGAATATACCTGTCGGGCGGGGGTAGCCATAATTGGAACTTAATCTTAATGAATCAAGGTAATTTGGTTGACATAGACATATGGTTCAATTGGGTTATACTGGATATTTGTAGTTGACCATCGGAAGAGGCTTTTACATAATTTTGTATTCCAGGTTAATAAATCAATATTTTACCCAACTATAAGATAACCACTGCATCTTTAAAATGATATTGCAAAGAAATCACAACCCTAGATATTTTTTAATATTGAATTTTCTTAAACCTACTTTCGAACAACTTTATTTACTTATTTTTAAATTTAGAATCGTCACCTTTTCAAATCAATCAAACAACCTGTTAGATACTAGTAATCATTTGACCTCATAAAATTAATAGAATAAATATTAAGTCCTCGTGGGATCAATACTTTTTATACTACTTGAACGATACGTGCGCTTGCGTTATACGCGTGTGTAAGCACCGATCAATCGGCTACCCCCTTAAGGGCGGATCATATCATCATGCTAGTCTCTCCGCTTTGTGAACACCCAGATTATTCACAAAACTATGACTAGGAACATTTAAGAGTAATGATTCTCAAAAGGTGTGGAAGCCATCGTCTTATTACTCAGATACTTGAGGATTGTTTTGACAGCTGCCCAGTGTTGCTCACCAGGATTTGTCTGATACCTGCTCGTTATGCTAAGAGCATAAGAGACATAAGGTCTTGTACATAGCATGGCGTACATGATCGATCCTATTGCTGAAGCATAAGGGATCCTACTCATACGCTCTCTATCTGAACGAGTATGTGGATATTGCTCCTTAGATAATTTGATTCCATGACAAGTAGGTAAATTACCTCTTTTGGAATCTTCCATTTTGAACCTTTTCAAAACTTTATCTATGTACGTAGATTGAGAAAGTCCTAACAACCTCTTAGATCTATTACGATAGATCTTAATGCCGAGGATGTAGGCTGCTTCTCCCAAATCTTTCATGGAGAAATTCTGAGATAACCATTGCTTGGTGGCTTGCATCATGGGAATATCATTCCCGATGATTAATATGTCATCGACATATAATATAAGAAATACAACAGCACTCCCACTACTTTTCCTGTAAACACAAGGCTCGTCAACATTTTTGATGAAGTCAAATTCTTTGATTATCTCATCAAATCGTATATTCCAACTTCTTGAGGCTTGCTTGAGTCCATAAATGGACCGTTTAAGCTTGCATATTTTACTATGATCATTCTTAAATGAAAACCCCTCAGGTTGTGTCATATATACTTCCTCTACGAGGTTCCCATTAAGGAAAAATATTTTGACATCCATCTGCCAAATCTCATAATCAAAGTGTACAGCTAGTGCCAGTAAAATTTGAATGGACTTTATCATTGCAACAGGCGAGAAGGTTTCGTCATAGTCAATTCCTTGGATTTGTCTATAACCCTTCGCCACCAACCTAGCCTTATAGGTTTGGATGTTGCCTTCTGCATCAGTTTTACGCTTGTAAATCCACTTGCAGCCTATGTGTTTTATCCCTTCAGGTGCATCTACCAAGTCCCAGACTTGATTTTGATACGTAGAGTCTATTTCAGATTTCATGGCCTCAAGCCACTTGACTGAATCAATGTCACGTATTGCTTCGTCATAACTGGTGGGATCGTCATTATCAATGACCTGATCATGTTCCTCATCAATATGGAAACCATATCTTTCAGGCTCATGTCTTACCCTACCAGACCTTCTGAGTTCATAACCTTGTGGTTATTCCATCGCTGCCCTTTTGAGGGGCCTGGGGTTTAGTTCTATGTTAGTTTGTTCTTCTCATATCTCATCGAGGTCAAGTCTACTCCCACTATGTTTCTTGAGAAGGAATTCATTCTCTAGAAATTTAGCATTTCGTGAGACAAATATTCTTTGTTCATTTGGGACGTAGAACATGTATGCTCTTGAGTTCAAAGCATATCCTACAAACTTACATTTAACTGCCCTATCATCCAATTTGTTTTTTTGTGTGAGCTTGACATATGCCTCACATCCCCAAACTCTTAGATAACTAAGATTAGGACGTTTCCCAAACCATAACTCATATGGTGTTTGAATAACAGTCTTGGAAGAAACTTGGTTTAGTAGTAGTGTTGCAGTTTCTAAAGCAAGACCCCAAAATGAAAGAGGTAGATCCATGCCTGGCATCATTGATCGGACCTTATCTAATAATGTCTGATTTCTCCTTTCGGATACCCCATTATGCTGTGGAGTTCCTGGAGGAGTCCACTGGGAAACAATGCCATTTTCTCTCAAGTAATCTTGAAATTCGTTGCTTAAGTATTCACCACCTCGGTCAGACCTTAGTGACTTAATACTTTTATTAAACTGGTTTTCTACTTCACCCTTGAAGTCTTTGAATTTCTCAAAGGCATCAGATTTGTACCGCATAAGGTACACATACCCATATCGCGAATGATCATCGATAAATGTAATGAAGTAGGAGAATCCACCTCTAGCAGTGACTGACATTGGTCCGCATACATCAAAATGTATGAGTTCTAATGTCTCCATTGCACGCTGTCATTTACATTTGAAGGGTAATTTGGTCATTTTACCAAGTAAACAATACTCACAAGTTCCATAAGGTTCATATTTGAAGGGTATGAAATACCCATCCTTATGTAGCTTAGTTAATCTTGTTTCATTGATATGACCTAAGCGACTGTGCCATAGAAGTCATTCATTTAGATTATTTGAGTTAACGTTGTATATATTAGAGGTTGAACATTCTTTGTTAGTTTGTAAGACATAGATACCATTATTCAAAATACCATCTCCATATTTTATTTCATTGAAATAAATAGAACATTCATTACAACTTATTAGGCATGAGAAGCCTTTATTACATAAAGAAGAAATTGAAATGATGTTCTTTACTAGAGAAGATACATAAACACAATCTTCTAAGTCTAAAACTAAACCATTCGGCAAACTAATGAATAAGTCTCCACGCACAATGCAGCCAGTTTTGCTCCATTACCCATGACGGAGTCTCCTACTGTTTCTCAGGCCCTGTACATTGTTACACAAGTGAGTCCCACAACCGGTGTCAAGCACCCAAATAGAAGGTTCAGAGTTTTGAGAATATAGTTCAATCATATACAACATATGATGAGTGGTAAATCTATCACTATTTCCCACTCATTCAACCTAATATTTTCTATAGTTTCTTGGGTTTTGTGAATATTTTGATGTGTTTTATGTTATTTTGTAGATAAATAAAGTTTCAGGACATTCTGGAGGTGATTTGGGCCAAAACAGTGAAAATTGGACAAAAAGGGCATTTTAGTAAATTCCCGCGTCGCGACGCCAATACCTTCAGCGTCGCGACGCCTAACGTGCGCCGGGTCCACAAATCAGAATCTGAGAAAAGTTTGACTTTACTAACGTGCGCCGTGCCACGTGTCACCATCACAGCCGATCTGCTAACATGCACCATGCCACGTGTCAGCATCCTACGGTGCCGACAATCGCCATCGCCACGTATGCCACGTGTCACTCCAGGTCATTTCCGTGTCATCAGCCACGTCAGTAAGTCAACAAGTCAACATTGCCACCTCACCGCCACATCATCATCAGCCAATCAGGAAGTGCCACGTGTCGCAATCCTACGGTGCCGACAGTCTCTTTCCCACTTGTCGCCACGTCACCGCCACGTCAGCATCAATCATGAGTATCTAATCCTTATCTGACACGTGGCGGATAAGAATCTCATCGACCAATCAGAAGCCGCCACGTGTCACAATAATTGAAGCCCAACCACCTCGCCACGTGTCACCTTATCAGCTTATCTAGAATCTTCAAACAGACGAACCAGAGCGTGCCACGTCGACAGAAGCTGGCGTAGCGACGCTGGAAGCCTACCCGCGCCTATAAATTGAGCTTCAAATTTCAGAATTCATTGTACCACACTCTCTCTTATATTCTATCTAAAGAGAGAGTTTCTCTCTAGATTCTTTAGTTTTTTAGTATTTTTTTTTTATTTTTTTTAGTTTTTATAAATAATTTTAATTACGTTTTGTAATAATAGTAATTTAATTTTTACATTTTACTTTTTACAGTTTTTACTATTTACTATGAGGAGGTAACTTCCACAGCTATGGTGAAAGGTAATTCTTTTACTATTGCTATATAGCCACGTAAGCAAGTCAACAAGTCAACATTGCCACCTCACCGCCATGTCATCATCAGCCAATCAAGAAGTGCCACGTGTCGCAATCCTACGGTGCCGACAGTCTCTTTCCCACGTGTCGCCACATCACCGCCACGTCAGCGCCACGTCAGCATCAATCATTGAGTATCTAATCCTTATCTGACACGTGGCGGATAAGAATCTCATCGACCAATCAGAAGCCGCCACGTGTCATAATAATTGAAGCCCAACCACCTCGCCACGTGTCACCTTATCAGCTTATCCAGAATCTTCAAACAGACGAACCAGAGTGTGCCACGTCCACAGAAGCTGGCGTAGCGACGCTGAAGGCCCTGGCGTCGCGACGCTGGAAGCCTACCCGCGCCTATAAATTGAGCTTCAAATTTCAGAATTCATTGTACCACTCTCTCTCTTATATTCTATCTAAAGAGAGAGTTTCTCTCTCTAGATTCTTTAGTTTTTTAGTTTTTATTTTTATTTTTTTTAGTTTTTGTAAATAATTTTAATTACGTTTTGTAATAATAGTAATTTAATTTTTACATTTTACTTTTTACAGTTTTTACTATTTACTATGAGGAGGTAACTTCCCCAGCTAGGGTGAAAGGTAATTCTTTTACTATTGCTATTTAGATTAATCTCCCTTAAATATAATATATTCACTATTTAAAATATTGACTTAAAAAGGATACCGCCAGATTGGTCGGTTGGTAATTCATTTTAATCTGGTTTAAACCTGACTAATAAAGGATACCGCCAGATTGGTCGGTTGGTAATATTATCACAAGTTTATATATTATTTTATAGGAGATATCTAAAATAGTAAATAGTAAAAGTAATTCCTTTTACCTTAGCATTTTATTTTATTTTATTTTACTTTTCAGCTTTTACTTTATGTCTTTTACTTTTCAGTATGTTTACTTTATGTCTTTTACTTTTAAGTATTTACTAGCCCTAGTTATGTGTTAGTTATCTGGGGTTGTGATGAATTCTAATATCACCGGTTTATAAGGGGTTATTTTATAGTTTGGGTAATTTAAAGGTTTACTTATTAAGTCTTAAGCTTAATGCTTATTGTTGTCTGATCACCAATAAGATTGATGTGGTAAATCTAAAATGAACTAGACATAGGGATTTTAGGTTTCAGCCTTAGACTTAATAGCCCACGATCTTCCTTGAGGATAGATAACCCTTTAATAGATTTCCTTACAGGATAGACATATACCTGTCGGGCGGGGGTAGCCATAATTGGAACTTAAACTTAATGAATCCAGATAATTTGGTTGACATAGACATATGGTTCAATTGGGTTAAACTGGGTATTTGCGTCTGACCATCGACAGAGGCTTTTGTATAATTTAGTGTTCTAGGTTAGTAAACTGATTTATTATACAAACAAAAAATAATCACTTCATCTTTTAAAAGATATTAGAATGATTCACAACCCTATATCTTTGTGTCTTTTGTTATTTTTCCTTAGTATTTTCTTTTTTATTTTTATTTATTTATTTATTTTGCAAAAATACAATCAACCAAATCAATCAAGCAATCATTCTCTTCACCCTCAATTAGATATCTGTAAATAAATAGATTCAATAATTAATAACAACAGTAGAAATTAAGTCCTCGTGGGATCGATATTTTTATACTACTTGAACGATACGTGCGTTTGCGTTATACGTGTGTGTTTACGCCGGTCAAGTTTTTGGCGCTATTGCCGGGGACTTATTTTTCTTGAGTTATTAATTTTGAAGCTATCTAATTACTTATATCTAATTTTCTTTATTTTTATCTGTAATTTTTATCTCTTTCTTTTGTTCTCAGGCGATTGAAAAATGGAACATTATTGAGAGATTGAAAGATCACGAGCTTTACAAGAAGATACACCCCACATCTGGGAACAACAGTCCGGTTTTCTGAGGCCTGTTTTGCAGCCCAATGACTATCACTGGATGCCAGAACCAAGCACTATTACATTTGCTCATCAGAACGAAATGGGGAGATGTGTGATTTGTGATGGTAACCACTCGAGCGATCAATGCATATACTTTTCAGAGTGGCAGAATTATCAGAATCATTCAAGGTACGAAGAACCATCACATTTTCCATCTTGTCCACCATCCACATATGATTTCCATCAACAATCAGAACCATCAGATGAAGATCAGATGATTGACATGCTCAAAGATTGGGTCAAGAAACAAGACGAAAAATTGGATACAATGCTTGAAACATGCCAGAATCAATTTGAAAGTATTCAGAGACAATCAGAATTCATTCAGAGACTGACAGATCAAACGAGACAGTTACCTCAAAAAGAATTATCAGATGAAACTGACAAAGCCTTCGAATACCCAGAGATCCACAATGACACTTCAACAGAGGAGGAGGCTGAGCAGTATCAACAACCAGAGGTATCAGTTCAGGAGCCCGAACCGACAAAGTCTCAATTTGACTTTTATTATTCAGATTCTGACGAGGATGAAGCTGATCTATTTGTACCAACTGCACCAACAACGGAGGATCAAACTTTCAATCCTCAAAATAAAGATCTTGGAGCATGCTTTACCTTGGTGTTTGAAGAAGATCTATCTGAACCATCCATTCCAGTCGTATCAGAGGATGAAAACCTAATGTCAGAAACATCTTTGCATCCTCGGTTTGACAATTTTGAAGCATGTATTTCACAGATGACAGATAAAGAGCTGAATACAAAAATTTTACAATACATCTGTGAAGAAAATGTGGATCAAGAAGTAGAGCAAATGGAGGAGCAACTATCAGACCAAATTGAAAATCTAGAGCATTCAAGAGAAACATCGCTGTTTTGGGGAGTACAAATCAAAGATATCACCTAGAAGCTTGACAGAATGGAACTCTCATTCCAAGTCAAGCACCATATGAGACCTCCTGATTTTCTTTCTTTCTTTGCAGGAACCACTGGAGCAACAAGGTACAAAAAGGTGGCACGAGCACTGAATGAGACAAAACTCTTTTTGCCACTTTACCGTTGGAAGAGACCCTTCAAAAGCAACGCTCACGGGATTGTCTTTAATTGGACATCCAAAACGACGTTGAAACCTCCTTAATAGATGAATTTCAGTCACGTCTGGCTGAAGATGAAAAATTTAGCGCTAGCAGCGAGGCAACCCATGCAATTTGTTGTAATTTGTTTTCGTATTTTGTGTGAACATTTTAATTTTGTGTGTTAGTTTTGCAGGAAAAATAAAGACGGAATATTTTAGGACAAAACAAGCCAGTACGAGCGGGATTATTTCAAAATAAACATTTGACAAAATCATGAAGATACAAAGTCAATCCAGAAGAGAAGGCCGAGTAAGGAGTCACCTCTTGAGACGCTTCACTATTGATTAATCCGACGCAAGACATGGTTTTGCCAAAAAAAAAAAGAAAAAAAAAATTACTGGGCGTCGCGACGCATAACAAATTTACGCGTCGCGACGCTGTATCAATTACAGGTCAAAGACCAGCAGCCAACAGTCAGTTCTGCACTTCTCACCTCCATCTTCTTTGCATTTTCTCTCAACACAAACACCATCGTGACCGAGCCTTGCTCATCCAGCCAACCGAGACTCACCATTTTCTCTCAAATCTCCAAAATAACTGAAACCGCAAAAGCCGATTACCTCCACTACCGTGAGACAGCCAAAACTCACCGACAACCACCAACCTCCACCCTAGCCGAGAGCCATCACCGAGATCTACCTAGCCGAGAGCCATCACCGAGATCTACCAAACCGAGTCTTCGCCAGCCGAGATCCACACCGTGAGCAACCACCGAGACCCAAATCGAACCGAGCAACCACCGAGCCGAGCCGAAGCCATTACCTCCACTACCGTGAGACCGCCAAAATTCACCATAAGCCGAAACCACACCACCACCGTGAACCGCCGAGACCAAACCGAGCCGAGCCACCGCCGATCCTTAACAGATCCACCTTTGCCGTGTCTTCGCCGGAACTAACCAGCAGTCTCCGAGCCTTCACCAAGATGAACTGTTGCCGCCAGCCACCAAACCGAGCCCTCGCCAAGCCAAGTCAAACCAAGCCAAACAGTTGCTGCCAAGTCCACATCAAACCCAAATATTGAATGGTAATTTGCAAATTAAAAATTTTAGTTGACATTGATTGATTCGGATTTGAAAATTATGGATTGTGTAAGTGTTGATTGGATTGAATCGTAGATTTGGAGGCGAAGGGTGGTGAATTTGTGATTGAATTAGGTTGTGTTATTTGGGTGAAATTTGCAATTTTAGCGGAAACTCTGCCGAATTTCTGAAAATGCCGCTGAAAAGATCCAGGGCATCGACTTCTGCCGCACCTACTTTCGATGATTTTAAATTCGTATCATCCGCTGCAGAGAAAAGATATGAGGACGGAATAACCCGGAAACACCACATTATGGAGAGGGGATTTGATATCAACCCAGGGTTATTTCCAGATATTGACAGGATTATCGCAGATCGGCACTGGCGAAAGCTTTGTCAGCAGCCTCACCCAGCCTATGCAGCTATTGTGCGGGAGTTTTACGCAAATTCTTATGAGCATCGTGCGTGTGTGGTAATGGTGAGAGGTCGACAGATATTATTTGATTCCTCAACGATTAACAAATTTTATGACATTCCTAAGATGAAGGAAGATGAGTATTCTGCGGTAATGGAGAACATTGATATCACTCATCTCACAGAAACTTTATGTGTTCCAAATGCTGCTTGGGTCATGAGTAGCACTGGAGAATATATGAAGATGAGTTCAAAGATGCTGAAGCTTGAGACAAAAGTTTGGTTCCATTTCGTGACTAGGACCTTGTTACCAGGATCGCATATCACATATGTCACGAAGGAACGTATGATTTTGTTATACTGCATTCTGAAGGGATATACGATTAATGTTGGCCAGCTGATATCGACCAACATTGCTTGGGCTGCCAGATCGACACAGGCTGTCCTGTTCTACTGCTATCTGATATCATCCTTTTGCACACAGGCCATGGTTCCTGTTGAACCAATGGAGGAATTGACGCAACCCACATCAGCAATTACATCCAGAATCATCCAGCAGTTACGCACAGAGAGGCAGCTACCTGCCGGACCATCTTCGTCAGCACCTGCAGTTGCTCCATAGCAGCCACCCTTACAGCCACGCAGAGCAGCACAGTCTCGCACCATACCTGATAGAGTCACCAGATTGGAATCGCAGTAAGGATATATGGTTCAACTGCTCCAACAAATTGCATTGCACGTGGGAATCCGAGAGGATCAGTTGCCACCATATCCACCGGCAGACAGTGACGAGGAGGAGACTGATGCTTAAACTCAGTACCATTGTTCCTATCTTTTGTTTATGTTTTGAACGCATTGGGGACAATGCTTAGTGCAAAACTTTTGTGTTAAAACTTTCCGTTAAAATTTTTCATTTATGCAACAAAATTCCGTTAAAATTTTTTCGTTTTTGCATGATTTCCGTTTAATTTTAGTAATTTTATTTCCGTATTTCGTTTAATTGTGTGTTTTCAAAATCGAAAATCCAAAAAAAAAAAAATTAAAAACCATAAAAAGTCTAATGATTTGATTGTTTAGTTAAAAAGTTTTAGGAAAAGATAAATGTTAATTACGCTTATATCCTTAATTTGAATTTCTTATTTAGATCAGACTCGCATGCACTATTAAAATAGTTTAATAAGTAGTTAGATAATAAGGAGTTAACAAAATGACTAGTTAAAATAATCGGTGGTTAATGAATGACCGTTTATCTGAGTATCTGTTTTTATCTACAACAATTATTATTATGTGGGGTATGTAAAAAAATATATATTTTCTGTTGTACAAAAATAAAGCATCTAAGATCCGGGTTATTAAGTCTGTAAGGGTGTTTTAACACCTAGTGCCCAAAACCAACTGGTTTGGGAGTCACTGGCCCAAAGCTCGCTACATGGATTGAAGATGCTGCAAAAAATATATTTATATCTGAAGTCTGGGTAATTAAGTCCGTAGGGGTGTCTTAACATCTGGTGCCCTAAAGCCAACTGGTTTGGGAGCCACCGACCCAACACTCGCTACATAGACGGAAGATATTGTATATAAATAAAAAATAGAAAAATAAAAAGAAAAAAAAATCAGAAAATCAGAAAAATTACATACCTCACCTGAGTTGATTATGGTAGACAAAACTATTTTAGATACTCAGATTGGTTTGACCCATTAACTATTGAGAATTGAGACAAAATCACTAAGTTTATAACTTAGAATCGAAGCTATTTACTGGACTATTCACACACACACTTTGAGTCTGACTTAGGTATGTTGTTCAAATAAAAGGATTTTAGTAGAGATATGCATTTTCAAGGTTCCTCTAACTTTGATACTAAACATTCTCTGAGGACAACTTTTATTCTCTTTTCGCTTGTCTTTTTGCTTTTGTGTGCATTAGTTTTACTACCCTTTTACTTTTGTAAGATGTTTGTGGGTATCATTGCTGTAAACCCTCACGAGACTACAACTCGTCCACTAGGGACACCTAGGGGTTTAAAGGCTTGTTGCATACGCTAAATGCAACCGTGATCCCTACGGAAGTGGCTTAGTTCATTTATTTATGTTATTTTATGGTTTGCTCGAGGGCTAGCAAAATGTTAGGTTTGGGGGTGTGATGAGTGGTAAATCTATCATTATTTCCCACTCATTTAACCTAATATTTTGTATAGTTTCTTGGGTTTTGTGAATATTTTGATGTGTTTTGTGTTATTTTGTAGATAAATAAAGTTTCAGGACATTCTGGAGGTGATTTGGGCCAAAACAGAGAAAATTGGACAAAAATGGCATTTCAGTAAATTCCCGCGTCGCGACGCCAAGACCTTCAGCGTCGCGACGCCTAACGTGCGCCGAACAGTGCTCACGTGCGCCGGGTCTACAAATCAGAATCTGAGAAAAGTTTGACTTTGCTAACGTGCGCCGTGCCACGTGTCACCATCACAGCCGATCTGCCAACATGCACCGTGCCACGTGTCACTCCAGGTCATTTCCATGTCATCAGCCACGTAAGCAAGTCAACAAGTCAACATTGCCACCTCACCGCACGTCATCATCAGCCAATCAAGAAGTGCCACGTGTCGCAATCCTACGGTGCCGACAGTCTCTTTCCCACGTGTCGCCACATCACCGCCACGTCAGCGCCACGTCAGCATCAATCATTGAGTATCTAATCCTTATCTGACACGTGGCGGATAAGAATCTCATCGACCAATCAGAAGCCGCCACGTGTCATAATAATTGAAGCCCAACCACCTCGCCACGTGTCACCTTATCAGCTTATCCAGAATCTTCAAACAGACGAACCAGAGTGTGCCACGTCCACAGAAGCTGGCGTAGCGACGCTGAAGGCCCTGGCGTCGCGACGCTGGAAGCCTACCCGCGCCTATAAATTGAGCTTCAAATTTCAGAATTCATTGTACCACTCTCTCTCTTATATTCTATCTAAAGAGAGAGTTTCTCTCTCTAGATTCTTTAGTTTTTTAGTTTTTATTTTTATTTTTTTTAGTTTTTGTAAATAATTTTAATTACGTTTTGTAATAATAGTAATTTAATTTTTACATTTTACTTTTACAGTTTTTACTATTTACTATGAGGAGGTAACTTCCCCAGCTAGGGTGAAAGGTAATTCTTTTACTATTGCTATTTAGATTAATCTCCCTTAAATATAATATATTCACTATTTAAAAATTGACTTAAAAAGGATACCGCCAGATTGGTCGGTTGGTAATTCATTTTAATCTGGTTTAAACCTGACTAATAAAGGATACCGCCAGATTGGTCGGTTGGTAATATTATCACAAGTTTATATATTATTTTATAGGAGATATCTAAAATAGTAAATAGTAAAAGTAATTCCTTTTACCTTAGCATTTTATTTTTATTTTTATTTTACTTTTCAGCTTTTACTTATGTCTTTTACTTTTCAGTATGTTTACTTTATGTCTTTTACTTTTAAGTATTTACTAGCCCTAGTTATGTGTTAGTTATCTGGGGTTGTGATGAATTCTAATATCACCGGTTTATAAGGGGTTATTTTATAGTTTGGGTAATTTAAAGGTTTACTTATTAAGTCTTAAGCTTAATGCTTCTTGTTGTCTGATCACCAATAAGATTGATGTGGTAAATCTAAAATGAACTAGACATAGGGATTTTAGGTTTCAGCCTTAGACTTAATAGCCCACGATCTTCCTTGAGGATAGATAACCCTTTAATAGATTTCCTTACAGGATAGACATATACCTGTCGGGCGGGGGTAGCCATAATTGGAACTTAAACTTAATGAATCCAGATAATTTGGTTGACATAGACATATGGTTCAATTGGGTTAAACTGGGTATTTGCGTCTGACCATCGACAGAGGCTTTTGCATAATTTAGTGTTCCAAGTTAGTAAACTGATTTATTATACAAACAAAAAATAATCACTTCATCTTTTAAAAGATATTAGAATGATTCACAACCCTATATCTTTGTGTCTTTTGTTATTTTTCCTTAGTATTTTCTTTTTTATTTTTATTTATTTATTTATTTTACAAAACTACAATCAACCAAATCAATCAAGCAATCATTCTCTTCACCCTCAATTAGATATCTGTAAATAAATAGATTCAATAATTAATAACAACAATAGGAATTAAGTCCTCGTGGGATCGATATTTTTATACTACTTGAACGATACGTGCGCTTGCGTTATACGTGTGTGTTTACGCCGGTCAACATACCTGAAACATTTGGGCTTCTTGGCCTCTTGGGCTTCCCTAGCTTCCTTGGCTTTCAAGGATCTGCAGTCTTTCTTCCAATGACCCTTCTTTCCACAAAAGAAACATTTCCCCTTCCCTTTTTCTTCTCCCACTTACCATTGGGCTATAAGTGATCTGGAGCCTTGGCCTTGGCCTTATTTTTCTTTGGGCCTCGTGGATTTAGGTCCGTACCTGCAAGCATGACGGAGGTTTTAAGCTCCGGTTTCAAGTCTTTCTCTGCTTGCTTTATCAGATTGTGCAATTCCGCTAAAGTAGCTTCTTTATCAGACAGATGAAACTTCCTAATAAAGTTAGAGAATTCTTTTGGTAAGGACTGAAGAATTAGATCGTGACCTATCTCATGATCCATGATAAACCCGAGGTTGGCCAATTTTTCAATGTGGCCAATCATCTTAAGCACATGTCCACTAACAGATCCTTCCTTATACCTTTTTTGGAATAAGGCACATGACACTTGGAATCTCCCGGTATGAACGAAAGTTCCATACAACTCCTTCAAGTGAAAGATGATGGTTTGAGCATCCATATCTTCGTGAGCTTTCTGAAGTTCGTCCGACATAGAGCCAAGTATTATGCAAATTGCTTGCCCATCATCATCGACATGTTTCTTCCAAGCATCAAATGTATCTTGGTCAACATCTTCTGCGGGTTCAGGGGGAAATGGTCTTTCAAGAACATAGAAAATCTTTTCTTGTCGTAAGACAATTTTATGGTTTCTTAACCAGTCATTATAGTTGTCCCCATTGAGCTTATGCTCATCAAGGATGGAATGAAGTGATACACTGTTTGCCATTTGAATATTTGTGAAATATTTTAACCCACTTGTTAAGAGAAAATATTAAAATTATGAAAATGTTTTCATTAATGTTTCATAATAACATGGGCTTTTAATATTATGAAGTTACTCACACTCAATTATTTTGAAATTTTAAGCAAATTGCATCAACCTCAATATGATGGATTTCTTATGGGCAAGGATCCCATTATCATCATTTCATAACTCCGACTAGGGCCGATCGTTATAAAATACGATAATTAGGTAGGTTCCCAACCAATTTATGATATAAATCACAATTCCTTGATCATTGGGTTGGGCAATCAAATATGCCATAGCTAATGCTAGTCCTTGTGGACACTCAATCTTTGCCACTAAGTTATAAGACCACGCCTAAAGGTCGCTGCATCTTATGACTCAGAAAATTCAAACCATTGTCAATAGTAAAATTTATGGAGAAATTGGTATTGGTCAGTCTGGTAAAGCCTAGTCCTGCCAATATGGTTTAAGCCATTTGGGTCTATACTTTACAATGGGAGGCAAATTTTAGACTCAAATTATTAGTGAGGATTTTAGCAAGTTTAAGTGCATAAATGTCAAATAGATTCCTCTATTGAAAATTCCCCAGAGGTGGAGCGAACTCTCTTAAATACCCTTACCACTTAGGCTCTTATTGCCTTGGTGACATGAATAAACAATAGATCCTCCAAATTAGTCCAACACTTTAAATATGCTTTAAGGTAAGCTTTGAGTAAATGATTATCTAGATGTCTTCACAACTTTTCCTTTTGGCTATAAAAAGGTAGTGAGTGAAGGAAGACACCAAATAATTATCTAACTCTAGTAATATCATTGGTTAAATTAACTTTAGTTTGGAAAGTTTTATTAACCCCTTAGTCCCAACCCACTTGTATCTTTTATAATGTCTTTTATTATAAACAAGTGATTTATATTTGTTAGCCTTAAAGGTAATTAATCTCTAAGTTCATCACGAAATAATTATTTAGCTAAGGGATAAGCAATACACTCTCTATTTCTTAGAAAGTCTCTAGATGCTTGCACCCTAAAATAATCATGCTATTTCTAATCATACATAGAATCATCAAGCATATGAGTTTTAATATGTTTGATTAATATTTAATTATGATATTGCATTTTATTTTATTCAAATTAATTTACTATTCACGTTTTTCTGCAGACGCGTGAACTTTAAATGCAATTTCACAATTCAAATCTTACCCAAATCATACAAAACTGTGCCTAAAATTAAGTTCAGGGTTTTAGCTTTCCAACGAGCTTTTAAACACCCAATTTCGAGTTCAAAAGAGAGAACTAATCAAAACAAAAATGGCGCTCTGATACTACTGTAGGGAAGCGGCCGCGAGTGCGCTACGGAAAATTAAAATTATTATGCCGCTTTCCCTTTCCCCAAGACCCATTTGTTTTGATTATTCTACAAGCCTAGGCATGTTACTATATATTCTAAGCATAAAACTTATAAAACATGCAAAGAACATAAACCTAAACATGCTAACTATCATAAGAACTCTAATTAAAATAAAGAAAGAAAAAGACTTACTTGAACCGAAGAGTCCTCAAGTCCTCCCTCCAATTTACAAGCTTTTCTCGAACTCAGCAAGCTCTTCCAAGTTCCAAAGACACCCAAGTGTGTGGCCTCCAAAGATGCACACACCAAAGCCAAAACTCAACGGCAAGACTACGCCTTGAGTGCACGGGTATTTTGCCCTTGGTGCTAGCCTAGACAAATACCTCAAAACTTTTAACTCGAGGTTCCTTTAGTCAATTAGACTTAAGGATCCTCAAAATCAGTGGCTTACTCTTAAACTTTAGAGTTGCTCACTTATATAAACCCAAGATATGAAAGGTTTTGGTGTAGTAAATTTGTAAAGAATTCTTTGGGTTTATATAGTGCTCCAAAGACAATAAAATTAATTAAGAATCCGATGTGGGATAAAAGCTAATTTAATCTTAGCCATTGGATCTTAATTTAGTGGTTTAATGAGATTATAAAACCCTAATAAGAGTTTGGGCCGAATTGGAATTCAAAAAAATAAAAAAAAAATACTATTCATGTTACTATTCACGTGAATTGTAATTTTTTTATTCCAATTGCCAAAGTGCCCCTATCATCATTCACCAATCCCTAAGCCATTATGGAACCTCATAAATGATCTGTTCAATAATTAAACACATTGAACCATTTATGAACAATTCCTACAACAATCATATATGTTGTTATATTTTCACTATGCACTGTTAACCATTGATTTTAACTTTGTTGTGTGTGACCTTTTGGGTTCCCCTCAAGTTGGACATGAAATGAATCATGATAATTTAATCGAACATAAATTATCCTCCGATCAGATGGTCTTTCGATTTCAATTACGAAGGTTGACATCTACCAACATGCCAAGGCCCCCAAATGAGAAGGAAAGATATATATACCCATTCTGTATGCGATTTACATATGATACGGTCCCTCGCCTCACTATATCTCCACCTATTGACCTAGGGTACGGAAAGTGTCTACGCATATGGTTAAAGGTATGATTTTGATAGTGTCATGAATCGTGCTAACCCAAGAATCTCACATGATTCTTCTGCTGTGGCCATAGTCTCAAGCACTGATCACACATATCAACCCGCGAACTGGAATACTTCTCTTATAAGAAAATATTATCTGAGAGAGTGGCGATTCTCTATTGTATCTTTACATACTTCATGTGTTTCAACAAATGACCCAATCATACACTTATGACCGGATCTTTTGAACCGGGGAATGAGAATGTAAAAGTTATTTGATCCACACATAAGATTGTAAAGACCTCAAGTTTAAGGACTAGTCACATAATCGATACATGAAAGTTCTCACAGACACATGGGATAAACACTCCGTCTGAAAAATTTTGGCGGTCAGTTCAATGGACACGAGCAACTCATGCATCCATGTGATACACCAAGCGGACAGATCTCTGCTAGTAGCCTATGAGATCGACTACCCCACTTAAGGGCGGATCATATCATCATGCTAGTCTCTCAGCATTGGGAACGCCCAGATTATTCACAAAACTATGACTAGGAACATTTAAGAGTAATGATTCTCATAAGGCATGAAAGCCATCGTCTTATTACTCTAAGGGCTTTATTACAGTGTTGATGATTCATATAAGTTATGTATGACACGTATAATAAAGATTGCAATTTTATTAATTAATGAAAATATTACAAATACATGTACATATAGCCCATCCACCAGTTGGGTATAGGGCATATCCCTAACAAAGGTTTATTTATTAAGTCTTAAGCATAATGCTTCTTGTTAAGTGGTCATTAATAAGATTGATCTGGTAAACTTAAAATAATCTTGACAAATGAATTTTAGGTTTCAGCCTTATACTTAATAGCCTATGATCTCTCTTAAGGATTAGATACCCCTTAATAGACTTCCTCCCAGGATAGACATATACCTATCAGGTGGGGGTAGCCACAATTGGAACTTAATCTTAATGAATTCAGGTAACTGGGTTGACATAGACATATGATTACTTGGGTTATTTGGGTGTTTGCATCTGACCATCGACAAAGGCTTTGGCATATTTTCCTGTTCCAGGTTAATAAACAGATATATTGCACAAACATGAAATAACCACTTCATCTTTAAAAGATATTGGAAGGATTCACAACCCTAGATAGTTTTATAATATTGATTTTACCTTTAATTCACTTTCGCACTGTTTTAATTATTTGTCTTTAAGTTTAAAATCACCATCCAATCAACAAACCAATCTATTAGGTACTTGTAAATATTTAACTTCATAAATTGATAGCTAAGGTATTAAGTCCTCATGGGATCAATATATTTTATACTACTTGAGTGATACGTGCGCTTACGTATACGTGTGTGATCACGCCGATCAATATCGCAACGCGAAAGATGCGGTTCCAGTTCATCATGGATCAGATTTTTGATCAGGAAAGACCCTTAAGACCTCATATAAAAGCATAAGTTCATCCTAAAACTTAGGAGAGAGTCTCATAACATAATATTGAAGCCTCCAAAGAGATTATTTAGAGAAGATGAAAGAGATCAAACGAGCACAACACATAGACTCAATAGTAGGAAGTGAATGACTGGTGATCTCGATAAAGTTTCTTCTTTCTTTTACTTCCTTGATGTTTTACTTATAATTGATTATTTATTTAGAGTTTTTGAGCATGTGTAGTAATTAAACGTTTAATCTGGGGTTGTGATGAAATCCAGTAATTGAGTTTATAAATTGACTTTTCTTATATTCTGCATGATGCATAGGCTTATTTATTGAATCTTATTTTTAATGCTTCTTATTGCTTGATCACCAATAAGATTGATTTGGCAAACTTAATTGAATTTAATAAAGAAATTTCAGGTTTAACCTTAGATTCAATAGCACAAGATCTCTTTTTAGGGATTTCCTTACAGAATAGAAATATACATGTAGTTCATGAACAATTAGGAACTTGAACCCTTGAAAGCACCGCTAATTCCCATTCGAGATAGGAAAATCCTGGTGGTTGACAGTTTCATCTCCTGTATCATCGTGCCACCCATGCCGGCAAAGACATTTGACATAAAAAATACACTTAGATGATTCAGTAGTCGGTGTAGTTTGGGGGTGGTGAAATTAAAGATCCAAACATCCAGATCAGTAGTTTCCTGGAAGTGTGTGGCAACATTCAATTATAATCAAGGGGCAGAGGAAGCAAAGCGGCTGCGAGCTTTTCCATACTCCTTAAGAGATATAGCTAAAAGATAGCTTCATTCTCTACCAGCAGATTCCATCACGACTTGGACAGACCTGGCAATACAATTTCTTGTAAAATATTTCCCCCCAGCTAGGACTGTAAAATTAAGAAACGACATCACATCCTTTGTGTAGTATGACTCTGATTCTCTTAATAAGACATAGAAAAAGTACTAGGAGCCGCTACGAAAGTGCCCCCATCACGAGATTGCCAAATGGCTGCAAGTACAGACTTTCTATAATAGGCTTAATGGGATGATGAAGTCCACAGTTGATGCAGCCACTGTAGGTGCACTAATGGGAAAAGAGGAAAATCAAGATTGGGATCTATTGGAATAAATGGCAAACAACAACTCATTATGGCCAATAGAGAGGAGTATGCCCCAACAAGTATTAGAAGTCTATGAGGTCAGGCTAAATGTAGTTGTAATTTCTAAGCTCGAGAAAATCTACAAATGCCTAGATGTCTTGAGTATACAGGCTATAAACAGTGTAGTTGCCGCAAGTGCATATAATATGGGACGATAGAATAGGGAGCCATATGCTCAATATGTCGAGTCTGTGAACTTTGTTAACAACATTAACAAGCCAGACCACAACTTCTATTCCAACAGCTACAACCATGGATATAAAGATCACCCTAATTTTGGATGGAAAAGTAACCAAGGGGCATGACCACTTGATAGATCACATGTCTCACAGCAGAATAGAGAGCCATTCAAGAGAGCAAGCCACATATGGAAGAGCTACTGATGCAAATGGTGAATCAAAACAAGCTTATCACAAATCAGAGTATGGAAAATGCCAAGAACAATGCTAGATTAGAAATATTAGTACAGAGCCAAGCTGCATCTTTGAAGACACTGGAGAATCAATTGAGACAATCAGAAAATGAGCAGAACTATAGACCATTGGGTGCCCTCCCGACTGATACAGAACCTAATCCGAGGGGGTAAAATAATAAATCTTGTAAGGCTATCACACTGAAGAGTAGGACTATCATCGACAAAGACATTAAAGTACGACAGCCTACGGAGAATGAGACAGATCCTACTAAAGAAAAGAGGAGAGATGAAGGTGTTGGACAATTATGACCCATAGCATCACTATTTGTACAGAACATGGTGTTGTTGTACAAATTAACTATGTGACAAAAGAAATTGCTCTTTTATCATTTGTAATTGGATTACCGGGATATATAAATGATAAAAGTCCATATGATTAGTTCCAGATTAATAAGATATGAGACAGTATTAATCCACTAATGTTTAATCATTAAAATATCCATAGTCGTAGTATTATCGAGATTGGACATCGATAATGCGAAATAGACTAGTATTGCACTTATGCGTGTTATGGGAGAATAACGACATAGTTCTCATATATTTGGGTATTGGATACTCATGCAAGTGTAATAGGAGGTTGTGTTTACCGATGGTACGGAAACAACTTTGCTCTGGATAGACCCCTCGGAATTCCATTGGTAGTATGACTATGTGTCTATGGAAGTCCGAATCAGTGTAGGTGTATTTGGTCTTAACTTGAGACTTACATCGCTAATACTTGCGATAATCAATATATTTTGGTTTTGGTCGTCCGGGGCTTTAACAGGTTCCGTGTATGCCTCTTCTGGGTATATTGAGAATCGTAGTGTATTGGGTGTGATGTCAAGATGGAAGTATCACTTCAGTCATATGGAGATGATGGTCACGTAGGATACGGAACTAGTACTCTTATGTACTGCAGTCATCGGGATAATATGACTAGGTCATGCTTATCCGATTATAGAGAATAGTTACCAGAGATCCGATATATGCTTCGTACGGGGCAGACACAATTCCAGCCCCAGGCCTAGCATGTGACATTCGATACTGGATCGCAATACGCAATACTATGTATACTACGCCAGAAATAGATTATATATTCCTTAAAGAATATTTCTGGAGAATTGGGTAGGCACGGTACTTTGCTAGAAGCCAACCATGTCTTGTAAATCGGTAAGAACGTGGTACTGGGTACGCACGTGTTCGGATAATCCGATGATCGGATTTACTTCCAACATATCCAGGGATCTCATGGGTCGCTTCCCAAAGATTCACTGATGACGTATGACTCGAACATAATTAATCTGGGATTAATTAGTAGAGAGAGAAAATTAATCTAGGATTAATTACTGAGAGATTTTATCTGGGATAAAATACTATTTGAAGAGAGAGAATGATTAATTTGGAATTAATCGATAAAATAATATATTCGATATATTATTTGAAATTAGATTTCATAACGGAATTAAAATTGGATTTTAATTCGGGCGAACGAATTAATTTAGAATTAATTCACGAGCGACGTGAATAATAATTTTGCTAGGCATAATTATTTAATTAATTTTGATTTAATTACGTCGCAACAGAAAATTCGTTAATTCGAATTAACGAACCCGAGCCCGGAACGTGTTTGCATGCCCACTCGGATTTTGAATTTAAGTGGGGCCCACAAGTCACATCACCTAGTCACTTTGCCTAACTTTTTGGTGATGGATTTTAGTGATGAAATGATGGTGGCTTGTAAAACACACAAGTGTGTAAGAAATGAATGACCTTTTCCAAATATTTGGTATATCTTTTTTCTTTGATTTCGGAAATCAAATTAACAAGTCAAGAAAAGTCATTTACTTCCTTCTCTCTCACACAATTCACGCCATTCTCTCTTTTCTCTTTACTTTCATTGCCGAGAGTTTCAAGGAAATTTTGGAAGCCATTTGTTGCATTTTGTTTCCAAGTGCTAGCACACATTAAGTCATACAAAGGTGTTAGGGAAACATATCCATGAGTTTGGAATTCAAGGAGATGCTTGGAGGCTTTACATACATCAAAGGGGAGCTTGGAGCACAACACAAAGGCTTGGAATTTTTGTTATCTCCTACATCCAAAACGGATCAAAGTGAGTATTTCCGCCATCTTACTTTGTTGTATTCACATGATTTCTTGCTTAATTTGATCTTGGTTTGACCTAGAAAAACCCAACAATGGTATCAGAGCCATAATTGAACATGAAATTGAATTTAGGTTCTTAATCTTGATTTGGATATTTTTGATTTAAGCATGATTTGATCAAATTGATTGTTTGAGTATGCTTATATAATGTTAACTTAGAGTTATACATGATCAATTTGAAGAAAAATTAATTGGATTAATTTTCCCCAAATTTGGAGGCTTGGCCGAGAGTTTGAACCATTTAAAGTCATGGTGATTTTTGAATTTTAGACAATTGGATGTGTTTAAAATGCATGGGATATATTATTTTGTGATTTAATTGGATTGAAATCAAAATTGATATAAAAAGTCCCTAATTGCCGTGAGCTTATGGAAGCATGAATGAATTGATTTTGTTTTCAATTTGCATTGGACATAAATTGATTAATAATAAAGCACGATTAATTATGTAAATTGGTATTTTGGAAATGTTAATTTGAATAATTAATGATGGCTATACACTTTAATTAATTGAATTGTGATATTAGGAATATTGGAATTTAATTAATAAGGCTTAATTTGGAATTGGGCTATTAATGTTGTATTTGGGCTTAATGGGCTTGGTTGGGCCAAGTTTGGTTTAGGATAATTGGTTGGATCCAATTGGGCCTAAAACCATTTCCATAAAGTCCAAATATGATAATTGGGCCTTTATAATTTAATTGGGCCTAATGGGCCAAAATTAATTTTGTGGCAAAGGGTGATTCCTAATTGAGCTTTGGTTGCCAAAGTCCATGCCTTATGAATTAATTAAAAGCCCATTGGACTTTAATTAAATTGACATTGGATGTTAATTGGGCTTTGAGACCCGTAAAGATTAGATTTAGAATCTAAGTCGCAAAGGCACATTAAAAAGTGTAATTATTTAATTTGGAATTAAATAAAGAATTAGTATTGAATACAAATTAAATTGGATTTAATATTGTAGTTTGATATAATTCGAGAATTCGTACTTTAAGTACTTATTCTTAAACGAGTTGGACTCGCGCAAATCAAATCGTTGTTTGAACATTGGATGGTCATTAATCAAAGATTAATTAATTGGATTAGATTGATTGATAACATGCTTTGTGTGAATACATGGATGTGATGTATGAATAATGTATATCGGATGAATATTAGATGGGTGAGGGCAATTTTGGAAATTGTTGTAATAAGTTTAGAATTTATTAAATTGGACCTGCTTGTCCAGCCTATTACCTCTTGATTCTTTGTATTTATCTTCTCATTTATTCCCCTCAATGTAAATGAGGTTTCTTTAGAAGTGTTATGTAATTGGGTAGAAGTAAGAATAGTGCTAGCAGGAGAGAGGAAAGGGAGAGATTTGTTCTAGGAACAAATTGTATTATATATCCATCCGCATATCATTATTAATTTATTTACCGCGCCTTATTATGCTTTTAGAATGCATGCTTAAGGGTGTATGATGAGACCTAATCAAAGATAATTAATTTGTTGCCAATTACGCGAAAAACCCTCAACAAATATTAAACGATTTCCTTCCATTGAGTGATTCTCTCTCAAGATCCAAGATTGTCACTGGTTTGTTGGCCAAAGTCAAGACCTTTGTCCATCGCGGATGTGTTTGAATCATGAAGGCTTTGTTCCGTATCGCATGTCTTGTCCAAGTTGTGATTTGTTGGCCAAAGTCAAGATCACTTATTGTCCATCGACATCGATTACGAAGCTTTCCAAAGTCAATGGGTCCCGCTTAACTGGAATCATTAAGCTTGTTGTGCCAAAGCGAAGGCTTAGTTGATTCAGAGGAAAAGCTTAGGGAATATATTCGATATATTGGCATATATTGGATGTATATTTCGGACTTGGATGTCCACTTACTGGATCTAGGAATTGGATGGGATCCAATTGATCTTAGAGATCTACCTAGTTAAGTTTCATACAATTTGTTGGCCAAAGTCAAGATTGTGTAACGGGATCCTAGCCCACTAGGAAACTAGGTTTCCCGAGTACTCAACAGAGGGTTAGAGGCTCGCCGAAAATAGTGGGAGGCAAGTATTAAATTTGCAATTTTGTTTAGATACTTGCCAATACGCGTTCATTTCAATTTTTCGTCATTAATAATAAATATATTAGTTGGACTAATATTTAATTGTTGTTTTAATTAAACAGCTAGACTGTATTCAAACTACTTCATTTATATTTGATTATATAATTGGATTATAGTAATCAACATATTTGAATTTAACCAATCAAATAGTAGTTGATTATATAGTTAGACTATAGTAATCATTATATTCGATTGTACCCGAAGTCGTTGATTGGATAGTTGGACTATTGGAATCAAGATAACTAAAAGATTAGCGTTTAGAACATAATCCTGGGAGAAAATGTCTTTAAACGGCTCCAATTTTCAGATTGGGAATAAAACCTCAGGATAGTCCTGGAAACTGAGAAGTTATTCTATTTGATAGAGAAACATCTCGGGCCTGAGCCCGGAGTTGAGCAGATAGTGGAACATGAGTTTTGGAAGACTCATTGTGATGATAACTTTAGTGCTCAATCATTTATGCTTGATGCAATGACACTTTAATTTTGTCGTCAAAACTAAGGATTAGATCCTTATACCATGATGTTGAAATTAAAAGATCTTCATATATTTATTCTTAGATCTTAGAAGTACAAATTGCAAAATAAGCTCTTTCCTCGTGTATGTCAGAGGGTACATCTATCGAGCACTAGGTGTCGCAGATGATTACTGACATCGATCAGCTAGGTTAGCTGTATTGGGGTTGGTGCTCAGAGCACCAATCCGGACCGTATTTATGTCTGATTCATGAATACGAACATCCCATTTTCCATAATATTACTTATTTATGGTTGCACCTCTTATTTTTATATACGTATTCGATCTGATTACAATTAGATTGAAACTAAATGTTGTTTAGTGATATGTATATATTAGACAAAGGCCTGATAATATATAATATAGTACACAGGTACAAAGGTAGTTTGTAATTGACATTGGGAAGTGTCAGTGCTAAATGTGTATTATCAAATATAGTTCATAGTCAAGATTCACTAACACGGGTCAGTTAGTCAAATCCGTTGAGACCAGTACATGTCGTATATCGAGACTTGGTTCGATGGTTTATCCCAATGAACCATGAGTCTTGGGAGACTCGTATAGACGTGTAGGTGTTTATAATAGATAAACACTGAATGACTCACCGAAGATTCTTAATGGATGGTACACCAATGTCAATAAGAATCTTCTCGGGTTGAGTAGCATAGTGGGCCTTCGACTTGAGACACCACTATGGATGTATGAGACATCTTCCACACTTAGATGGCAGTCACGTCACCGATCTATTTAGATCAGTCCTCCACATGTTCGTTGGGTGTGGACCGATCCTCAGGATATCCTGTGTGTGTCAAGATAGGATCCGTCAGTCATGTGTACAGGGCATATGTAATCTATATGTGATTAGCAATCAGTTAAATCTATGGTCATAGTATACTTCGGAAGTGAGTTCCGAATGTTATTTATAGATTGCTAATAGAAACGTCGACGGGATAATACCTATAGAGATTTGACGTTTACATCTATATCTCTGGGATTATCCAGATACCCGTGACAGAGGGATTATACGTATGCAATGACCTCGACCTATATGATTCAACTAGTATATCCGTGGTCGTCATAATTTACGGGTGGATTTCGTCATACATCTATATCTCTGGGATTATCCGGATACTGATTATTTATAAGTCGTTTAAAAGTTAAACGAAAAATACATGCGAAAGGACCTAATAGTCATTTCTTAATTATTGTGTATTTGTACTTAATGATAGATTTTGTTAAATACACATTAATTAAATGTCAAATTGTGATATTTGACATATATCATAAATATATATGTATTTGGATATTTAAAGTAAATATTATACATATATTTAAAATATTTGTATTTAAATAATTAAATTAATTAAAAATATAAATATCCTACATTTGTGATATTTTTGGAAATGTTTTAGTTTCCATTGTTGACTTGTTTGGAATCATTAAAGTGTAATGATAAAAAGCAAATGCAAGTTGATTAAAGCTTTAAATGAAACAAAGTAAAAATATCTAGATATTTTTATTTATTTTGCTTCCAATTTGGGCCAATGGCTATTTTTGTGAAGTATATATTGTTTTGTTTCATTTTTAAGGTTTAACAAGTTCATTTGAGACAAAATAAACATAAAAGAAGTTGAGAGAAAAGCTTGAAGGCTAAGGAAAAAGCTTGGAAATCTTTGAGTTTTGTAAGTTTTTTTTTAAAGCTTTCAAAATGGAAATTGTTTCTAACATTCTTGGCATCATTTTGTGTTGCTTTGATGTTCTTTCTTCTATTATAGTTTGTGTTTATTTGTTGAGAACTTGTGTGAAAGATTGAAGCATGTAAGTGAGCTTAAACTTGTTTTAAAGCTTACTTTTGATTCTTTGAAAATCAAAGTTGCCATTCTAGAGTTAGTAAGCCACTCCTTGGTGACCTAGAATTGTTCTAGAGTTGTTTCAAAGTGGTGAGGCTAGATTGGTGAAGTATTGAATGGATTAAAGTGTTGGATTTTAAAGATTTGGTAAAATTGGACAATTTGGTAAAATTAAAAATTAGGGTTCATAACTCATTCTAAATTTGGGACTTTTCATATATTTGTTGTGGTATGATGTATATATGATGTATATCAAGTTTGGTGATGATTGGATTTCATCTTGACTTGTTTTGAACAAGTTTGGACCAAAATGCACAAGTTGGAAACCATAGGTCCTTCTCGGCAATTTACAAGAAATTGTGGGTTTGAGTTGCAATTTGTATTCTCATGTATTGTACATGTTAGAAATCATTTTAGGACTGATTTGGAATCACCTAAAATTGTATTTGACAATTTGAGGACTAAAATGAACAAAATGTAATCTATAGGGACCTAACGGCAATTAGACTAAATTTTTGGGGATTTGTTGCAAATCTGATTTTGATGTATTTGATATGTTGAAAAACATTTTAGAAATGATTTAGAATCATTCCAAAATTATATTTGATAATTTTGGACTAAAATGATCAATTTACCAAGTTATGGGGCAATTCGGTAATTACCAAGAAATATGATTTATTTTGTATTTTTTCAGAATTTAATAATTGGATAATTAAATAAATAAGTTTATTTAATTGATCCGAGAAAAATTTTTGAAATCAGAAAATTTTGATTTTCCATTATTCCGCTGCGTTACCGATATTCCCCCTTAAAAACCCCTACAAGCTGGGCATTATGAACCAAGAGTAAACTCTTTGAGAGTTGATGGCTATGCTCAAGGAGGCAGAGCGAGAGCTTCTAAAATGGGGCAAAGGCAAAATCATCATAGTCTTCTGGGAAGATAAATGACATATCCTAAGATGTCTACCTAAAATGTAGCTAACGGGGTCACTGAAGTGTGACTGCCGTATGGACAAGGCATACATGAAGGAAGTGAATGCGGGGCAAGGCTCCGGCTTCAAGTATGTTTGTCATAAACATGTTCACTATTAGTTTCAAAATTGTATTTTTGATACTAGATGTGGTACATAAATATGTACTGATGTGCAGAATCTGCTTATTAGCAGGAGACTGACTTCAGTTGAGATCTACCTGCGAGTTAGAAATGGGACGAGAGTTGCTGTTTTGGCCGTAGAAACCTAAGTTTAGGAACTACCCTTTGGGTATGTACTTAAATTAGGAAACTGTTATAATATACCTAGTTTGACTAGAAACATTATCTCTATATCTAGTATAAACCGTTACGGGTATACCTTTATATTCTAGAACACTAAGTGTTTTATTTTATAAAGATGATATTGAGATAAACACATTAGATGTGAATAACAGTATTTATATTTTGAATATAAATGAATCTCAAACGTATAACATGACAAACAAATAGCTCAAACTGAATTAATCAGATGAGACTTATTGTGGCATTGCTGTCTGGGACATATTAACAAGACTCGTATATCCACACTTTCGAAAAGTGGGTACTAGGACGGAATTTGATTCTATTAAAATAAAGTCTACGAATCTAGTTTATTAGGCAAAGTGCCTAAAACACCTTTTACTTGGTAAAAGTAAAAGTGCCACCGATCTGTTAGCCCTCGTTCATAGTGACGTAAATGGGCCCATATCTAGCTAGGCTAGAGGTGGATATGAATACTTCGCAACCTTTACGGATGTGGCATCGCGTTATGGTTATGTGTTTCTTGTGAAACATAAATCGGAAATTTTTTATAAATTCAAAGAATTTCGAGAAGAAGTATAAAAACAGACCGGTAAAAGTATTAAAAACATTACGGTTGGACCATAGTGTAAAATACTTAAACATATGAATTTCAAGATTACCAGAAAAAGTATGGTATTCTTTCAGAATGGACTCCTCCCGGAACACCTCAATTTGAAGGTGTGTCCGAACAGAGAAACCGAACATTGTTGGACATGGTAAGGTTAATTATGAGTAGCTCTGAGCTACCATTTTCCTTATAGGGATACGCATTAAACAATGCAATACTTATTTTGAATAAGGTTCAATGAAAAATATGTTAGATTTCACATTAGATATGAACAGGAAAGAAACCAGGTTTTCTCATTCCTGAAGACTTGGGAATGCTGGGCATATGTTTGGATGATACCAAACTAAAACCCAATTGGATAAGTGCCTATTTGTAGGTTATCCTAGGGAAACCAAAGTATAGTACTTATACAACTCACAAGAGAACAATGTAATTGTTGCTCTCCATGCGGGTTTCCTAAGAGGAATACCTATATGCAGTGGTAAGTGGGAGGAAAGTAAAACTCGATGAAAATCGGAGTAATACTATTCCAGGCATCGATTCCTTAACGGAACACAAACAGTTCATCAGGGATGAAATTGTACCACAATCTTCAAATACACAAGAACCGCGCAAGTCAGAGAGAGTTAGAAAACAACCTGGGAGGTGTGGGTTTCTGATCTCACCTCATAAAGATGTCAATCTTATTGAGGAAGACAAACCGACTACATATGAGGAAGTGATACAAGGTATCGACTCCTTTTATGGAAAAGTGCCATGAAGTCCGAAATGGATTCCATGTATACCAACCAAGTTTGGACACAGGTTGTTGTACCGGAAGGCATTATGCCTATTGGTAATAAATGAGTCTTCAAGGAAGACATACATGGATGGCAACATAAAAACGTACAAAGCTAGGCTTGTAGCGAAAATGTATCATTATCAACATTGTGTCGATTACGACGAAACCTTTATCCGTTGCCATGGTTAAATCCATTTGGATAATGCTTGCTAATGCTGCATGTTTCGTTTATGAAATATGGCAGCTGAACGTCAAAACTACTTTCCTTAAACGGAAACCTTTTGGAGGATGTTTATCAACATCCTGACGGTTTTGTCATACTGAAACATGCAAATAAGGTTTTCAAGTTAAGTCGATCCATTTATGGATTGAAGCAAGCATTGCGTTCTTGGAACTAACGTTTTGATCAGATCATAATGGTATATGATTTAATTCAAAACGAAGATAATTCTTGTGTATATAAGAAGGTTAGTGAGAGTGCACTGACAATGATTGTCCTATATAATGATGACATATCATTTCTTGGAAATGACATTCCCATAATAAAATTTGTGAAAGCTTGGCTTTCATGATAATTCTCCATAGAATACTTTAGAGATGCAACCTTTATTCTAGGAATAAGGATCTACTGGGATAGATCTAAAAGTTGTTGGCACTCTCCGAGAACTCGTACATTGAAATATATGTACGTGACCTGGTGTCTCATAGGCTTTGAGCATAAAGAGTCACAATCAGGCCAATCCAAGTGATAGTCACTGGATTGATATTAAGAACATTCTTAAGTATCTTAGACGAACTAAGGATGCGTTCTTAATTTATGGAGGAGGAGAACTTGAAGTGATTGGGTTCACCGCTGCAAGTTTCCAAACCGATAAAAACGACTATAAGTCATGATAAGAGTACTATATGGTTTGAATAACGGAACAGTGAGCTGAAAATCTTCCAAGAAAGATACGGTTGCCGAATAAACAAAAAAAGCGGATTATTGATGCAGCTGAGGCAGCAAAAGAAGCAATTTTGGATCTGTAAAATTCCTAATTAGATTAGGAGTATTTCTGTTAGTAGCTGAGCTAGCCTACAACACAGGTTAACGAACTAATGGTCTCATCAACGATCCAAGTATATACTTCAACAATTTCATCTGATTCGTCGGATCATACATCGTGGCGATGTGATGATCGAATAAATCGCATCAGATGATAACAATGCAAATCTGCTGACGAAAGCTGTTTCTCAGCAGAAGTTTGAGCGACCCATACATAGTTCAAGTGTAGGACACTTGAGTGATTGGCTATAGGCCAAGTGGGAGATTGTTGGACAATTATGACCCATAGCATCACTATTTGTACAGAACATGGTGTTGTTGTACAAATTAACTATGTGACAAAGGAAATTGCTCTTTTATCATTTGTAATTGGTTTACCGGGATATATAAATGATAAAAGTCCATATGATTAGTTCCGGATTATTAAGATATGAGACAGTATTAATCTACTAAGGTTTAATTATTAAAATATCCATAGTCGTAGTATTATCGAGATTGGACATCAATAATGCGGAATAGACTAGTATTGTACTTGTGCGTGTTATGGAGCATAACGACATAGTTCTCATATATTTGGGTATTGGATACTCATGCAAGTGTAATAAGAGGTTGTATTTACCGATGGTACGAAAACAACTTCGCTCTGGATAGATCCATTGGAATTCCATTGGTAGTATGACTATGTGTCTATGGAAGTCTGAATCAGGGTAGGTGTATTTGGTCTTAACCTGAGACTTGCATCGCTAATACTTGCGACAATCAATATACTTTGGTTTTGGTCGTCCAGGGCTTTAACAGGTTTCGCGTACGCCTCTTCTGGGTATATTGAGAATCGTAGTGTATTGGGTGTGATTTCAAGATGGAAGTATCACTTCAGTCATATGGAGATGATGGTCATGTAGGATACAGAACTAGTACTCTTATGTACTGTAGTCATTGGGATAATATGACTAGGTCATGCTTATCCGATTATAGAGACTAGTTACCAGAGATCCGATAGATGCTTCGTACGGGGCAGACACAATTCCAGCCCCAGGCCTAGCATGTGACATTCGATATTGGATCGTAATACGCAATACTACGTATACTACGTCTGATATAGATTATATATTCCTTAAAGAATATTTCTGGAGAATTGGGTAGGCACGGTGCTTTGCTAGAAGCCAACCATGTCTTGTAAATCGGTAAGAACGTGGTACTGGGTACGCACGTGTTTGGATAATCCGATGACCGGATTTACTGCCAACATATCCAGGGATCGCATGGGTCGCTTCCTGAAGATTCACCGATGACATATGACTCGAACATAATTAATCTGGGATTAATTAGTAGAGTGAGAAAATTAATCTAAGATTAATTACTGAGAGATTTTATCTGGGATAAAATACTATTTGAAGAGAGAGAACGATTAATTTGGAATTAATCGATAAAATTATATATTCGTTATATTAAATGAAATTAGATTTCATAACGGAATTAAAATTGTATTTTAATTCGGGCGAACGAATTAATTTAGAATTAATTCGCGAGCGACGTGAATAGTAATTTTCCTAGGCATAATTATTTAATTAAATTTGATTTAATTACGTCGCAATGGAAAATTCGTTAATTTGGAATTAACGAACCCGAGTCCGGAACGTGTTTGCGGGCCCACTCGGATTTTGAATTTAAGTGGGGCCCACAAGTCACATCACTTAGTCACTTTGCCTAACTTTTTGGTGATGGATTTTGGTGATGAAATAATAGTGGCTTGTAAAACACACAAGTGTGTAAGAAATGAATGACCTTTACCAAATATTTGGTACATCTTTTTTCTTTGATTTTGGAAATCAAATTAACAAGTCAAAAAAAGTCATTCACTTCATTCTCTCTCACACAATTCACGCCACTCTCTCTTTTCTATTTACTCTCATTGCCGAGAGTTACAAGGCAATTTTGGAAGCCATTTGTTTCATTTTGTTTGCAAGTGCTAGCACACATTAAGTCATACAAAGGTTTTAGGGAAACATATCCATGAGTTTGGAATTCAAGGAGATGCTTGGAGGTTTTACATACATCAAAGGGGAGCTTGGAGCACAGAACAAAGGCTTTGAATTTTTGTTATCTCCTACATCCAAAACCGATCAAAGTGAGTATTTCCGCCATCTTACTTTGTTGTTTTCACATGATTTCTTGCTTAATTTGATCTTGGTTTGACCTAGAAAAACCCAACAGAAGGAAATACCAAAGATGCAAGTCCTACAGGTTTTCCAAATCCTCTATTCCCTCAGCATTTGCAGTAGCACAAGGTAGATAAGCAGTTCTCAAGGTTCTTAGGGATCTTCAAGAAACTGCATATCAACATTTATTTCGCTGAGGCACTAGAGCAAATGCCCAGCTATTTGAAGTTTTTATAGGACATTCTGTCAAAGAAAATAAAGTTGGGCGAGTTTGAAAATGTGGCCCTCACAGAGGAATGCAATGCCATCCTATGGAAGAAGCTGCCACCCAAGCTGAAGGATCCTAATAGTCTTACCATACCATGTACCATTGGCACCACTATTTTGGTAAAGGTTTGTGTGATTTAGGTGTGAGCATCAACCTTATGCCATTTTCTATCTACAAGAAATTGAGTTTGGGAGAGGCAAGACCAACCACATTTATGTTACAGCTAGCAGATAGATCACTCACCTACCCTCAAAGAAAAATTGATGACGTGTTGGTAAAAATAGACAAGTTCATCTTCCACACGGACTTCATAGTTTTATATATGGAAAGATAATGAAGTCCCCGTCATCTTTGGAAGACCTTTGTTAGCAACATATAGAATGCTAATCGATGTGAAAAACAGAGAGCTTACTGTGAGAGTGCAAGATCAATATGTGACCTTTTAAGTCTTAAAATCCATAACATGCTTGTAAGATGACAAAGAATGCCACATGATAGACATTATTGGAGGTGGAGGTCTAGAAATGGTTAACATGAGCCACCAAATTGATAGCCCTGAGGATAGGCTACAAAAAGACACTAAGTGCAGACAAGAGAGTTACTGAGGCTCATATATATATTTCTGACCTGCCACCTCTTGTGAGAATTGACCTATGGATGGAGTCATTTACTGAACTATTGACAGAGCTTGGGGGATATTTCATAGAAAGAACACTGCAGCAAGACCCTCAGTTCTTGCCATCTTATAGGCAGCAGATGAGCGTGCATGGGGCTGTCCCATCTCAAAAAACTATGCTTCCAAGGGAGCCACCATGATCTATTGAGTGGCTACGTCTGGTTAAAGACGTTAAACTTAGCGCTAGCTGGGAGTCAGCCCATGTATTTGTTTATTTTTCATATCTTTATTTTATTTTATTTTTTTAGAGTTTAAATTTTATTTTTTATATGACATTATATGATTGATTTGATCATGTTTATTTATACAGGTATTGTCACAGCCTGCACAACTAAATTTTGACGAGAGCAACACTATAATGCAGAATTTAGGTTGAACAACCCCTACACGGTAATGTTGTTCCCTTCTTCACTCTTAATTATTTTATTTTGTTCCATTGGGGACAATACATATTTTAAGTTTAAAAGGTGTGTTTTTCGTTTGTTTTACGGGTTTGTGTTATTTATTACTTGTTATGTTTCCTTACAAAATTGAAATTTGTTTTTCCTATGTTGTGAAACATTATCTAATGATGAGATTGCTTGCCTTGGTGTGAAATGTTGTAATATGATAAATCCCCAATTTTTTTTTTTTGATGCATTGAGTAGGTGATCTAGGTTAGACTTGTAACCACTTAACAATATGTATCTAGCAGTAAGAACCTAGAGAGTTGGCAAAGTGACTATTTGAAGAAATTATGTGACGATGAATGACCGTCTATTTAGATGTCTATCTCATTTTGCTAGTGTTATGATGTATGGTATGGTTGAATAAAAACAGAGAAAGTAAAGAAAGAAAAAAAAGTAAAACCACATATAACCGATAAATGTGAAGCTACCCATGAGCGAGTGTTGGGACCACCATGAGGAGAAATGATACCTTAAAGGGTAGTTGTGTTGAAATACAAAAAGAAAAAAAGAGAAATCGTATAATATTGAGCAAAGATATGCATACACAGATACTTTTGAGATATCAAGGTTGGTTTGACCCATCATATGTAAAGTTTTGAGATGAAATCACCATGTTGACTTACTTAGGAATCGAGCTGCGATCGGACCTTTACACACACACACACACTTGAGTATAATTTAGATGATTTATTGAAGAATTTAGATTTGAGATATGTTGGGTACTTTAAAGGTTTTTGTGTTTCATTACTGGGCATTCTCTGATGACAATATTATGTGTAACTCCAATGATTATTTTACTATAGTTAATTTAATTTAATTTAATTTAATTTTTTTCAATTTTGTGTGATTACATGTGCGTGTTAAATGATGTTTGTTGGTGTCATCTCTGTAAGATCTCACGAGATTATAACTAGTCCACTAGGGTCGCCTATAGGTTTAAAGGCTTGTTGCATATGCTACATGTAATTGTGATCCCTACGAAAGTGGTTTAGGTTACTTAGTTTTTGTTTGTTTATTTTCATTTTTATTTTATTTCCTTTTGTTTTACTGGAGGATGAGCAAAATGTTAATTTTGGGGGTGTGATGGGCGACCAATATGCATATATTTTCCCACTCCTCTAGCTTAAAATTTTGTACGTTTTCTCGAGTTTTATGAGTGCTTTAATGTGTTATAGGTTTATTTTTCATGTTAAAATAATATCGAGACTCAACAAAATCAACTAGGGATGAAAACAGTAAAATACAAAGTAAATTGGGGTAAATTCAGAGTCCACATGTGCAGGATATGGGGAATGACAAAATGAGGAGCAATATGCTCAATATGGAGAGTCTGTGAACTATGTTAACAACTTTAATAGGCCACACTATAACTCATATTCCAACAACTACAATCATGGATGGAAAGATCACCTTAATTTTTGATAGAAAAGTAACCAATGGGCATGACCACTTGATAGATCACATGTCCCGTAGCAAAATAGTGAGGCCATTCAGGTGAGCAAGCCACACATGGAAGAACTACTGATGCAAATGGTGAATCAAAATGAGCTTTTCACTAATCATAGCATGGAAAATCTAAGAACAACGCTAGATTAGAAGCATTAGTACAGAGCCAAGCCGCGTCTTTGAAGACACTGGAGAATCAATTGGGACAATTGTCAAGTGGACAGAACTACAGACCAATGGATGCCCTTTCGAGTGATATAGAACCTAATCGAAGGGGTAAAATAGCGAGTCTTGCAAGACTATAACACTGATGAGTGGGACTGTCATCGACAAGGACATTTGGGTAAAACAACCTACAGAGAATGAGTCAGATCCTACCAAAGAAAAGAGGAGAAATGATGGAAATTCCAAATAGGCAAGTTATATAGATTTTTCACCACCTCCATTCCCTCAGTGTTTACAGCAGCACAAGCTAGATAAACAGTTCCCAAGGTTATTAGAGATCTTCAAGAAACTGCATATCAACATTCCCTTTACTGAGGCACTAGAGTAGATGCCCAGCTATGTCAAGTTTTTAATGGACATTCTGTTAAAGCAAAGGAAGTTAGGCGAGTTTGAAACTGTGGCCCTCACAGAGAAATGTAGTGCCATCATACATAAGAAGCTACCACCCAAGCTTTACCATAACATGTACTATTGGAAACGACTATTTTTGTAAGCACTATATAATTTGGGTGCATGAATCAACCTCATTTCGCTATCTATCTACAAGAAATTGGGTTTGGGAGAGGCGATAACAACCACTGTTACGTTGTAGCTAGTAGATAGATCACTCACCTACCCTCGAAGAAAAATAGAAGACATATTGGTAAAAGCAAATTAGTTCATCTTCCCCAGGGACTTCATAGTTTTAGATATGGAGAGACAATGAAGTCCTCATTATCCTTGATAGACCTTTCTTAACAATAGGTAAAACGATGATCGTCGTGCAGAAGTAAGAGCTTACAATGAGAGTGCAAGATCAAGAGGTGATCTTTCATGTCTTCAGAACCATCCCATGACTGCAAGATGATGAAGAATGCCACATGATAGACATTATTAGAGGTGGAGGTATATAAATGGTTAATATTAGCCACTAGAATGATAACTCTAAAGATAGGCCACCAAAGACACTAAGAGTATATAAGAGAATTGTAGGGGCTCATATGTATGTTTGTGAGCAGTCACCTCATGTGAAAATTGACCCATGGATGGAGTCATTATTTGAACCGTTGACAGAGCTTAGGGGATATTTCATAGAAAAACATTGTAGCAAGATGCTCAGTTCTTGCCATCTTATAGGAAATAGCGGAGCATGCATGGAACTGTCCTATCTCATACAAATAGTTTTCCAATAGAGCTATCATGATCAATTTGGTGGTTACATCTGGCTGAAGAACTTACACTTAGCTCTAGCTGAGAGGCAACCTATGCATTTGTTTACTTATCATATTTTTTTTATAGTTTAATTTTTTTTCTTTTGTGTGACGTTGTGTGATTGATGTGATCATGTTTATTTATGTAGGTATCGTCATGGACCGCACAGCCTGCACAACTAAATTTTGATGAGAGCCTCATTATAATGTAAAATCTAGGCTGAGCAGACCCGTACATAGTAGTGTTGTTCCCTTCTATGCTCTTAATTTTTTTGTTTTGTTATATTAGGGACAATGTATATTTTAAGTTTGGGGGCATTTGTCTTTCGTTTGTTGTGCGGGTTTGTGTTATTTATTACTTGTTATGTTTCGTAAAAAATCAAAAAACAATTATTGTAGGTAGTGAAACATAGTCTAATGATGAGGTTGTTTGTCTTGGTGTGAAATCTTAGAACATGACAAATGCCCAATTTATTTTTATCTGATGCCTTGAGTAGGTGATCTTGGTTTGATTCATAAGCACTTAACGATATGTCTCTAGCATTATGAACTTAGAAAGTTGGCAAAGTAACTAGTTGAAGAAATTGCATGACGATGAATGACCGTCTGGTTATATTTCTATCTTGGTTTGCTAGTTTTATGATGTATGACATAGTTAAAAAAATAGAGAAAGTAAAAAAAAAAAACACAAGAAAAAAAAAGAAGTACACCACCTATAACCAATGAGCGTGAAGGTACTCATTGTAGGACACAAACGTGGGCGACGTTGTCCCGGGCTCGAGGCCCGGTTGAGAGTACGGAATAGCCCACAGGGGAACTAAACCGGAGAAATAACATGGAGTCGCCACCCGGTGTGAACCAGGAAAATGATTTAAGGCCACACTCACCCCTCGCACGGGAAGACCTCAAATCGTTGGGTTCGGAATGGTCTCTTACTTATGCCACTTGTAATGAAAGGATTTGTGCAATAATCTAACCAAGCCTAAGCAACATATATTTCCAAGGATAATCTACTCCTAAGTTCGCATGTATAAAATAAATCATCATAACGGCAAACATACGATATCACACAATATTCTCATGAATATGTTGAATCATCAAACACGAAAAATAAATAACAACCTAAACATAAACATAAATTGAACGCCTATTGCAAAAGAAGATAACCAAATCATGCATAGAGGAATAACGTACTAATGGCTAAATCATGCTTAAGAAACAAGTAACATCCTAACGACCTAATCATGCTTTAAGAAACAAGTAACATATTAACGACCTAATCAAGCTTGAACACAATCTCACGAACAAATCAAATAGATAAATGCAGGAATACAAATAGATGACAACAGTAAAAGTGTCAACAATGGAATGATATGATTAATTACATATTGCAAGAGAAATCACCCAAGAAGCAATCATGCATGAAATGTGATGAAAAGGACTCGGTTCCATGTATATGCATTCGTGTAGCTTTTGAAAACACGTTCGAACGGTAAATAGAAGGTTCGCATTCGTATAGCGTTCGAAAACGCATTTGAACGGGGTAAGACCTGATACATGATAAAACAAAATGCATGCACGTTCGAGTAGCGTTCGTAAACGCGTTCGAACGAACTGAGACAGAATGCGTACATTTGTGTAGCGTTCAGAAACACATTCGAACGAGATTACCAAAATGACATCTGAAACGACACAAATAAATGCACGGATTGAACAAATACACAATGTAGGACCTCGTGTGCCCAATTGAACACATCTCACATTCAATCGAGTGCACCTCGTCCGGCGCGACAAATATCTTGGTAAAGGTAGCCTTTAGGCATTTCCCTCGAATAGAGGACCTTTAATCCACCCTAGTTAGCCCATGTGCACAAGAACGCAATGCATGCGTATATAAAGCAATGACACGCAAAGGGTAAATGGCATAATAAAAGGCGCGGCAAAACATCATGGAAAAGGTAGTATTCACGCATTTCCCTCGAATAGAGGACCTTTAATCCACCCTAGTTAGCCCATGCGTACAAGAATGTAATGCATGCGTAAATAAAGCAATGATATGCAAAGGGTAAATGCATAATAAAAAGCGCGGCAAAACATCGTGGTAAAGGTAGCCTTCAGACATTTCCCTCGAATAGAGGACCTTTAATCTAACCTAGTTAGCCCATGCGCATTATATTACAATGCATACAAATGAATGAGACAATAATGTGGAATTCCATATATCCGATTAAACATATCTCACATTCAATCAAACACACTTCGTCCGGCGCGGCAAAGTATTGTCGTAAAGGTAGCCTTTTGGACTTTTCTCCCCTCAAATTGAGAACCTTTAGACCAACATACTAAGCCCATGCACATTACATCACAATGCATAGAAAGTAAAATGCAGAAAGTAATAGCATACTAATGACTAAATCATGCTTAAAAATTAAATAACATACTAGCAACCCAATCATGCTCAAATACAAGATTGGATGAAATGAAATGTGTGAATCTCTCAAGTGGTACGTGGCATTGTATCCCGAGTGCAAACCGCAATACCGTTCATTCGGATTCCGCTACGGAATTTACGTCCGGAATTTACGATGTTAGACATTATGTCCCATAGCGTCACTGTTTGTAAATGATATTGTATTATTGTACAAAATTAACTATGTGATAATGAAATTGCCTTTTGCCATTTTGTAAATATTATTTACTTTGAGTTATAAATGGCGAAAGTCCATATGATTAGTACCTGGACTGAGAATGATATGAGACAGTATCAGTCCCCAAAGGTTTAATCATTAAATATCTCTAGTCGTAGTATTATCGAGACTGGACATCGATAATGCGGAATAGACTAGTATTGCGCTTGTGCACGTTGTGAGGGCACAACGGCATAGTTCTCATATATTTAAGTATTGGATACTTATGCAAGTGCGATAGGAGGTTGTGTTTTACCGATGGTACGGAAAACAGCTTCGCTCTGGATAGACCCCGCGGAATCCATTGGTAGTATGTCTGCGTGTCTATGGGAGGCCGCATCAGGGTAGGTGTATATGGTGTTAACCTGAGACTTACATCGCTAGTACTTGCGACAATCGGTAAACTTTGGTTTTGGTGGTGGGGACCTTAACCGGTTCTTTGTACACCTCTTCTGGGTTTATCGAGAATCGTAGTGTACTGGATGTGATGTCAAGATGGAAGTATCGCTTCAGACATATGGAGGTGATGATCACGCAGGACGCAGAACTAGCACTCTATAAAAGGTTGCAACCGTCGGGACAATATGACCAGGTCAGGATTGTCCGATTTAAAGAGACTAGTTGCTTGATGTCCGATATATGTTTCGTACGGGGCAGACACATCTCCAGCCCCAGGCCTAGCATGTGATCATCCGATAC
>SKCR01027568.1:0-138689 GCA_019454045.1 Zanthoxylum bungeanum | reverse complement strand
GGATTCCACCTTTCATTTCATTAACCAACAATAAAATATATGTGAAGAACAATATAGTTAATAGGATGAACAACCTGTGAAATAGGACTTGTGTCTTCACTATGTACACTCCTCAGGCTTATTTTCACCAACTGGTCATTTTGGAGTTCTGGGACTTTATAAACAGCAGCTCCAATGCCTCTAAAAGAACAGTAATTTAATATTTTTGATAAAGGAAAAAAAACATCAGAAAGGGAAGTCAAGAAGATAACTCAATGAGAAAAAAAAAACATGAAAATCAAACAGTATTTCAAATTATTGTAGTTATGCCCATATTTTTTTTTTTTAATTCTCTCTTTTTTTAAAACTGGAACCTTATCAAATTCGAATAGGAATTGACTCGTAGAAAAAGATACACTCAAACCTACTCTACAACACATGCACGTCTCATTACAATATGAGGCAATAAGGTGCCACACTGCAACCAACAAAAATTTCTGAGTATAACTTTGATCAGTGAATAACTTCTTCGACCCCCGCTATAAGTACGTCCTGTCATAAACGATTTAATAAATAATGCCAATTTTAAAAATGAAAATAAAACACATATATCAACTTTTTAATCTTAATGACACTAACTGCAAGGAACTATAGGGAAGAGAAAAAAGCATGAAGCATTTTCAGATATGTGTCGATCAAAAGAAATGAGTAAGAGTAAGAATCCAGTATATGCATAATTAAATTAAGTGCCAAAACCTCAAGTTTAAATTATGGCTTTTAGTAAGAATGAAGTGCCAATATATTCATTCTTTCTAATTTTAGAGGGAAGAGAAAAAAGCAAGAAGCATTTTCAGATTGACACAAATGAGCAAGAATCCATTATATTCATAATTTAATTAAGTGCCAAAACCTCAAGTTTAAATCATGGCTTTTAGTAGCTAACTGGTGTCCCAGTTCACTCCGCAACTCCGCAACAGAGTCTGCATCAACAGCCTACAAGAAGAAGAATAAAATTAGAAATCTCTTAATGGTTTCCATATAAGATAGACACATTAAACAGTGTCTAATGCAGCAATAATATTTAAAATTTAATGTGGTGTAGCCTTCCAAATCCAACCTTGAAAACATTATTTTTCTTCAATGGATAAACCATTGAAGTACTTGTCACTAAGTATTCTATAATGCAAATTTATGATATCTAATAATGGTCTTGCATCAATTATCATATGAAAGTACGAAATCTTATAATGGTAGTACTAGACCAGGTTGGAAGGGCATAACATGCTGTATGAAACGATGGATATGCTATTGTGTCTTATATCTTTAGGTCAGTCATATCAGACACCTCGTGCTTGTGTCTTAGTTCCTAGTATCATTTCCTCTTTTATTGCTTTAAGAAGAATGAAGTTTATACTAAAAACTAGAGCTATGCTATTGTGTCTTATATCTTTAGGTCAGTCATATCAGACACCATACATGGCTTACGCAGCACTTTCAGTAGCTTATCTAGTTAATACTCGGTCATAAGTTAAGGTTTTTTAATGTGCGCTATTGCTCATTTTTCTTTAAGTTTACTTGCACATTAGTAGTTTAAATATTCTGCTAGCTCTTATTTTCTCTGCGCATGGGCTACAATAATGGTTCAGGGATGGTGTTCCCGGTCTAATGATGACTTGAAACTTTAAATGTAGACCAAAAGAAGGAAGCTTTAAATAGTTGATCAGAACTAATTTACTTAAAATTCATAAGTTTGCATGTATCACGTTGAGCTAGAGGAGGTTAAAAGCTATGAAAGTGATATACACATGGCCCTTTCACATTCAATGCAAATTGTCTTAAAAAGCATTTCAAGCCCTCTTAATTGATTTTACGAGGAACCTAACTACAAATGTGGTACATACAGCAACTGAAGCCTAGAGACCAAGCATAAACATGTGTGATGTCCTGAAACTTTCTACCTCTATGTCACAGTCTTCTCTTACACTTGATAAAGCTAGATTTCTCTTATTTTTACATAACTAATCCTCTTTCCATAAAGATTTTATCACAAAAAACATACACTGAAGAACCTGACCCTTTACTGGATATTGTTCAATGCAACCACCAAGACAATAAAACAACCTCAAATTGTAGGTCTTATTGCCTAATTTAACCCAACCGAGCTCAATTTGTTAAGCTCTCATTAAAGATCCATTAATAACAGCTTAAATATTGCTTCAGTTGCCTAAAGGGAACCAATTTTACATAAATTTTAACTAGTCGAGTCTTACACAGTTTTATTCTACCGAATAATAAAGCCTCACGCCCTCCTGTTTCTCCATTGTTTACAAAAAATTGCATAAACTTACAACATTCAGGTACCTATGGTCCATTACAATAATGCTATCTATCCTACATGAAAGTTAAGACAATATCAAAGGTAAAAGAATAAAAGCACAATACCAAGCAATGCCCAAATGCTCCACCTCCAAGTGCAATTTCATATGACTGAGCAAGCGTCTCTTCAATTAATCTTTGCTTGTGTGATAGGCTCGCTATGCCTTGACTGATTACAGACTTCAGGTCAATGGAAAGTAGCTGTCCAAAGTTCAAATTTTCAATCAAATTGAAGTAAATGTAAAATTATATCTACAAAAGCAATGGTGAGCAAATGTACCTGCTGAAACAAAGAAGGGTTTAATTGAAAACAGAACTCAATGTTCAAATCTTTTAAACCACTATTGAAAGCTTTGCTGTTTTCAAGTCTCCATCTCCAAAGATCTCCATCTTCAATATAATCAAAAAGCAACCTTACACGTTCGAATTCTCTATGTAACTTATCATCTAAAACTTTATCCTTGAAATATTCATAGGCAAGTGTAGCTCCACTCCTCTCCATATCAATTATTTTACTTACATTTTCACCTTCCATTGAAGCATAAGCCTCAAGTGCAGTTTTGTGATGATCCAATATAACAACCCTGGAAACCTTGGAGGCTATTTTCTGAACAAAACCAATTGGACCCACATAATCCAGAAGGTAAATATCATCAATTTCATGCAAAGGCAGATCATCTGGGGTTATGGGATTGTACACTGTGTTGGGAAAGAAGAGAGCGGGTACTGAAGAGGAGGAGAAGTAAAGATGAGCGGCAAGAGCAGCGAATGCGCCATCTGGGCACGGATAGTGGTATAGCACTGCTGGTTTTTTCTTCATCGACTTCATGTCCCTGAAACTACGAGCTTTTGCCAATGTTGCTCCTATAGCTTTCGCTTATCTGGGTTGGAGTGATTAATTATATACCGGGATAAGTTCATCTACACCCTTGGAAAATTTGACTGTAGGACTGTTGCAATTAAATAAAAGGGTATTTTATATTGGGACTCCTGCTACGGCAAGGACTCGAAATAAACCAAGTTATCTGCAAAATAATTAATTTATGAAAATTAAATAAATTATAAATTAATTTTTTATATATATATACACACACACTTATACAATTAATCCTGATATAGAAGGATTGCTCCCTTGATTCACTCTCAAATACTTTGCTTACCTTGATTCACGGATGTAATAAATTAGCATGTTCAACGTATATTCTGTTAAACTTATTTGGCTTCTATTGGTTTAAAATTTTTTCATCCAAGTTCATTGCATCCAATCTATCCATGTTTATTATATTTCTGAAGCGAAAAAGGTTTTTGCATTGCTTCTCAACATTTTGGAACTCTCCTTAATTTGAGGAAATCCACTTAATAGGGTTGGGTTTAATTTTGTTTATTGCTTCATTTATTACATCAATTAGGAACCCATATATTAATTTTGATCTCTTCAACTTCATCTCCACCATCCCTACACTCTCCTCAATTGGGGAAATTATTTAATGGAATAACATAATGAATTTATATTTAATGCGTTTTTCATATTGAATGGTATTTAATTTATTTCGTAACCACAAAATTGTTACACTACTGAAGAGTTTGAGGAGTATCTGTTTTGTTGAAAACATGGGAAACAATTCCAAATATTAACTGTTATGTAGTTGAAGAGTTTGACACTCCTCAAATCAAATCCATTATTATTATTCCATCAATTTACCTTCATTATATCACCATATGGTTTTGTCTCTACATTCACTTAGCATTTCTTCTTCTTCTTTAATTCTTTTAATAAAAATATATCTATTATATTTCTGAAGCAAATAAAGATTTTGCATTGCTTCTCAATACTTTGGAACTCTCTCCTTAATTTGAGGAAATCCATTTCTAGGAGATAGGTTTAATTTTGTTTATTACTTCATTCATTGCATCGGTTAGGAACCCATGTATTTACTTTGATCTCTTGAACTTCATCTCCACCATCCATACACTCTCCTTATTTAGTGAAATTATTTAATGGTGTAACATAATGAATTTGAATTTAATGCGTTTTTTTTTTATTGAATGTCTTTAATTTATTTCATAACCACAAGATTGTTACATTACTGAAGAGTTTAAAGAGCATATGTTTTGTTGAAAACAGGGGAATCAATTCCCAATACCAACAGTTATGTAGCTGAAGAGTTTGAAACTCCTCAAATCAAATCCATTTTCATTATTCCATCAATTTACCTTCATTATATCACCAAATGGTACTGTCTCTGCATTCATTTTGCATTTATTCTTATTCTTCTTTAATTCTTTTAATAAAAATATATCTATTATATTTCTGAAGCAAATAAAGCTTTTGCATTGCTTCTTAATACTTTGGAGCTCTCTCTTTAATGTGAGAAAATCCATTTAATGGGGGATGGATTTAGTTTTTTTTTTTTTTTTTTTTTGTTTCATTCATTGTATCGGTTAGGAACCCATGTATTTACTTTGATATCTTTAACTTCATCTCCACCATTCCTACATTCTCCTTATTTGGGGAAATTATTTAATGGAGTAACATAATGAATTTGAGTTTAATGCGTTTTTCCTATTGAATGTTCTTTAATTTATTTTGTAACCACAAAATTGTTACATTACTGAGCATATGTTTTGTTAAAATGAGGGGAATCTATTCCAAATACTAAATGTTATGTAGTTGAAGAGTTTGACACTCCTCAAATCAAATCCATTTCTATTATTCCATCAATTTACCTTCATTATATCACCAAATGGTACTGTCTCTGCATTCACTTTGTATTTCTTCTTTTTCTTTAATTCTTTTAATTAAAATAACAACAAAAAAATCATCTTTTTTGTAACATACTCATATATTTAATTACATTTGATTACTTTTAATTAAAATATATATTGAGATTTAGAAATATTGAATGATCATTTCAAGGTAGTAGAACCAAAATCAGAATGGAGACGAGAGCATCGACATCGATCTAATGGAGCAAAGGCTGGGTTCTACAATCTGGTGGATTTTTTTTCTCTGTCATAAGTGCAGGTAATTTATTATTGGTGATTTTTTTCCTTTTATATCGTAATTAATATTTTATTAAAAACTCCAAATTTTACTTCAGATGCTTAATAATATTTATTTGGATCAGAACCCATGTAATATTCCAAGTTTTCACTCCAATTTTTCTTAAGCCACCAATTAAACGAAAACATTTCTTGAAATGACTTTTACCACATATTTTGTTTGTATAGGGAATAAGCTACATGACGAGAAACCCCATTGAACATGAAGTCAAGGAAACCCTACAAAAGAGAACTAAGGTCAAGAACTTTGAATTGTGATTTTGTAAGAATAAAATCCTTCCAAACTCTAAACAAACCCTAAGGAACCTGTCCTTGAAAATCCTTATAGAATCCCGACAGTCTTTTGCTAGCAAGAACGCCACAAAGGTCGCCACTCATTTGATAAGTTATTTGTTCAATCACTGTGTTAGAGATTGAACTGAATAATTTGTGTATTCCAATCTGAATTACAATTACAGTATAAAGGTCTTTATATAGGCAACAATCTTTAACAAAATAGGAAACAAATAACCTAATTATGTACCGTAATAATGAAATAAGAAATCTTCCTATAATATGAAAATATATTTTCCTTAATAAGGAGAAATAACCTAATTATGTAGTTTCCTTAACATCCCCTCAAACTCAAGCTGGTGGAAGAGAAGCAAGCTTGAGTTTGGAAACCAACTCACGAAATCGCCCTGAAAGCTGAGGTTTGGTAAAGAGATCAACATGTTGCTCTTTAGAAGGAATTTCACGAAGTCGGACAGTGTCTTGACTGATATGTTGATGGAAAAAGTGATAATCAGTTTCAATGTGTTTCATGCGCTTATGATAGACATCATTATGCGCAATGTAAATAGTACTTTTGTTGTCACAGTAGAGAGGGGTAGCACGGGAATAAGGAACACCCATGTCACTAAGAAGCCATCGAAGCCAAATGATTTCTTGGGTAACATCAGCGACCGCATGATATTCAGATTCAGTACTTGAGCGAGAAACGTCAAATTATTTCTTGCTACGCCAACAAATAAGTGATTCTCCCAAGAAGATGCAAAAACTAGTTGTAGAACACCGATTAATGGGATTATCGGCGCAATAGCATCAAAGTAGGCATGAAGATCAAGAGAGGAATGAGATGAAACTTTGAGGCCATGAAATAAATAGCCATTGATAAATGAAGAATAGCTTCATAGTGAGTAGAGCGAGGTGCTGACAGAAACCGATAATAACATGAACTACATAGGCAATATCAGGTTTGGTAACTGTTAAATTGACCAAGCTACCAACTAACTGGCGGTAGAGAGTAACATCAGGAAGAGGAGTATAATTGGTCACTGTAAGCATTATTTGAGGATCAAGATGAGTATAGGTGATCTTGCTATTGGTCAGCCATGCCCGAGCAAGTAAACTAGAAACGTACTTAGCCTGAGATAGATAAGCCAGTCTGATCAGAGAGCACCTCACGAACAAGAAAATAATTGAGATGACCAATATTCTTTATTTCAAAGTGGTGTTGAAGAGATGTCTTAAGTTCAGAAATGTCGTGCATATCATCATCCCCTTTGATAATCATATCATCCATATAAAAAAAGAGAATGATACTACCATGATCTATCTACCGAATATAGAGTGTTGAGTCATAAGCACTGGATGTGAACCCAAGTTGATGAATAATGGTGATGAACTCCTCAAATCATGCACGAGGAGCCTGTTTGAGACCATATAATGCCCGACGAAGTTTATATACTTTATAAGGAGGATTAAGGTAGCATGTGGAGGCTTCATGTAAACTTCTTCATAGATATCACCATTAAGAAATGTATTCTTAACATCTATCCAAAATATTACCATTAACGAAGAGGCGGCAACAACTAGTAGGCTACGGATTGAAGTAAGACGTGTAACATGATCAAAGGTCTCTTCATAATCAATCTCATATTCTTGAGAAAATCCTTTGGCAACAAGATGAGCCTTATACATTCAACAGATCCATCAAATTTTGTCTTGATTTTGTATCCATTTGCACCCAATCGCGGACTTATTTAGTGGAAGATCAACTAAATCCCATGTATAGGCATTTTAAAGAGCATGCAATTGCTGCCAAACAGGCTTAAAACTAGCCTCATAATAAAATGTAGGTTTATAGGGATGAAGTGTAGAAGAAAAACAGTAATAATCCCTAAGTTTAACAGGAAGTTCTTTGATCTTAATAAAGCGACAATGGGAAAGAGAATTAATTGAGGAACACACAAGAGTACTGGATGTGTCAGTGGAAAATCTGTTGGGCGGCGCAGACAGAGGGACATCAATTGTAGCAGATTCATCCATCAAAATTACAGTTAAATCATCTTTGGGAAATAAGGCAACAATGCTATCAGTAAAAATGATATTGGGTGAATGAGGAATATACTGAAATTTGGAAACATAAAAGAACATTTTGTCTTCCCAGAGGATGACATGACGTGATATACGTAGGAGTTTAGAGATAGGATCCCAATATTTATAACCTTTATGTTCAATTATATCCTAAAAAACAACACAATCTAGCCCGAGGTTCTAACTTGGTGTGTTCATAACAGACGCAACCAAAGACTTTAAAGAGATTATAATTAGAAAGTTTACCATGGAGTTTTCCATAGGGGGATTGATTGGGCATAATAGGAGATGTGATTCTATTGATGGTATAGAAACTACTGAGATCAGCTTCTCCCATAAACATTATGGGCATGAGGAAGAGATGAAAAGAGTACAAATAGTATCTAAGAGCGATGTCTATAAGCATACTTTGTTAATAAACATGCAAACATCTTTCCAACAAGTCTAAAACCAATTTAATTACATACTTAAAGAGTAGAGAAAATTCTAAGCAACACATGTTGAAGCTTAGAAACATGGAAATATTTTTCTAGTTGAAGAAAGTTGAAATACTTACAAAATCAAATTTTCCTTAAGCTTTTTCCATGGTTCTTCAAGCTTTTCTCTCAAACTTTACTTGTAATAATTTAGGTAACTTGTATTTAATTAAAGAAATTGAAACAAAAAATTCTTATATATTTTCCTCAAATTGGCGTGAATGTGTAGGAAACAAATATAAGATTTTTGTTGATTTCATTTCAATTTCATTTCATAAGTTACTTGTTTGATTTGGTAACTATTACTTTAAAGTAAATCAACAAGTGTTACCAATGAAATGGTGTCATTTCCTAACATTAATCATGTCATAAGATATTTATAAAATAATTACTTTAATCATTTAACATTTAAATAATTAAATACAAATATCTTAAATATATGTATTATATTTACATTAAATAATCAAAATACATATATTAATGATATATGTCAAATATCATAATTTGACAATTAATTGCTGTGTATTTAATAATATCAAATATTAAATACAAATACACATTAATTAGGAAATGACCATTAGGTCAATTTGCATGTATTTTTAGTTTAATCGTTAAACGAGTTATAAATAATCAGTATTATTCATAAAAGTCGCCCTAGTGCTCTACGAGTATATTTCATTAGTGAGACTCTCTAGATTCATGCATATCCATCACGAAATCAAATTTCATGTCTATAATTCACCCACCCGTAAATTATGACAAACACGGATAAACTCGCTGAATCATACAGGTCGAGGTCATTGCATACGTATAATCCATCCGTCACAAGTATCCAGATTATCCTTGAGATATAGATATAAACGTCAAATCTCTATATGTATAATCATGTCGACGTATCTAGTAGAAATCTTCTAAATAACACTCGGAACTTACTTCCGTAGTATACCACGACCATGGATTTAATAGATTGCTAATCATATAATTGACACATATGCCTTGTACATAGGACTGACAGATCCTATCTTGATACACACATGATATTATGAGCATGAGTCCATACCCAACGAACAAGCGGAGGTCTGATCTTAATAGATCGATGATGTGACTGCCATCTAAGTGTGGAAGATAACTCTTATATCCACAGTGGTATCTCAAGTCAAAGAATCAATATGTTACTCAACCCGAGAAGATTCCTATTGACGTTGGTGTACCATCTATTAGGTAATCTTCGGTGAGTCGTTCAGTGTTTATCAAATAAACACATACATGTCTATACGAGTCTCCCTAGACTCATGGTTCATTGGGATAAACCATCGGACCAAGTCACGATATACGACATGTACCAGTCTCAACGGATTTTACTAACCGACCCGTGTTAGTAAATCTTGGCCAGAAACTTAATTTGATAATATATTTCTAGTAGTGACATTTCCAAATGTCAATTACAAGCTACGTTATAATTGCGCACTACATTATATATTATCGGGTCTTTGTCTAATATATATATATATATATATATATATATATCACTAAACATGATTTAGTTTCAATTTAATAAATTAGATCGAAAATATATAATAAAAGACAGGAGGTGCAACCATAAATTAATAATATTATGGAAAATGTATTGCTCATATTCATGAATTGGACATAAATACGATCCGGATTGACGCTCTGAGCACCAACCCTAACAATACAGTTCCTTTTTTGTTAAGAAATTATAAAAAGGCCGAGTCCCTATATTCCATGGCTTTGTCAGTTTGAAAAAATTTAATGGAATGAGAAAATTGAGTCTTAATCATATTGGCAAAAGTGCGATAAATGAAAAATAATTCAGATTGATTTTTCATTAGACATATCCATGTGTAACGAGAATAATCATCAATAAAGATCAAGAAGTGGTTAGAACCACCCATAGTAAGAGTAGGAGATGGGCCCCAAATATCAGATGCACAAGGTCAAAAGGTGAAGAGGAAGTTGAAGTACTATTATTACATGATAAAGTTGGTTGTTTGCCTAATTAACAAGATATATAATCAAAGTTCTTATAGAAACAGTACCTAAATGACCACTAAAGTCTAATAAATATACACGACTGAAAGAAGGTTGTCATAACCAAGAATTCCAGAGACTAAGAGATATATGTGGTAAGGTGGATGCGGCAGAGTAACATGGGGAATGGTCGAGAGGAAGATGAAGACTGATGAGTTCAGACATGCATCCAGTCTTATAGCCTATCCCAAGCGTTTGGCCGGTCTGTGGATCCCGCACAAGACAACTAGAAGTAGTAAATAAAACATTAAGACCAAGTTCATATAGCTGACAACTAAAAGATTTATGGTTAGTTTTAGAATAAGAAAAGTATTCGACACAGAGAGATGCAGAAGAAAAATACGACCAAGATGACTTGGAGTCATAAAAGAGCCATCAATAATTTGAATGGTAGGTAAATATGAGGGGATATATTTAGAAGTAAAAAGACTGAGTTAGCAGTCATGTGATTGCAACAAGCATAATCAAAATACTAAGAGGAAATGTCTGATATGGTAGAGGAAATAGAGATGTTACCAAATTTTGAGGCTATGGATTGGAACAATGATATGAGATCCGGAATATATGAAGAAGGATGAGCCTGGACAATGTCACCCTGATCATCAGAAGCTGCGACAATGATAGATTGACAGCCCTTGAAAGAAGAGGTAGGAGCTGATCTTTTGTTAAGTTTACGGTAAATTCGGCAATGCCGTGTGGGGCAGTTGGGTAGCAGATGCCCTGCTAACTTACAATAACCACATGATTTTGATGAATGAGTGCCTGTAGGAAGCAAAGGAGTGGCAATGACTGTATCTATAGTTGGGATCCGACTAGTAGAGTGGCGAGTTTCTTCAAAAATTAGCTTATCAATAGCAGAGTCCATAGTATGTAGAGGATTTTGATGAAGAAATGAGGCTCAAGTAGGCTAAAATTTATCACCAAGGGCCAAGAGGAATTGAATTACCTTTGGCTATCTCTAAAGGCCGTGATTTTTTCAAGATCGGTAGCACACTCCCACTGGGGTTCAGAAAGAGTCGACTGATCACAGAAAAACTGCATCATTGAGTGAAAATTAGTAATGGATTGGCCAGGTTCCTGACGCATATGATGAAGACTGCATATTATCTTATACTGATGTGAGAGGTTGGTGGAAGTATAGCGATGATCAAGAAAATCCCAGAGAGATTTGGCTGTGTTGAATCGCCCAAATTGGAGGCTGATAGTTGGTACTGAGGAGTTGAAGAACTAGATAATTATTTTATGATTCTAGCTATCGCTATCCTCAAGGCGGTCATCAAACGAGTCATTACTTTCAACCTTACGCTGAACACGTTCTTTAAGAGTACCAACAACATAACACCAAAGCTTCAAACCTTTGAGAAAGCTACGCATAGCCTGCGCCCATAAGACATAATTGTGGCCATATAAGGTGATCTGTAGAGGATGAGAAATGTTAGATTGCTTCATAGAAATAGCCTTAAACTCTTCAAAATCTATAAAAAGAACCAATATTTCAGAAATTATAAACTGGCCTAAAACTTTTGATAATTATAAAAGAGACTAAAAACTTTTGGAATTGACAAAGTATCCTAAAACTTTCATAAATTGAAAAAAGCCTAAAATTTTTCTAAGGAAATATAATTTTCTTAATTAGGAGGGATTACTCTACACTGATGTAGTTTCCTTAACACACTGAACAAGAAGAATCAATCTTCTCATAAACACACGAATTGCTTGAAATTTAGTTTAAACATCATGTCTTCATTAATGAGAATAATATGCTCAAATAGTTCCACTAGAAATCCTAATAAGATGCAAAGATTAAAATATCTCCAAGCTAAATAAGACCTAATTTCATGCATGGGATTTAAATAATATTAAAGTTTAGCCCATGACACCAAAATGTGAATTAATCTTAAAACATGTGACATAAAAATCTATAGGGATGACTTCCATCTATATTTTGACCAAAAGGATGCCTGAATTTTACTTTGGTGTAAACTAAAAAGTTGTATATTTATGAGATATCTTTCTAATGCAACTTGAATCACCGAAATCGGACATTAGATGAGAAATTTATGGTCAGAATATGAAAACTACGCAAATCCCGCTAGGATTAATCTTAAACCCATTGGGCTTGAAGAACTTCTTCACAGTTGGGCTTGGTCTTCTAATATTTAGGTCAAATGAATCAGTCTATGACCCTCTTCTATAAAACTGATATAATGCAAGTTTGCTCATCTCGTCTGCTTCGTACATTCGGCCATCATATACTGGGCTAGAGTTATCATTGTCTCTTTAATCTTCTTCGCTATTTGTCTTGTAATAGGCTCAACTGGAACATGTAATAAATCACTCATTTTGACCGTTGACACACTCAAAAAGTGGTTCTTTACTTCCAAGTATAATAGTATCGAAGTAATAAAATAATCCGGTAAGTCCGGGATCGATACACATGGAATAAATTTAATATGATAAAATGATAATTCTAAAAAAATAAAAAGACTTGATTTGTTTGAAGTGATTGAAAATTTTAAATTAAACTGCAACAATAAAATAAAATACTGGGATTAGAGGATCCACTTTTAATATTTCAAATTTAGAAATTTCATTTTTATAATATATAAATTGTCATTATTCCTCAATTAATTTATTTCATGAATTAATTATGACAAAACAAATAAAACCAGCCATAAAGGCGGTGATAATATTTATCTATAACAAGTGCAGTTAGGTACTCAATTATGCCAAATAAATAAAAATCAGTCATGTAGGCGGTAACAAAGTTTGTCAATAAATAATCCAGATTTAAATTAAGTATTAATCATTGGATTACAATTTATATATTATAATATAAGTGAGATTAATCTATATTTTCATTTTAAAAGCTTCACCATTTACCATAGCAAAAAGAAATTAGTTACTCATAATTTGAATAAAAACACACATAATTTTATTATTAAAAGAAAAAAAAATTACAAGAAAAAACTTACAAAAATAAAACACACAAGACACTCTCTCCCAGATTCTACAAGAGAGATTTAGAGAAAGTTTGAGGTTTTGAAGGCTGACCATCCTCTAATTTATAGAGGAAGCTCAGCCCTCTGAAAGACAATTGCATTGCAATTGTCAAAGACAATTGTAATACAATTGTCAAGGTGGAGGGCATCCACCAAAAGGTGGATGTGACCCTCCACCAATTTTTCTTTTTTTGAATTTACATATAACACACTTTAGATCTTTCATCAATTTCAGTCATGGAAACTTCAGACCTAAAAAATCTTTCCAACAGTGAAGTTGTAGCTCTTTGAGTCTTCTTTCATCTGGAACTGAAATCACTTCAATACGATATCAAAATAAAAAGTTATGGCTAAAATACCAAAATTATGCAGGGTTGGAATTTCTGAATTTGTAACACTGTTAGAACGCCCTTTCAAGTTTTGGCCACTAAAATCTAAATGTCATTTCCATTTTTCTAGTCATGCATCCAAAATATTATTTCACCTACATAAGAAATAAAAATCACAATAAAATATAAATTTAATTATTATTTTATAAATATGATAAATTAAAGGGATTAATGAAACTACAAGTGTAAAATGATTAATTTTTCTTTTAATAAATGTGCATTATTTAGTGTTCACCCCCTAGCCAGCTTATTACTTGTCCCTAGTAATTTAAGCGAAAAAACTTTAAAAAGATAAATTCTTATCCAAATTTATAATTGTTTTCTTTCTTTCTAAATGATCAAATAAATAAATTCTCCTATACTTTTTACTCTTCTTCCATACACACATAAAACAAGGTATCAAGCACTTCATTGTGCTCACAATATTCACAGGTCTTGTTGAAAAAAGAGTAATATTTTTATTCTAAAATTATATTAGAGTTCACACTTTTGGCAATGAAAGTTTATTTATAAATACAAAAATAGTTTTTTTGGTAATAATACATCTTCAATCCTTGTAATGAGCTTTGAGCTAATGACTCCCAAAATAGTTGCCTTTAGGGTACTAGGTGTTAAGACACCTCTACGGACTTAATTGCTCGATCTCAGATGTTAAAAATAAGAAGTGTCTGATTTCCTCCTAACTTTCTCTTTAACCCATGTAACGAACTTTAGGCCAGTGACTCTCAGACCAGTTGGTCTTAGGGCACTAAGTGTTTAAACACACCCATACTGACTTAATTACTCGAGTTAGAGAGGCTACAAAATCAACTTATTCACATATTTTTTTTCACAAACTCAAGCTCTTCCGTTTTACGTGAACAATCACTACTTATTGAGGCAAGATGTCCGGTTACTAAGTAAAAGCTTGATTATTATCAATTTTTTTTAACTAACTCAAACTCTACAGTCTTATGCGAACAATCACTACTTGCTGAGGCAAGATGTCCGGTTACTAAGTAAAAGCATGATTAGTTTTTTAAATAAAAACACAAATTCCACTGCCTTTAGGTGCTACCTCCAACAAACTAGAGAACTGAATATTATAAAATTTTCAATTACAATCCATGATCATATGTTACAGTGTATGTTGATAATACCTGTTAAATGAGCTTATGAATATCAAATTTAATGAATATTATGGAGAATTCACAAATTTATATGATTCAAAAAGAAATGAACAAAAATAAATTGTTACGAATTATTTTGAGATGCGTTTCAGGAGCGAAAACTCCTTACACTGTCATCTCCAAACAACAATACCACTTGGTTAGTCAAAAATTTATTGTTAGTTTTGTGCGTATTTTTTTAAAAAACATAAAAGAAAATCAATACAAAATATTTTCTTACACACAAAATAAAAACAACATAATTTTTTTGAACTAAAAGAACAACGACGAAATATAAAAATGAAAATTACCTAATCAATTATCCTCTCCCCTAACCAATTTGAGATATTGTCCCCAATGTTTGAAAAAAAGAAGAAGTAGGGTTTATAAGACATCACCTGGTTAGTGTGGAATTGACAATTGAATCTACAACAATTTAAAAAAATAAAAATTACAGATTAAGATTCAGTTCACTCTACGTTTCTTACCACGATCGTTACCAGACTAGTTCAACTTGGAAAGAATAATGTCAATTTTTGGTTCATAAGCTAAGAGTTGGTCAATTAAATCATCAGCTTTTCTTGCAGTTAGGAAGATATCTTTTACCTGTTTGAAATAAACCTATTCTTTTGGCATCCTTAAAAAATACAAAAATAAAATCGAAAAAGCCATCAACCTTAAGTAGTTCAATAATTTTTGGTGAATGTTCAAGTTTGCCCATGATGCAACTATAAATATTTCTTACAACGTGCTCATCCCACCTGGTAAAGCAATAAAGCGTCATCATGATTGATCATTTCAGTAAGTCTTTCAGACATACCAAAGACACTGGATTCGTCTCCATTTGATTTTCTGATGAAGTTTTCCCCTGTCAAAGGTTTTGGAATGATCCCCAAAACTTGACTGCCACTTTCTTGCATGGCCTTTGAAAACACACCCCTCATCAATACAAGATTGCCACCACCATATACTAAGTGCATGTTTTTTATAACATCCCCCTTCCGGAGATGCTACCGACAGGAATAGGCTGTCATATCCCCCTGAGCCTCTGACTCACTGACTAAGTACATCACTATTAACTCATCTCAAATATTCATGCATAGGGACCTTTGTCCAATTCAATAATATACAATTAGGGATGACAAAATCCGGATCCGGACTCGGGTCCATACGGACCTGGATCCAGATCCGTACGCTCTTCAGGCGACTCGGGTCCGGATGTGGACCCGATAAAAACGTATCTGAGTCCGGACCCGGGATCCGTAACTTCTCCACTGTTTTTTTTCCTTTTTCTTTTTTTAAGCTGCACTATTCAATACTATGCCGAAATTTTCGTCATAATCAGAGGCTTATGGAGGCAGGATTAGCCTGTCTCCTGCCGGTAACATCCTGGCTGAGGTGGGATGTTACACTTATCCTCTGAATCTAATTTATTTTCAGTTTCGTGAGGTTCAATAATAGGTCTGTGGATGACGTTACCACTGCGAAAGTAGTAATAAAATTTGACATGGTCTATATGTTGACTTCCAGAACTACCATTGTGAGGGTTTTGATGACTTTTGGGATTTGGCTGTGGTTGTGCATGAAACTTTAATTTCTCATTAATGGTCAATGCAGATGTGATTTTGGAAAAAGTATCTTTCATCTTTCAGATCAATTAATATTTGTACATTTTGGTTATTGATGGCTTCATGTTTCTCAATGAATGCATGCAAGGTATCCTCAAGGGTTTTCCTAATGGGTGGGACATATTTATATAATTCTTGGAATTTCAGAAATTCTGGTGTACCTAGGGATATTGTTGCGATGATATTTCTTGGTTATCATTCCTCCAATTGAAGTTTGAATGGATTCTCCAACCAGAATTATAGGTTTGAGAGTATGGATTTGGTCTATTGAAAGTGTTTATGGAACTGACTTGGTCATGAAGATATTCTTTCAAGGCTGGTAAGGTTGGGCAAACTTGTATGACATTTCATTTAAATTACAGATTTGACACGTGACTTGTTGAACTGACTGACTGACATGATCACTTTTCCTCATTCTAATACCTTAAATTTTTTAGCAAGAGATGCATACTTAGCAGAAAGGTCATGGTCTATCCTAAGGTTAAAAAACCTATACTATACCAGATGGTCGTGGTTTTATAGACGACTCATAAGTGTCAATTGTGTTCTATTATTGTGCATTCTCTGCTATGTGTTCTAGGTAATCTAGTGCATCTTCGGGATTTTTGTCCCTAAACTAACCATTACACATCATTTTCACTACTTGTATACCTTGGGGTGTTAAACCCTCGTAGAAGTAGGCAACCTGCCTCTGACCGGCGTAAACACACACATATAACGCAAGCGTACGTAGCGTTCAAGTAGTATAAAAAGTATCGATCCCACGAGGACTTAATATCTAAACTATTAATTTTATGAGGTCAAATGATTACCAGTATCTAACAGGTTGTTTAATTGATTTGAAATGACAACGATTCTAAATTTAAAGACAAGTAAATAAAATTGTTCGAAAGTAGATTTTAAGAAAATTCAATATTAAAAACTATCTAGGGTTGTGATTTATTCCAATATTAATTAAAGATGAAGTGATTATCTTATAGTTGGGTAAAATATTGATTTATTAACCTGGAACACTAAATTATGTAAAAGCCTCTTCCGATGGTCAATTACAAATACCTAGTATAATCCAATTGAACCATATGTCTATGTCAACCAAATTACCTAGATTCATTAAGATTAAATTCCAATTATGGCTACCCCCGCCCGACAGGTATATTCCTATCCTGTAAGGAAATCTATTAAAGGGTTATCTATCCTCAAGGAGATCGTGGGCTATTGATTCTGAGGTCTTAAACTTAAAATCCCTATGTCTAGTTCATTTTAAGTTTACCTAGTCAATTTAATTAATGACCAGTTAATTAAAGAGCATTAAGATTAAGACTCAATAAATAAATCTTTATATTACCCAATTATAATCTAACCCTTATAAACCGGTGATATTGGATTTCATCACAACCCTAGATAACTAACTTAGTTATGACACATAACTAGGGCTAGTAAAAACTTAAAAGTAAAAACCATAAAGTAACAGTGCTGAAAAGTAATTGCAGTAAAGTAAATACTGAAAGGTAAATTACAATAAAATAAATGCTAAGGTAAAAGGAATTACTTTTACTACTACTAATTTAGATATCTCCCATAAAATAATATATAAACTTGTGATAATATTACCAACCGACCAATCTGGCGGTATCCTGATTGAGTCAAATTAAGTCCAACCAGTCATTAAGGCGATAATATTTGTCCATAACCAGCCATAAAGGCGGAACCAAAATAAACCAGCCATAAACGGAACCAAAATTAAATTACCAACGACCAATCTGGCGGTATCCTTGATTAGTCAGGTTTAAACCAGATTAAAATTAAATTACCAACCGACCAATATAGCGGTATCCTTTTTAAGTCAAATTGTAAATAGTGAATATATTATTTTTAAGGGAGATTAATCTAAATATCAATAGTAAAAGAATTACCTTTCACCCTAGCTGGGGAAGTTACCTACTCATGGTGAATAGTAAAAACTGTAAAAAGTAAGAAAGTAAATTACTATTATTACAAAACGTAATTAAAATTATTACAAAACTAAAAACTAAAAATTAAAACGAAACTTAGAGAGAGAAGAACTCCCTATTTACATCAAAGAAATGGGAGAGAATGGTACAACAAAATCTGAAATCTCGAGCTCAATTTATAGGCGCGGATAAGTTCCTGGCGTCGCGACGCTAGAGCCTTTGGCGTCGCGACGCTGGAACAGTGAGTCGTGGCATGCTCTCGGCTTGACACGTTGCGAGGCGGCTAAGAGGATAAGGCGACACGTGGCGAGGCGGCTAAGAGCTCAATTATTATGCTGACATGGCACTGACGTGGCAAGGCGGCTGAGATCAATTGTCGGCACCGTAGGATTGCGACACGTGTCAAGGCGTGATTGGCTGATGATGACGTGGCATGTTGACTCGGTTGACCTTCTGACGTGGACGATGATGTGGCACGACGCGTGGCAAAGTTGACTCGTTGACCGATGTTGTGGCGATGACATGGATGACACGTGGCAATTGTGAGTGTCGGCACCGTATGATGATGACACGTGGCACGGTGCACGTTAGTAAAGTCAAACTTCTCAAATTTCGACCCGTTGACCCGTCGCATGTTAGCAGATCTAGTGCACGTTAGGCGTCGCGACGCTGATGACTTGGGCGTTGCGACGCGGACAATTTACCGAAATGCCCTTTTTGCCAATTTTTCCTGTTTTGCTTCAAATCACCTCCAGAATGTCCTGAAACTTTATTTATCTACAAAATAACACAAAACACATCAAAATATTCACATAACTCAAGAAACTATACAATATATTAGGTTAAATGAGTGGGAATAGTGATAGATTTACCACTCATCACACCCCCAAACCTAACATTTTGCTAGTCCTCGAGCTAAACATAAAATAACATAAATAAATTAACTAAGCCACTTTCGTAGGGATCACGGTTGCATTTAGCATATGCAACAAGCCTTTAAACCCCTAGGTGTCCCTAGTGGACGAGTTGTAGTCTCGTGAGGTTTACAGCAATGATACCCACAAACATTTTACAAAAGTAAAAAGGTATTAAAACTAATGCACACAAAAGAAAAAAGACAAGCGAAAAGAGAATAAAGAAGTTAGTAACTAATCAGGTGAAACTTCTACTCCAAGTTACTAGTTGTTTTGTTTCATTCTAAATTACCAAATAAGTAAATTCTCCGATCATTTTTACCATTCTTCATAAACACAGCCAACATAATATTAAACAACTCATTTTTGCCCACAGCAGTCATAAGTGCAGTTGATAAGAGAGTAATATTTTTGTCCTAAAGTTCTATCAGATTTCACACCTTTTTGTAGCAATGGAATATTTTTTTCTCATTTTTCTGATTTTTTTCTTTGATTTTTTTCGTTTCTATTTTTATTTATATACAATACCTTCCGTCTATGTAGCGAGCTTTGGGTCGGTGGTTCCCAAACCAGTTGGCTTTAGGGCACCAGGTGTTAAGACACCCCTACGGACTTAATTACTCAGACTTCAGATATATATTTTTGCAGCATCTTTGATCCATGTAACGAGCTTTGGGCCAGTGACTCCCAAACCAGTTGGTTTTAGGGCACTAGGTGTTAAAACACCCTTACAGACTTAATAACTCGGATCTCGGATTTTTTTTTTTTACTCCATCACTCTTTGAGATGCTTCCTCCGATTAAACTAGAGCACTGAATATTACAAACTTTTCAATTTTAGCTCATGTCTGTATGTTTCCATGTTTGTTGATAATACCTGTCAACTGAGCATATGAAGATTCATTTTAGTCCGTTTTATGGAGAATTCACAAATTAAATAATTTAAAAGGAAATAAACAAAAATTAAATTGTTTCGAAAATAGGTTTGAGATACGTCTCAGGAGTGGAAACTCCTTACTCAGCTATCCTTTACCATTTCACATTTTTAGTCAAAACACAAAAACGTAAAATATTTTGTAATTTTTGAAAATTTTCCAATTTTTTTGTATTTTTCGAAAAATTTTGGACTAAAAATAAAAACAACATACAAACTAAAAATAAGGTACTAATCAACTAATTCCCTCCCCCAAACCTAAATGAGACATTGTCCCCAATGTCTTAAATAGTAGAAGAAGAGTTTAGAAAATAATACCTGGTTAGCTGAAAATCTACAGGAAATTAAAGGTTAAGATCCAGATTAATCCGACGTCTCTTACCACGATCGTCCTCGGACCAATTTATCTTTGAAATGATAGGGTCAACTTTTGGTTCATAGGCTATGAGTTGGTCAATTAGATTTGGAGCAGTTCCGGCAGTAAATATGAGTTCTTTTAAAGGTTTTGATATGAACCCATTCTCCGAGCATCATCAAGAAACACACAAATAAAATCATAAAACCCATCAACGTTGTACAGCCCAATTGGTTTCTGGTGTATGTTCAGGTTTGCCCAAGATAACACAATAAAAATTTCCTCCAATGTACCCAAGACACCTGGCAAAGCAATAAAAGCATCAGCACGATTAATCATTTCTACCAGTCGTTCAGACATACCTGGCACGATTAATTCCTCTCCGTTTGATGGTTCAATAAGATTTGCCTCTGCCAAAGGTTTTGGGATGATTCCCAAAACGTGACTGCCTCCTTCCTGTACGACCTTTGAAACAATCCCCATAAGTCCGAGATTACCTCCGCCATATATTAAGTGCATATTCCTTGCAGCTAAGACTCGACTCAATTCCTGTGCTGCATCTATGTATTGTGGTTTAGTACCAACAGTACTACCGCAAAACACACAAATGTTTTCAACTCGTCTTCTTGAAGTGGCTTCCATTTTTTACTCTGGATGTCTTCAAAAGTGCAATGATGAGTTGAATTTATAATACCTGAAAAGGGTGAGTAAAAAAGCACAAGTATCTTCCAGAGGACGATTAGTAGCAAAATAGTAAAACAGATCGTGATAGTCAACAAGATCTGATCCATGTCGGAGGAAATAAAAGAAAACAACAAAACAAATTACAATTATTAAGAAAAGACAAAGAGATATAATATGTACAAGAATTTACAGTTTGATTGACGTCTATGCGTCAGGGACAAGCTTCCCATCCAATTTTCTTATAAATTGGCAAACAGGGTCTTTTTGAGTCAGATTCCCGAGACTTAACAGTTGTCTTTCTTTTTGAAATTGTGTATGTAATTTGCGAATGACTATATGAACATGTCCACTGGGATGCGTCTCAAGAGTCGAAGATATATCATCTAAAGACTCCTTACTCAAGCCATCCCTAATGAATTTAATTTTGTCTTCGCGATTATCAGACACCATTCCTAAAGAACAACAACGAGTATTGCAATTCCATCATGCACATTTGTAACAAACATCCATTTGCTTAGCTCTACGTTTCTTTGCATAGGTGCTTCTTCCACAACCAGGCAGATGTGAAATAAAAGAGTCAGAAGACTCACCTGCCAATCGGACTCGTGCTTCAATTACCCAACGAATATAATTGGGAACACCATAGATTGTCAATAACCTCATCCGTTCCAAGCGAGCTTTGTAGACTTTCATCAGAGATTTTTGAGGGAGAGAAGGAAATTGCTTGTGAAGATTTGCGAGAGCTTCTTCCATCTTGAAATGTCTTAATCTTCAAAAACTAAACACACAAAATTAAATCACTCCAAATCACAATATATACAAGATTTGCATGGGTTGCCTCCCTGCGAGCGCTAAGTTTAAAGTCGTCAGCTAGACGTGACTTCTTGAAGTTAGGCTGGATCTGAAAGTGACACTTTCTTTTTGTCGCTCAAATGATTCTCCCCAGTAGTGCTTGACACGCTGACTGTTAACCTTGAATGTGTTGTTGGTATTGGGATCCAGTAACTCAACAGCTCCATATGGTAAAACCTGAGTGATCACAAATGGACCTGACCACCTAGATTTTAACTTTCCAGGGAAAAGTTTCAACCTCGAGTTGTACAACAACACCTGCTGCATTGGTTCCAACTGTCTATGCACTATTTTTCGGTCATGCCATTTTTTAGTCTTTTCCTTGTACAATTTGGCGTTCTCATAAGCTTGTAGACGAAACTCCTCCAATTCGTTGAGTTGGTGCAGTCTTTTCTCTCCTGCAGCTTGTGAATCAAAATTCAACTTCTTCAGTGCCCAGTACGCCTTGTGCTCAAGCTCAACTGGTAGATGGCACGCTTTCCCAAACACTAATCGATATGGGGACATACCAATGGGTGTCTTGTAAGCTGTCCGGTAGGCCCATAATGCATCATCTAGTTTTGTTGACCAGTCCCTCCTTGTTGATCCAACGGTTCTTTCTAAGATTCTCTTGATCTCCCTGTTTGAAACCTCAACCTGTCCATTTGATTGTGGATGGTAAGCAGTGGCAACTTTGTGAGTAACTCCGTATTTGGATAGGAGTGCATCGAAGTATTAGTTGCAGAAATGAGAGCCACCATCGCTGATGATTGCTCGAGGTGTTCCAAATCGAGTGAAAATGTTCTTTTTCAGGAATTTGATCACGACTTTTGAATCATTGGATGGCACTACAATTGCTTCGACCCATTTGGAGACGTAGTCTACAGCAACCAGGATGTACAGATTTCCGAATGATGGAACAAATGGTCCCATGAAATTAATACCCCATACATCGAATATTTCCACTTCTAGAATGTTTTGCATTGGTCCTTCGTTTCTCCTGGAAATATTTCACATTCTCTGGCACCTGTCACATTGAAAAGCAAAAAGATAAGCATCTTTAAAAAGAGTGGGCCAAAACAAACCTGATTGTAGGACTTTGGCTGCAGTTTTTGTTCCCGCTGAAGTGTCCGCCATATGGTGAATGACAGTGTTTCAAAACACTGTTGATTTCCTCATGTGCACATCGTCTCAGTAGTTGATCAGCACACCGTTTGAACGGTACGGCTCATCCCAGACATAGTGCTTGACTTCTTTGAAGAATTTCTTCCGTTGCTGAGTTGTCCATTCCAACGGCCATTTTCCTGACACAATGTAGTTGACATAGTCAGCATACCAAGGGACTTCACGTTGTTTCATTGCAAAAAGTTGTTCATCTGGAAAAGTTTCTTTGATTGACAGTTCTTTGCCAGCTGTTTCTCCATTCTCGAGCCTCGATAGATGATCTGCCACCTGATTCTCTGTCCCTTTCCTGTCTCGAATCTCCACGTCGAATTCTTGCAAAAGAAGTATCCAACGGATCAATCTGGGTTTGGCATCTTTCTTTGTGATCAGATATTTGATTGCTGAATGATCTGTGTAGAGCACCACTTTGGGACCCAACATATAAGAGCAGAATTTGTCAAAAGCGTACACAACTGCGAGCAACTCCTTTTCGGTGGTTTTGTAGTTGAGTTGAGCTTCATTCAATGTTCTGCTGGAGTAGTAAATGGTGTGGAAAATCTTTGCTTTGCGTTGTCCCAAAACTGCACCTACAGCAAAATCACTAGCATCGCACATCACTTCAAATGGAAGGGTCCAGTCTGGTGCTACTATGATGGGAGCAGAGACCAGCTTATGTTTTAAGATTTCAAAGGCTTCCTGGCATTCTTTGGTGAAGTTGAAAGGCACATCTTTCTCCAGAAGATTGCATAGAGGTTTAGCAATCTTGGAAAAGTCTTTGATAAATCTCCTGTAAAAACCTGCATGTCCAAGAAAACTTCGAATACCTTTTACTGATGTGGTGGAGGTAGTTTTTCAATTGTCTCTATTTTTGCTTTGTCTACCTCAATCCCCTTTTGTGAGATCCGGTGTCCAAGAACAATGCCTTCTTGCACCATAAAGTGGCATTTCTCCCAATTGAGTACCAGGTTTGTATCTTCGCACCTTTGTAACACCTGTTCCAAATTTTGCAAACAATTGTCAAAAGAATCTCCAAACACAGAAAAGTCATCCATAAAAACCTCCATACTCTGCTCCAGCATGTCTGAGAATATGGCCATCATGCAACGCTGAAAAGTGGCGGGGGCATTACATAATCCAAATGGCATCCTGCGGAAAGCAAAAGTACCATAGGGACATGTAAATGTGGTTTTCTCCTGATCTTCTGGGGCGATGGAAATTTTATTGTACCCTGAATATCCGTCAAGAAAGCAATAGAATTCATGTCCCGCCAATCTGTCTAACATCTGGTCAATGAATGGTAGCTGAAAATGGTCATTTCTCGTGGCTTTGTTCAATTTCCTGTAGTCCATGCATACTCTCCATCCAGTCACTGTTCTTGTTGGAATTAACTCATTCTTTTCATTGGTAACCACAGTAATTCCTCATTTCTTTGGTACGCACTGCATAGGACTCACCCAACTGCTGTCTGAGATGGGGTAAATGATGCCAGCATCTAACCATTTGATGATTTCTTTCTTCACGACTTCCTTTATAATTGGATTGAGTCTCTGTTGATGCTCCACTGTGGGTTTGTACTCATCATTCATTAAGATTTTGTGCATGCAAAATGATGGACTAATGCCTCGAATGTCTGCTATATTCCAGCCAATGGCTTTCTTGTGCTCTCGTAACACTCTCAACAACTTTTCTTCCTGCTCCAATGTTAGTGAAGAAGAAATAATAACAGGTAATTCAGAAGAGTTTCCAAGAAATGCATACCTGAGATGGCTCGGAAGTAACTTCAGCTCTAACTGTTGTGGTTCTTCAATTGAAGGCTTGATTCGATCTTTCTTTGGTAGTTCCAAACTTTCAACAGGTGGTGTTGCTTTGAATCGGAATGGTTTGTCAAGGTAGTTGATACATTCCAGGATTTCAGCATCTAGCTCACTGTTAGTCATGTTGGTGATGCAAGCTTCAAGTGTATCTGTGGGATTTGGCTCAGTATTTTGAACGATACTTTCAATAACATCAACTCTGAAGCATTCTTCTTCCTTTTCATCACTCGGGAATTTCATGGCTTTGAAAACATTAAAGGTCACTTCTTGGTCCTGTACTTTCATGGTCAGTTCTCCTTTTTGCACATCAATCACAGTTTTACCTGTAGCCAAGAATGGTCTCCCAAGAATGATAGATATTTCTTTGTCTTCTTCCATGTCAAGGATGATGAAATCTGCTGGGAGAATTAGTTTGTCTACTTTCACCAACACATCTTCAACAACACCTCTTGGAAATGCAAGTGTTCGGTCATCAAGTTGCAATGAAACTGAGGTAGGCATTGCTTCTCCAATCTGCAGTTTCCTGTAAATAGAAAAAGGCATCAAGTTAACACTAGCACCTAAATCACATAAAGCCTTACCGATATAATGTTCTCCAATGGTGCATGGAACTGTGAAACTGCCAGGATCTTTCAACTTCGGGGGAAGTTTCCTCTGAATGATGGCGCTGCATTCTTCTGTTAATGCTACTGTTTCGTAGTCTCCCAATCTCCATTTTCGTGAAAGAATATCTTTCATGAATTTGACATAACTGGGCATTTCTTCCAAGGCTTCTGCAAATGGGATGTTGATGTGCAGCTTTTTGAAAACCTCAAGGAACTGAGCAAACTTCTTGTCCAATTTGTTTTTCTGAAGACGTTGAGGAAAAGGTGGAGGTGGAATGATTCTTTCTGGTTCTTTTTCCTTTGCTTCTTTTTCCTCCATCTATTTCTCAGTTTCTTTTGGAACTTCTTCTTGGGACATCTGGATTCCAACTCTTTGTTGATTTCAGTACCGCTTTTCAAAGTAATGGCTTGACATTGCTCATTCCCTCGGTTCCTTGGATTGGGTTCTTTGTTGTTGCTGGGAAGATTCCTGGTGGTCTGTAACTCTGAGCATTGGCCAGTTGTCCGATTTGATTCTCCAGTGCTTTGATGGAAGCTGATTGGCTCTGAAAGATAGCATCGTACTTTTTTAACTGAGCCAGCACTTCTGCTATTCCTGGTTCATTTGCCTGCTCCTGGCCTTTGTTCTGTTGCTGAAATCCAGGTGGTGGATAGTTCCGCTGTTGGCCTGAATTGTTGCTCCATGAAAAATTAGGATGATTCCTCCACCCTGGGTTGTTGTTGGAATATGGATTGTTCCACTGTCTGTTGAAATTGTTGACAAAATTCACCGTTTCTTCAAGTTGGTTTGATTTTGGTGCTCCTCCATATGGTGAACTTGTGGATCCAGTGGTAAGAGTCTCCATGAATTTGCATATTTGATCTAGCTTGGTGTTGACTGCTGTATTGGCTCCACTTTCATAAATTCCTGCAATTCTTTGGATCATGCTCCTTTCAGTTGGCCATAAGGAATTGTTGTTGGCCATTTCTTCGATTAGTTCCCAGGCTTGATCTTCTCATTTTGCCATTAAAGCTCCTCCAGCAGCAGCATCTATTGTGGTTCTCATTATTCCAGAAAGTCGATTATAGAATGTTTAGACTTGAAGCCATTTTGGAATCTCATGGTGGGACATTTCCGGAGTAAATCTTTATACCTTTCCCAAGCTTCGTAGAGAGTTTCTGAGTCTTGTTGCACAAAGGATGTGATGTCATTCCTCAGTTTTCCGGTTCTGGCTGGTGGAAAGTACTTTGCAAGAATTTGGTGGAAAGTAAAGTTTCCATGTTGTGATAGAACCTGCTGGTAATGAATGTAGCCAAGATTTAGCTCTGTCCTTCAAGGAATATGGGAAAACACGCAGTCTCATTCGCAAATTACATACACAATTTCAAAAAGAAAGACAACTGTTAAGTCTCGGGAATCTGACTCAAAAAGACCCTGTTTGCCAATTTATAAGAAAATTTGATGGGAAGCTTGTCCCTGACGCATAGACGTCAATCAAACTGTAAATTCTTGTACATATTATATCTCTTTGTCTTTTCTTAATAATTGTAATTGTTTTGTTATTTTCTTTATTTCCTCCGACAGGATCCAGATCTTGTTGACTATCACGATCTGTTTTACTATTTTGCTACTAATCGTCCTCTGGAAGATACTTGTGCTATTTTTACTCACCCTTTTCAGGTATTATAAATTCAACTCATCATTGCACTTTTGAAGACATCCAGAGTAAAAAATGGAAGCCGCTTCAAGAAGACGAGTTGAAAACATTTGTGTGTTTTGCGGTAGTACTGTTGGTACTAAACCACAATACATAGATGCAGCACAGGAATTGAGTCGAGTCTTAGCTGCAAGGAATATGCACTTAATATATAGCGGAGGTAATCTCGGACTTATGGGGATTGTTTCAAAGGCCGTACAAGAAGGAGGCAGTCACGTTTTGGGAATCATCCCAAAACCTTTGGCAGAGGCAAATCTTATTGAACCATCAAACGGAGAGGAATTAATCGTGCCAGGTATGTCTGAACGACTGGTAGAAATGATTAATCGTGCTGATGCTTTTATTGCTTTGCCAGGTGGCTTGGGTACATTGGAGGAAATTTTTATTGTGTTATCTTGGGCGAACCTGAACATACACCAGAAACCAATTGGGCTGTACAACGTTGATGGGTTTTATGATTTTCTTTGTGTGTTTCTTGATGATGCTCGGAGAAATGGGTTCATATCAAAACCTTTAAAAGAACTCATATTTACTGCCAGAACTGCTCCAGATCTAATTGACCAACTCATAGCCTATGAACCAAAAGTTGACCCTATCATTTCAAAGATAAATTGGTCCGAGGACGATCGTGGTAAGAGATGTCGGATTAATCTGGATCTTAACCTTTAATTTCCTGTAGATTTTCAGCTAACCAGATATTATTTTCTAAACTCTTCTTCTACTGTTTAAGACATTGGGGACAATGTCTCATTTAGGTTGAGGGAGGGAATTAGTTTATTAGTACCTTGTTTTTAGTTTGTATGTTGTTTTTATTTTTAGTCCAAAATTTTTCGAAAAATACAAAAAAATTGGAAAATTTTCAAAAATTACAAAAATATTTTGCGTTTTTGTGTTTTGACTAAAAAGATGAAATTGGTAAAGGATAGCTGAATAAGGAGTTTCCACTCCTGAGACGTATCTCAAACCTATTTTCGAAACAAGTTAATTTTTGTTTATTTCCTTTTAAATTATTTAATTTGTGAATTCTCCATAAAACGGACTAAAATGAATCTTCATATGCTCAGTTGACAGGTATTATCAACAAACATGGAAACATACAGACATGAGCTAAAATTGAAAAGTTTGTAATATTCAGTGCTTTAGTTTAATTGGAGGAAGCATCTCAAAGAGTGATGGAGTAAAAAAAAAAATCTGAGATCCGAGTTATTTTGTCTGTAAGGGTGTTTTAACACCTAGTGCCCTAAAACCAACTGGTTTGGGAGTCACTGGCCCAAAGCTCGTTACATGGATCAAAGATGCTGCAAAAATATATATATCTGAAGTCTCAGTAATTAAGTCCGTAGGGGTGTCTTAACACCTGGTGCCCTAAAGCCAACTGGTTTGGGAACCACCGACCCAACACTCGCTACATAGACGGAAGGTATTGTATATACATAAAAAATAGAAACGAAAAAAATCAAAGAAAAAATCAGAAAAATGAGAAAAAATTATTCCATTGCTACAAAAAGGTGTGAAATCTGATAGAACTTTAGGACAAAAATATTACTCTCTTATCAACTGCACTTATGACTGCTGTGGGCAAAAATGAGTTGTTTAATATTATGTTGGCTGTGTTTATGAAGAATGGTAAAAATGATCGGAGAATTTACTTATTTGGTAATTTAGAATGAAACAAAACAACTAGTAACTTGGAGTAGAAGTTTCACCTGATTAGTTACTAACTTCTTTATTCTCTTTTCGCTTGTCTTTTTTGCTTTTGTGTGCAATAGTTTTAATACCTTTTTACTTTTGTAAAATGTTTGTGGGTATCATTGCTGTAAACCCTCACGAGACTACAACTCGTCCACTAGGGACACCTAGGGGTTTAAAGGCTTGTTGCATATGCTAAAGGCAACCGTGATCCCTACGAAAGTGGCTTAGTTAATTTATTTATGTTATTTTATGTTTTGCTCGAGGACTAGCAAAATGTTAGGTTTGGGGGTGTGATGAGTGGTAAATCTATCACTATTTCCCACTCATTTAACCTAATATATTGTATAGTTTCTTGAGTTATGTGAATATTTTGATGTGTTTTGTGTTATTTTGTAGATAAATAAAGTTTCAGGACATTCTGGAGGTGATTTGGAGCAAACCAGGAAAAATTGGCAAAAAGGGCATTTCGGTAAATTGTCCGCGTCGCGACGCCCAAGTCATCAGCGTCGCGACGCCTAACGTGCACCAGATTTGCTAACATGCGCCGGGTCAACGGGTCAGAATTTGGGAAAGTTTGACTTTGCTAAAATGCGCCGTGCCACGTGTCACCATCACAGTGAGCTACTAACGTGCACCGTGCCACGTGTCATCATCATACGGTGCCGACACTCACAATTGCCACGTGTGCCACGTGTCATCCATGTCATCGCCATGTCATCGATCAACGAGTCAACTTTGCCACGCGTCGTGCCACGTCATCGTCCACGTCAGAAGGTCAACCGAGTCAACATGCCACGTCATCATCAGCCAATCACGCCTTGACACATGTCGCAATCCTACGGTACCGACATTGATCTCAGCTGCCTTGCCACGTCAGCATAATAATTGAGCTCTTAGCCGCCTCGCCACGTGTCGCCTTATCCTCTTAGCCGCCTCGTAACGTGTCAAGCCGAGAGCATGCCACGACTCACTGTTCCAGCGTCGCGACGCCAAAGGCTCTAGCGTCGCGACGCCAGGAACTTATCCGCGCCTATAAATTGAGCTCGAGATTTCAGATTTTGTTGTACCATTCTCTCTCATTTCTTTGATGTAAATAGGGAGTTCTTCTCTCTCTAAGTTTCGTTTTAATTTTTAGTTTTTAGTTTTGTAATAATTTTAATTACGTTTTGTAATAATAGTAATTTACTTTCTTACTTTTTACAGTTTTTACTATTCATCATGAGGAGATAACTTCCCCAGCTAGGGTGAAAGGTAATTCTTTTACTATTACTATTTAGATTAATCTCCCTTAAAAATAATATATTCCCTATTTAAAATTTGACTTAAAAAGGATACCGATATATTGGTCGGTTGGTAATTTAATTTTAATCTGGTTTAAACCTGACTAATCAAGGATACCGCCAGATTGGTCGGTTGGTAATTTAATTTTGGTGGCTGGTTTATTTTGGTTCCGCCTTTATGGCTGGTTATGGACAAATATTACCGCCTTAATGGCTGGTTGGACTTAATTTGACTTAATCAGGATACCGCCAGATTGGTCGGTTGGTAATATTATCACAAGTTTATATATTATTTTATGGGAGATATCTAAATTAGTAGTAGTAAAAGTAATTCCTTTTACCTTAGCATTTATTTTATTGTAATTTACCTTTCAGTATTTACTTTACTGCAATTACTTTTCAGCACTGTTACTTTATGGTTTTTACTTTTAAGTTTTTACTAGCCCTAGTTATGTGTCATAACTAAGTTAGTTATCTAGGGTTGTGATAAAATCCAATATCACCGGTTTATAAGGGTTAGATTATAATTTGGGTAATATAAAGATTTATTTATTGAGTCTTAATCTTAATGCTCTTTAATTAACTGGCCATTAATTAAATTGACTAGGTATACTTAAAATGAACTAGACATAGGGATTTTAAGTTAAGACCTCAGACTCAATAGCCCACGATCTTCCTTGAGGATAGATAACCCTTTAATAGATTTCCTTACAGGATAGGAATATACCTGTCGGGCGGGGGTAGCCATAATTGGAATTTAATCTTAATGAATCTAGGTAATTTGGTTGACATAGACATATGGTTCAATTGGATTATACTAGGTATTTGTAATTGACCATCGGAAGAGGCTTTTACATAATTTAGTGTTTCAGGTTAATAAATCAATATTTTACCCAACTATAAGATAATCACTTCATCTTTAATTAATATTGGAATAAATCTCCATTCTTTCTTGACCCACGGCAGTGATCATAGTTTTTGCCTACTGTCGCCTCTTATTTGGTAAAATGGGACTCGGTTTGGTTTCATTTTAATCCATACTTTTTGGGGAATATATAAGGGTGTTTTGGGCTGTGTTGGGGCTATTTTCAAGTGAAACTCAGAACTGAAACACAGCCACTGGCAACGTATTTCAGGTGCTGTTTCAGCAGTGCGCTGGGCGCGAATCGGGTCCAAAACAGTCCAGTTTTTGTGCGGCTGTTCAGGGCTGTTTCGGGGCTGGAATTTTGTCTAAAACAGAAGAAAAATTTTAGTGATGGTGTTGGTTGCATTTGGCCACAAAAAATTTTCAAGTCTGATTCGTGTGCCTAATGTGCTTCCGCTGCGCAAGGAAAGCATTTTCGTACAATTGGCATCGAGGGCAAGGTTGAAAAGTGTTTATAACCCTACTTTTTTGATTTAAAGTTACTGTTTTTATATATTTATATGAGTTATAAATATTGATATGCATGTTTAGATGAGTAGGCTCAAAATAATATTCATATGATTAATGGTTATTGTTTTTCATGTGATGAATGGATTTTGCATTGGTCGTAAATTTTTCCGGCTCTTATTTTTATATTGGTTTTGATTTTGGGATGTAAGGCCATAAGTTCATTGTTTAAAAATGTTGTAATTTTAATTTTCCAATGTATAATTTCAGTTGTTGTAATTTGGAGCACCGAAGTCGCAAAATGAGCCAACACCACCTTGGAGCGTGATTTGAAGACCAATGGATGCCTTGGGATTTTTTGTACTTATTAGATTAGTATAGGAAAAATAATGGCCCGATCAATGCAAAATATTTTTTATGTTATATGTATGTTTTAATTCGAAATGTTTGAATAACATGACATATAGCTTAGGGTATCTGCTCTTGCATTTCACATGCCATAACATGTTTTGGATGCATAATCATTATAGACATGAAATATGATTTTATGTGATTTAAAATGTTTAAATAAGAATATGGTATGCATGGAAAATAATTAATTGGATTAATTGGTTTTGTGGTTTAAAATTTGAATTCTAATATATTGGGTGATTGGTGGTAAACACACACGTTACGCAAGCGCACATATTGCTCAAGTAGTATAAAATGTATCGATCCCACGGGGACTTAATACCTAGGCTATCAATTTATGAAGCTAAATGTTTACAAGTATCTAATAGATTCATTGTTGATTGGATGGTGATCTTAAACTAAAGACAAGTAATTAAAACAGTGCGAAAGTAAATTTAAGGAAAATTCAATATTATGAAGTTATCTAGGGTTGTGAATCCTTCCAATATCTTTTAAAGATGAAATGATTATCTCATGTTTGTGCAACATATCGTTTTATTAACCTGGAACACGAAGTTATGCAAGAGCCTCTTCCGATGGTCAGATGCAAACACCGAAGATAATCCAATTAACTATATTCCTATGTTAACCAAGTTACCTGAATTCATTAAGATTAAGTTCCAATTATGGTTACCCTCGTCCGACAGATATATTCATATCCTGTAATGAAATCTACCTAAGATATAGTTACCCTAATGTGAGATCATGAGCTATTGAGTCTAAGGTTAAACCTAAAATCCCTTTTCCAAGTTCATGTTAAGTTTACCAAATCAATCTTATTAGTGGCCAGTTAATAAGAAGCATTAAGACTAAGACTCAATAAATAAACCAATGTATTACCCAAAGCATAAAATAACCAACTTATAAACTGGTGATAGTGGAATTCATCACAACACTAGATAAGGTATTTAGTTACAATCCATATCTTGGACTATTAAAAACATAAATAAAGAAAATGACATAAAATAAAACTTGAATATAAAAAGGTAAAATAACTAATGGAATAAAATATTGGGGCTAGAGGATCCACTTTTATTAATTCTAATTTAGAAATCTCCCTTATTATAACATATAAATTACATGACATTACCAACCAACCATATAGGCGGTATCCTGATTAAGTAAGATTTTTTATTAATTCCAACCGACCATAAAGGCGGTATCCAATTAAGTCAAGTTAAAATCAATTTAATTAAGTCCAAACGACCATAAAGACGGTATCCCATTAAGTCAGGTTTTAAGATAGTTTATATATTATAACTAAGGGAGATTAATCTAAATTATAATAATAAAAGCTTTACCTTTCACCCCCAGCAGAGGGAAATTACATACTCATACTTTAAAGTAAAATAAAGAAAGATCTATTGTTTAAAATAAAAATTAAATACAAGAAAACTGTAAATAAACAAACAAGATACAATCTTCTTAGTATTCTTAAGGAAATCCCCAGAATAAGGTATGAAAATTTCAAATGAATTCGGCCACAATTTATAGGTAAATTTTGTCCTTGCGGGTCGTAACGCGCCGTTGATTCTTGACACATGTACGCAGCTTTGACGAGATGATAACACATGGCTGTCGGCAAAATTATTGGCTTGGCGTCACGACACTTACATCATGCTGACGCAAGTCGGCAGAATGAATTATTGTGATGACGTCATGATGACGTAATGATGACATAGGTGTTGATGTGGCACTGACATGGCGATGATGAGTGTCGGTAGCATAGTGTTTGTGGGCTGTCGCGATGCAGAGGATGCGCACGTCGCGACGTGTGAAATTATAATTTTGCCCTTTTGTCTGTTTTTCGTTGTTTTTTCCCTGATTTGATTCCAGTGAGTCCTGAAATCTTATTTATCTACAAATTACACAAAACACATCAAAATATCCACAAAACTCAAGAAACTATACAAAATATTAAGTAAAAGAGGCGGTAATATTTTCCGCTTATCACACCCTCAAACCTAATATTTTGCTAGTCCTCGAGCAAAACAACAAAATAAAATACAATAAACAACTTTAAAATAAAATTAAACTAAGCCACTTTCGTAGGGATCACGATTATATTTAGCGTATGCAGAAGCCTTTAAACCCGTAGGTGTCCCTAATGGACGAGTTATAGTCTCGTGAGGACATACATCGATGATACCCACAAACGTCAATCAAATGTAAAATCAAACACACAAAACAAGTTAGTGACAAAACAAGTGAAATTCTTATCCAAGTTAATAGTTGTTTTCTTTCTTTCTAAATTACCAAATAAGTAAATTCTCCGATTATTTTTACCATTCTCCATATACACAACCAACAAGGTATTAATCAAATCATTGTGCCCACAATATTCATAAGTGTAGTTGAAAAGAGAGTAATATTTTTTCCTAAAGTTAAATTAGAATTTACACCTTTTTAACAATGGATTTTTTTTATAACATCTTTAATCCATGTAGTGAGCTTTGGGACTGTGACTCCTAAACCAGTTGGCTTTAAGGCACTAGGTGTTAAGACACCCCTACGGACTTAATTACTCGGATCTCAGATGTTTAAAGGTTATACCGTTTGACGTGAACAATCTTTGCTTACTGAGGCAAGATGTCTGGTTACTAAGTAGAAACTTTATTATTATTAACTCAAGCTTTTACCGTTTGATTCGAACTATCTCTGCTTTTTGAGGCAAGACGCCCGGTTACTAAGTAAAAGCATGGTTAATTATTTACATACACATTTTTTTTCTTTTTCTTTTTTTTTTCCATCGCTTTCATATGCTTCCTCCAATAAACTAGAGCACTGAATATTACAAACTTTTCACTTACAACTCATGTCCATATGTTACCATACATGTTGATAATACCTGTTAACTGAGCATATGAAGATCCAATTTAGTCAATATTATGGAGAATTCACAAATTTAAATAATTCAAAAGAAAATAAACAAAAATTAACTTGTTATCTCAAAACCCAATTTCCACTTGGTTAGTCAAATTAAAAACAGACAAATCAAAGTTTTTTTTTAATTTTTTAAATTTTTCGAATTTTTGACTAAAAACCAAGCAAAAACAACACAGCGAAAAATAAAAATAAGATATTAGTCAACTATTCCCCTCCCCCAAACCTAATTGAGACATTGTCCCCAATGTCTAAAAAGAATAAGAAGAGTTTAGAAAACAGTACCTGGTTGGCGTGAAATTCTACATCTAAAAAGAAAACTAGAGGTTAAAATCCATATTTATCCGACGTTTCTTACCACAGTCATTGTCGGACCAGTTTATATTGAAAAGGATAGGGTCAATTTATGGTTCAAAAGATAAGAGTTGGTCATTTAAATCATGGGCAGTTCTGGCAGTGAAGAGGATATCTTTTACAGGTTTTGAAACGAACCCATTTCTCCGGGCATCATCAAGAAACACACAAAGAAAGTCATAAAATCCATCAACGTTAAACAGTCCAATTGGTTTCTGGTGTATGTTCAAGTTTTCCCAGGATAGAACTGTAAAAATTTCCTCCATTGTGCCTAAGCCACCTGGCAAAGCAATAAAAGTATCAGCACGGTTAATCATTTCAACAAGTCGTTCAGACATACTTGGCACGATGCATTCCTCTTCGTTTGATGATCCTATAAGATTTGCCTTTGCCAAAGGTTTTGGGATGATTCTTAGAACTTGACTACCTCCTTCATGTACAGCCCTTGAAATGTACCTCATTAGTCTAAGATTGCCACCGCCATATACTAAGTGTATATTCTCTCAGCAATGACTCTACCTAATTTCTATGTTGCCTCAGTGAATTCTAGTTTAGAACCAACACTAGTACCGCAAAACACACAGATGTTAACAACTCGTCTTCTTGAAGTTGCTTCCATTTTTTTTTTAAATATTTCTTTCTCAAATATGGATGTCTACAAGAGTGCAATGACGAGCTAAATTTATAGATCTTGAAAAAAGGTTGAGTAATAATAGCACTAATACTTGCAAAATGACAATTATTAGCTAAAAAGTAAAATAAATAGTGAAAGTCAAAAAGTCTGGATTTTGTCGGTGAAAATAAATGAAAATTGTTGGGAAGCGGCCGCGAATGCCCAACGGAAAATCAAGAAGAAATTATGATGTCGTTATCCCTTTGCCCAAGACCCATTTGTTTTGATTATTCTACAAGCCTAGGCATGTTACTATATATTCTAAGCATAAAAACTCATAAAACATGCAAAGAACATAAACCTAAACATGCTAACTATCATAAGAACTCCAATTAAAATAAAGAAAGAAAAAAGACTTACTTAAACCGAAGACTCCTCCAGTCCTCCCTCCAATCTACAAGCTTTTCTCGAACTAAGCAAGCTCTTCCACGTTCCAAAGAGCCACCCAAGTGTGTGGCCTCCAAAGGTGCACACACCAAAGCCAAAACTCAACGGCAAGACTACGCCTTGAGTGCATGGGTATTTTTCCCTTGGTGCTAGCCTAGGCAAATACCTCAAAACTTTTAACTCGAGGTTCCTCTAGTCAATTAGACTTAAGGATCCTCAAAATCAGTGGCTTACTCATAAACTTTAGAGTTGGTCACTTATATAAACCCAATATATGAAAGGTTTGGTGCAAAAATTTGTAAAGAATTCTTTGGGTTTATATAGGTGCTCCAAAGAGATCAAAATTATTTAAGAATCCGATGTGGGATAAAAGATAATTTAATCTTAGCCATTGGATCTTAATTTAGTGGTTTAATGAGATTATAAAACCATAATAAGAGTTTGGGCCGAATTGGAATTCAAAACAAATAACAAATAAAAAAAATTTACTATTTATATTACTATTCACGTTTTATTTATTTATTCCAATTCCCAAAGTGACCCTATCATCATTCACCAATCCCTAAGCCATTATGGAACCTCATAAATGATTTTTTCAATAATTAAACACATTGAACCATTTATGAACAATTCCTACAGCAATCATATATGTTGTTAAATTTGTATTATGCACTGTTAACCATTGATTTCAGCTTTGTTGTGTGTGACCTTTTGGATTCCCCTCAAGTTGGACATGAAATGAATCGTGATAATTTAATCGAACATAAATTATCCTCCGATCAGATGGTCGTTCGATTTCAATGACCAAGGTTGACATCTAGCAACATGCCTAGGCCCCCAAATGAGAAGGAAAGATATATATCTATTCTGTATGCGATTTACATATGATACGGTCCCTCGCCTCACTGTATCCCCACCATTTGACCTAGGGTATGGAAAGTGTCTACCCATATAGTCAAAGGTATGATATTGTTAGTGTCATAAATCGTGCTAACCCAAGAATCTCACATGATTCTTCTGTTGTGGCACAGTCTCAAGCACTGATCACACATATCAAGCCGCGAACTGGAATACTACTCTTCTAAGAAAATATTATCCGAGAGAGTGGCGATTCTCTGTCATATCTTTACAAACTTCATGTGTTTCAACAAATGACCCAATTATACCCTTATGACCGGATCTTTTGAACCAGGGAAGGAGAATGTCAAAGTTATTTGATCCACACATAAGATTGTAAATACTTCAAGTCTAAGGACTAGTCATACAATCGATACATGAAATTTCTTACAGACACATGGGATAAACACTTCATATGAAAACTTTCAGCGGTCAGTTCGATAGACACGAGAAACTCATGCTTCCATGTGATACACCAAGTGGACGGATCTCCGCTAGTAGCCTATGAGATCGACTACCCCACTTAAGGGTGGATCATATCATCATGCTAGTCTCCTGCTTTGTGAACGCCCAGATTATTCACAAAACTATGACTAGGAATGTTTAAGAGTAATGATTCTCATAAGGCGTGGAAGCCATCATCTTATTACTCACTAAGGGCTTTATTACAGTGTTTGATGATTCATATAAGTTATGTAAGACACGTATAATAAAGATTGCCATTTTATTAATTAATGAAAATATTACAAATACATGTACATATAGCCCATCCACAAGTTGGTATAGGGCATATCCCTAACAATCTCGCACTTGCACTATAGCCAACTAGTATGAATCTGGACACCATACTCTCGGGTGTGCCTATCATGCTTTTGTTGAGTCAGCCCTTTAGTCAGAGAATCTGCAAGATTATCTTCTGTGGGTATTTTCTCTATAATAACTTCTTTTCTCTCAACAATCTCCCTGATGAGATGAAATTGCCTGAGTACATGCTTGGATTTCTGGTGGGACCTTGGTTCCTTTGATTGAGCAATGGCACATGTGTTGTCACAGTACATCGTGACGCCATTCTTTATTGCAGGAAGCACTTCCAGCTCCGTGATGAACTTCTTTATCCAGTTAGCTACCTCAGATGCTGTAATATACTCGGCTTCAGTGGTGGAGTCCGATGTAGTTGACTGCTTTGAGGTTTTCCAACTGACAGCATCGACATTCAAAGTAAATGGATATCCTATTTGCGATCTGCTGTCATCTCTATTGGTCTGAAAGTTCGCATCACAGTAACCAATGACTTTCATCTCAGAACAATCCCCGTATGTTAAGAATACATCCTTAGTTCATCTCAGATACTTGAGGATTGTTTTGACAGCTGCCCAGTGTTGCTCACCAGGATTTGCCTGAAACCTGCTCGTTATGCTAAGATCATAAGAGACATCAGGTCTTGTACATAGCATGGCGTACATGATGGATCCTATTGCTGAAGCATAAGGGATCCTAGTCATACGCTCTCTATCTGAAGGAGTATGTGGACATTTCTCCTTAGATAATTTGATTCTATGACAAGTACGTAAATTACCTCTTTTGGAATCTTCCATTTTGAATCTTTTCAAAACTTTATCTATGTACGTAGATTGAAAAAGTCCTGACAACCTCTTAGATCTATTACGGTAGATCTTAATGCCGAGGATGTAGGCTGCTTCTCCCAAATCTTTCATGGAGAAATTCTGAGATAACCATTGCTTGGTGGCTTGCATCATGGGAATATCATTCCGATGATTAATATGTCATCGACATATAATACAAGAAATACAACAACAGCACTCCCACTACTTTTCCTGTAAACACAAGGCTCGTCTACATTTTTGATGAAGTCAAATTCTTTGATTGTCTCATCAAATCGTATATTCCAACTTCTGGAGGCTTGCTTGAGTCCATAAATGGATCGTTTAAGCTTGCATACTTTATTATGATCATCCTTAGATGCAAACCCCTCAGGTTGTGTCATATAGACTTCCTCTACGAGGTTCCCATTAAGGAAAGCTGTTTTGACATCCATCTGCCAAATCTCATAATCAAAGTGTGCAGCTAGTGCCAGTAAAATTCGAATGGACTTTATCATTGCAACAGGCGAGAAGGTTTCGTCATAGTCAATTCCTTGGATTTGTCTATAACCTTTCGCCACCAACCTAGCCTTATAGGTTTGGATGTTGCCTTCTGCATCAGTTTTACACTTGTAAATCCACTTGCAGCCTATGGGTTTTTATCCCTTCAGGTGCATCCACCAAGTCCCAGACTTGATTCTGATACATAGAGTCTATTTCGAATTTCATGGCCTCAAGCCACTTGACTGAATCAATGTCACGCATTGATTAGTCATAACTGGTGGGATAGTCATTATCAATGACCTGATCATGTTCCTCATCAATATGGAAACCATATTTTTCAGGCTCATGTCTTTCCTTACCAGACCTGATAGTTCAAAACCTTCTGGTTGTCCCGTCGCTGCCTTTTTGAGGGGCCTGAGGTTTAGTTCTATGTTAGTTTTTTCTTCTCGTACCTCATCGAGCTCCTCCACTATACTTGTTTCTTGAGAAGGAATTCATTCTCTAGAAATTTAGCATTTCGTGAGACAAATGTTCTTTGTTCATTTGGGACGTAGAACACGTATGCTCTTGAGTTCAAGGCATATCCTACAAACTTACATTTAACTGCCCTATCATCCAATTTGTTAGTTTGTGTGAGCTTAACATATGTGTCACATCCCCAAACTCTTAGATAACTAAGACTAGGACGTTTCCCAGACCATAACTCATATGGTGTTTGACTAACAGTCTTGGAAGGAACTTGGTTTAGTAGTAGTGTTGCAGTTTCTAAAGCAAGACCCCAAAATGAAAGAGGTAGATCCGTGTCTGGCATCATTGATCGGACCATATCTAATAATGTCCGATTTCTCCTTTCGGAGACCCCATTATGTTGTGGAGTTCCCGGAGGAGTCCACTGGGAAACAATGTCATTTTCTCTCAAGTAATCTTGAAATTCGTCGCTTAAGTATTCACCACCTCGGTCAGACCTTAGTGACTTAATACTTTTATTAAGCTGGTTTTCTACTTCAGCTTTGAAGTCTTTGAATTTCTCAAAGGCTTCAGATTTGTACCGCATAAGGTACACATACCCATATCGCGAGTGATCATCGATAAAGGTAATGAAGTAGGAGAATCCACCTCTAGCGGTGACTGACATTGGTCCCCATCTAAAGTGTATGAGTTCTAATGTCTCTGCTGCACGCTGTCATTTACCTTTGAAGGGTAATTTGGTCATTTTACCAAGTAAACAAGACTCACAAGTTCCATAAGGTTCATATTTGAAGGGTCTGAAATACCCATCCTTATGTAGCTTAGTTAATCTTGTTTCATTGATATGACCTAAGCGACTGTGCCATAGAAGTGATTCATTGAGATTATTCGAGTTAACGTTGTATATATTAGAGGTTGAACATTCTTTGTTAGTTTGTAAGACATAGATACCATTATTCAAAATACCATCTCCATATTTTATTTCATTGAAATAAATAGAACATTCATTACAACTTATTAGGCATGAAAAGCCTTTATTACATAAAGAAGAAATTGAAATGATGTTCTTTACTAGAGAAGGTACATAAACACAATCTTCTAAGTCTAAAACTAAACCATTCGGCAAAACTAATGAATAAGTCCCCACGCACAATGCAGCCAGTTTTGCTCCATTACCCATGCGTAAGTCAACCTCCCCATGACGGAGTCTCCTACTGTTTCTCAGGCCCTGCACATTGTTACACAAGTGAGTCCCACAACCGGTGTCAAGCACCCAAGTAGAAGGTTCAGAGTTTTGAGAATATAGTTCAATCATATACAACATACCTGAAACATTGGGCTTCTTGGCCTCTTGGGCTTCCCTAGCTTCCTTGGCTTTCAAGGATGTATAGTCTTTCTTCTAATGACCATTCTTTCCACAAAATAAACATTTCCCATTTCCCTTTTTCTTCTCCACCTTACCATTGGGCTTTAGGTGATCTGGAGCCTTGGCCTTGCCATTATTTTTCTTTGGGCCTCGTGGCTTCAGGTCCGTACCCGTAAGCATGACGGAGGTTTTAAGCTCCGGTTTCAAGTCCTTCTTGCTTGCTTTATCAGATTGTGCAATTCTGCTAAAGTAGCTTCTTTATTAGACAGATGAAACTGCATAATAAAGTTAGAGAAGTCTTTTGGTAAGGACTGAAGAATTAGATCGTAACCTATCTCATGATCCATGATGAACCCGAAGTTGGCCAATTTTTTCAATGTGGCCAATCATCTTAAGCACATGTCCACTAATAGATCCTTCCTTATACCTTGTTTGGAATAAGGCACATGACACTTGGAATCTCACGGTATGAACGGAAGTTGCATACAACTCCTTCAAGTGAAAGATGATGGTTTGAGCATCCATATCTTCGTGAGCTTTCTGAAGTTCGTCCGACATAGAGCCAAGCATTATGCAAACTGCTTGCTCATCATCATCGACGTGTTTCTTCCAAGCATCAAATGTATTTTGGTCAGCATCTTCTGCGGGTTCAGGGGGAATGGTCTTTCAAGAACATAGAAAATCTTTTCTTGTCGTAAGACAATTTTAAGGTTTCTAAACCAGTCATTGTAGTTGTCCCATTTGAGCTTATGCTCATCAAGGATGGAACGAAGTGATACTCTGTTTATCATTTGAATGTTTGTGAAATATTTTAACCCACATGTTAAGAGAAATGTTAAAATTAGGAATATGTTTTCATTAATGTTTCATAATAACATGGGCTTTTAATATTATGAAGTTGCTCCCACTCAATTGTTAAAATTTTAAGCAAATCGCATCAACCCCAATATGATGGATTTCTTGTGGGCAAGGATCCCATTATCATCATTTCATAACTCCGACTAGGGCCGGTCGTTATAAAATATGATAATTAGGTAGGTTCCCAACCAATTTATGATATAAATCACAATTCCTTGATCATTGGGTTGGGCAATCAAACATGCCATAGCTTATGCTATTCCTTGTGGACACCCAATCTTTGCCACTAAGTTATAAGACCACGCCTAAGGGTCGCTGTGTCTTATGACTCAGAAAAGTCAAAACCATTGTCAATAGTACGATTTAGGGACAAATTGGTATTGGTCAGTCTGGTAAAGCCTAGTCCTGCCAATACGGTTTAAGCCCTTTGGGTCTATACTTTACAATGGGAGGCATATTTTAGACTTAAATTATTATTGAGGATTTTAGCAAGTTTAAGTGAATAACTGTCAAATGGATTCCTCCATTGAAAATTCCCCAGAGGGAGGGTGGAGCGAACTCTCTAAATATACTTTACCTCTTAGGCTCTTATTGCCTTGGTGACAGGAATAAACAATAGATCCTCCAAATTAGTCCAACACTTTAAATATGCTTTAAGGTAAGCTTTGAGTAAATGATTATCTAGATGTCTTCACAGCTTTTCCTTTTGGCTATAAAAAGGTAGTGAGTGAAGGAAGACACCAAATCATTATCTAACTCTAGTAATACCTTTGGTTAAATTAACTTTAGTTTGGAAAGTTTTATTAACGCTTTGGTCCCACCCCACTTGTATCTTTTATAATGTCTTTTATTATAAACAAGTGATTTATATTTATTAGCCTTAAAGGTAATAAATCTCTAAGTTCATCACGGAATAATTACTTAGCTAAGGGATAAGCAATACACTCTATTTCCTTAGAAAGTCTCTAGATGCTTGCACCCTAAAATAATCATGCCAATTCTAATCATACATAGAATCATCAAGCATATGAGTTTTAATATGTTGGAATTATTTTAGGCATTAAATAACTTTGATTAATATTTAATTATGATATTGCATTTTATTTTATTCAAATAAATTTACTATTCACGTTTTTTTCAGATGCGTGAACTTTAAATGCAATTTCACAATTCAAATCTTAACCAAATCATGCAAAAATTGTGCCTAAAAGTAAGTTCAGGGTGTTAGCTTTCCAACGAGCTTTTACACACCCAATTTCGAGTTCAAATGAGAGAACTAATCAAAACAAAACGGCGCGCTAATACCACTGTTGGGAAGCGGCCGCGAGTGCGCAGCGGAAAATCAAGAAGAAATTATGATGACGCTATCCCTTTGCCCAAGACCCATTTGTTTTGATTATTCTACAAGCCTAGGCATGTTACTATATATTCTAAGCATAAAAACTCATAAAACATGCAAAGAACATAAACCTAAACATGCTAACTATCATAAGAACTCTAATTAAAATAAAGAAAGAAAAAAGACTTACTTGAACCGAAGACTCCTCCAGTCCTCCCTCCAATCTACAAGCTTTTCTCGAACTCAGCAAGCTCTTCCACGTTCCAAAGAGCCACCCAAGTGTGTGGCCTCCAAAGGTGCACACACCAAAGCCAAAACTCAACGGCAAGACTACGCCTTGAGTGCACGGGTATTTTGCCCTTGGTGCTAGCCTAGGAAATACCTCAAAACTTTTAACTCGAGGTTCCTCTAGTCAATTAGACTTAAGGATCCTCAAAATCAGTGGCTTACTCTTAAACTTTAGAGTTGCTCACTTATATAACCCAAGATATGAAAGGTTTGGTCAAAAATTTGTAAAGAATTCTTTGGGTTTATATAGGTGCTCCAAAGACAACAAAATTAATTAAGAATCCGATGTGGGATAAAAGCTAATTTAATCTTAGCCATTGGATCTTAATTTAGTGGTTTAATGAGATTATAAAACCCTAATAAGAGTTTGGGCCGAATTGGAATTCAAAAAATAACAAATAAAAAAAAATTTACTTTCACATTACTATTCATGTTACTATTCACATTTTTTTATTATTTATTTATTTATTCCAATTCCCAAAGTGCCCCTATCGTCATTCACCAATCCCTAAGCCACTATGGAACCTCATAAATGATCTGTTCAATAATTAAACACATTGAACCATTTATGAACAATTCAATTCTACAGCAATCATATATGCTGTTAAATTTGTACTGTGCACTGTTAACCATTGATTTCGACTTTGTTGTGTGTGACCTTTTGCGTTCCCCTTAAGTTGGACATGAAATGAATCGTGATAATTTAATCGAACATAAATTATCCTCCGATCAGATGGTCGTTCGATTTCAATGACCAAGGTTGACATCTAGCAACATGCCAAGACCCCCAAATGAGAAGGAAAGATATATACCCATTATGTATGCAATTTACATATAATACGGTCCATCGCCTCACTGTATCCCCACTATTTTACCTATGGTATGGAAGGTGTCTACCCATATAGTCAAATGTATGATGTTGATAGTGTCATGAATCATGCTAACCCAAGAATCTCACATGATTCTTCCGTTGCGGCCACAAACTCAAGCACTGATCACACATATCAACCCGCGAACTGGAATACTACTCTTATAAGAAAATATTATCCGAGAGATGGCGATTCTCTGTTGTATCTTTACAAACTTCATGTTTTCAACAAATGACCCAATCATACCCTTATGACCGGATCTTTTGAACCGGGGGAGGGAAATGTCAAAGTTATTTGATCCACACATAAGATTGTAAAGACCTCAAGTCTAAGAACTAGTCATATAATCGATACATGAAAGTTCTCACAGACACATGGGATAAACACTCCATGTGAAAACTTTCGGCGGTCAGTTCGATGGACACGAGCAACTCATGCATCCATGTGATACACCAAGCGGACGGATCTCCGCTAGTAGCCTATGAGATCGGCTACCCCACTTAAGGGCGGATCATATCATCATGCTAGTCTCTCCGCTTTGTGAACGCCCAGATTATTCACAAAACTATGACTATGAACGTTTAAGAGTAATGATTCTCATAAGGCGTGGAAGCCATCATCTTATTACTCCAAGGGCTTTATTACAGTGTTTGATGATTCATATAAGTTATGTAAGACACATATAATAAAGATTACAATTTTATTAATTAATGAAAATATTACAAATACATGTACATATAGCCCATCCACAAGTTGGGTATAGGGCATATCCCTAACAAAAATAACAAAACAAATCACAATTATTAGTTAAAGACAAATAGATAATAATATGTACAAGAAGTAACGGCTTGAATGACATCTATATGCGTCGGGAAGCTTCCCATCTAATTTTCTTTAAAATTGGGGAAACATGATATTCTAAAGTCAATTCCTTCCCGATACTTAATTGTTTTCTTTCTTTTTGAATTGTGCAGTAACAATGCGAATTGCGTGATACACATATCCACTGGAATGCGTCTCAGATTCAATGATATATCACTAAAGCTCCTTACTCATGCCATCCCTAATAATTTAATTTTATCTTCGCGGTTATCAGACATCATTCCTAAGAACGAAAACGAGTATTTTACATGTCATGCGTACACATTTATAGCAAACACCTAATCCTTTAGCTCTTCTTTTCTTAGCATAGTGCTTTTTCCTAAACCAAACAGAAATGAAACAAAAATTCAGAGGACTCACCTGCCAATAGGACTCGTGCTTCAATAATCCAATGAATGTCATTAGGAATACCTTTGTGTTAGACAATTATGACGAATAGCGTCACTATTTGTAAAAGACATTGTGGTTTTTGTACAAATTAATTATGTAGCAATGGAAATTGCATTTTATCATTTTGTAATTTGATTACTAAATATATAAGATAAAAGTCTCTATGATTAGTTCCGGATTATAAGATATGAGACAGTATCAATCCATAAGGTTTAATCATTAAATATCCCTAGTCGTAGTATTATCGAGACTGGACATCGATAATGCGAAATAGACTAGTATTGCACTTGTGCGTGTTATGGAAGCGTAACAGCATAGTTCTCATATATTTAAGTATTGGATACTTATGCAAGTGATAGGAGGTTGTGTTTACTGATGGTACGGAAACAGCTTCGCTCTGGATAGACCCGCGAAATCTCATTGGTAGTATGACTATGTGTCTATGGGAGTCCGCATCAGGGTAGGTGTATTTGGTCTTAACCTGAGACTTGCATCGCTAGTACTTGCGACAATCAATACGCTTTGGTTTTGGTCGTCCAGGACTTTAACAGGTCTGTGTACGCCTCTTTGGGTTATTGAGATCGTAGTGTATTGGGTGTGATGTTAAGATGGAAGTATCACTTCAGTCATATGGAGATGATGATCACGCAGGGATACAGAACTGGTACTATAAATGGTTGCAACCATCGGGATAATATGACATGGTCATGATTATCCGATTAAAGTGACTAGTTTCTTGTAATCTGATATATGATTCATACGGGGCAGACACTATTCCAACCCCAGGCCTTGCATGTGACATCTGATACTGGATCGCAATACGCAATACTACGTATACTACGCCTAATATAGATTATATATTCCATTAAGAATATTTCTTGGAGAATTGGGTAGGCACAGTGCTTTGCTATAAGCCAACCATGTCTCGTAAATCAGTAAAAACATAGTACGAGGTACGTACGTGTTCGGATAGTCCGACGACCGGATTTACTGCCAACATATCCAGGGATCTCTTGGGTCGCTTCCCGAAGATTCACCGATGACGTATGATTTGAGCACAATTAATCTGAGATTAATTACGGAGAGATTTTATCTAGGATAAAATAATATTTGAAGAGAGAGAACGATTAATTTGGAATTAATCGATAAAATAATATATTCGATATATTAAACGAAATTAGATTTCGACGCGGAATTAAAATTGGATTTTAATACCGGCAAACGAATTAATTTAGAATTAATTCGCGAGCGACGTGAATAGTAATTTTACTTGGCATGATTATTTAATTAAATTTGATTTAATTACGTCGCAACGGAAAATTTGTTAATTTGGAATTAGCGAACCCGAGCCCAGGATGTGTTGCGAGCCCACTCGGACTTTGAATCAAGTATGGCCCACATGTCACATCACTTGTCACTTTAATTACTTTTTGGTGATGGGTTTTGGTGAAGCATGATGATGACTTGTAAAACACATTTTGTAGTAATGAATGAAAGACTTTTACCAAATGTTTGGTATATCTTTCATTTGATTTTTGAAATCAAATAATTCACTCATTCACTCTCTCTCTCTCACGGTTTCACCAAAAAGAAAACACTTTCCCTCATTTTTTCTCTAATTGCCGAGAGTTGCAACGAACAAGAAGAAATTTTGTTGCAAATTTTCTAAGTGCTAGCACACCAAAGGAATCATCCAAGGTGATAGGAGAAACCATCCCAAAAGCTTGGAATCAAAGCATAAAGCTTGGAGCTTGGACTTCATCCCCAAAGTGGAGCTTGGCCGAAAACTTGGAAGAGAAAATTTTTGTATTTGACGCATCCTAAATCTGCTCATTGTAAGTATGATTCTGCCATACTTTACTTTTGTATTCACAATTTTTCATTGCTTATATTGATCTTGGATTGTCTTTGAGACCAACAATGGTATCATGAGCCTTGAATAAGAATGAAATTAATTTAGGGTTTATAAACTAAAATTTGGGTAAATTTGATTTGAGCATGATTTAACCAAATTGTTTGTTTGAGCATGCTTGTATATGGATAACTTGGAGTTATATGATGATCAATTTGAAGAAAATTGAATTGGATTAATTTTCCCCAATTTTTTGCATGTTGGCCGAATGAATGATGTAGCCCTAAAGTCATGGTATTTTTTGTTTTTTGATCATTGGATGAGTTGAAAGACATGGATATATTGAATTTAAGATTCAATCGGATTGAAATCGTAATCGAATATAAAAACCCTCAAAATGCCGTGAGCTTCAAAGCATGAAATGAGATGATTTTTTGTTTCAATAATAATGGACATGTGCTGAACAAATAAAGCATGATTAATTAATTAAATTGATTTTGGAAATGTTAATTTAGATAATTAATTAATGTAATACACTTTAATTAATTAAATTATGAAATTTGGAATTTTAAAATTTAATTAGTTGGGCTTAATTTAGAATTGTGCTTGTAATGTTGTATTTGGGCCTAATGGGCTTGGTTGGGCCAATTTGGTTTAGGTCAATTGGATTGGATCCAAATAGGGCCTAAAATCATTCCATTAAGTCCAAATATAACAATTGGACCTTTTAATGTTTAATTGGGCCTTATGGGTATAAATTGATTTCTTGGCAAATAGGGTGATTCCTTAATTGGGCTTTGGTATTTGGGTTTGACTCATATTGACCAAAGTCCATGCCTTAAGAAATTAATTGAAAGCCCATTGGACTTTAATTAAATGACATTTGATGTTAATTGGGCTTTGAGACCCATTTAGATTAGATTTGGAATCTAAGTCGTAAAGGCGCATTTAAAAAGTGTAGTTATTTAATTTGGAATTAAATATAGAATTAATATTGAATACGAATTAAATTAGATTTAAATTGTAGTTCGATATAATTCAAGAATTCGTACTTTGAGTACTTATTCTTAAACGAGTTGGACTCGCGCAAAATCAAATCGTTGTTTGAACATTAGATGATCACTTTATTCAAAGATTAATTAATTGGATTAGATTGATTGAATAACATGCTTTGTGTGAATACATGGATGTGTTGAATGAATAATGTTTATCGGATGGATATTAGAAGGGAAAGGGCAATTTTGGAAATTATTGTAAATTTAGAATTTATTAAATTGGACCTGCGTGTCCAGCCTTATCTCTCTTGATTCTTTGTAATTCTCTTCTCACCTAATTCCCCTCAATGTTAATGAGGTTTCTTTAATTGTATTATGTAATTGGGTATAAGAAAAAATAGTGCTAGCCGGGGAGAGGAAAAATAGTTATTTGTTCTAGGAACAATCTGTAAGATATCCATCAGCATATCGTTATAATTTATTTTTGTGCCTTATTATACTTTTAGAATGCATGCTTAGGGTGTATGATAAGACCTAACAAAGATAATAAATTGGTTGCCAATTTACGTGAAAAACCCTCAATAAATATTAAGTGGTTTTCCTTCCATTGAGTGATTCTTACTCAAGATCCAAGATTGGCACTAGTTTGTTGGCCAAAGTCAAGACCTTTGTCCATCGCGGATGTGTTTGAATCATGAAGGCAGTGTTCCATATCGTATTTCTTGTCCAAGTTGTGATTTTTTGGCCAAAGTCAAGATCACTTCTTGTCCATCGACATTGATTACGAAGCTTTCCAAAGTCAATGGGTTCCGCTTAACTGGAATCATTAAGCTTGTTGTGCCAAAGCCAAGGCTTAGTTGATTCAGAGGAAAAAGGTTAGGAAAATATATTGGATATATTATCTTATATATTGTATATATATTTCAGAGTTGAAGGTCCACCTACCGGATCTAGGAATTGGATGAGATCCAATTGATCTTAGAGATCTACCTAGTTAAATATCATACAACTTGTTGGCCAAAGTCAAGGTTGTGTGTTATTTAACGGGATCCTAGCCCACTAGGAAACTAGGTTTCCCGAGTACTCAACAGAGGATTAGAGGCTCGCCAAAAAATAGTGAGAGCTAGTATTGAATTTGCAATTTCGTTCAAATACTTAGCTTTATGCGCTTTCAAAATTATTTCGTCAATTATTTTTATTAGTTGGACTAATATATTATTATTTTTCTTGTAACAGTTAGACTGTACCCATACATCGTTAATCGAATAGTTGGACTATTGTGGTTAAGATGACAAGAAAGTTAAGCATTACGGATATTGTCATGGGCGACAACGTCTTTAATGGCACAAACTTTCAGGACTGGGATATGAATCTCAGAATTATTATGGGATCCGAGAAGTTACTCTACACTATAGAGCGACCACTTGGGCCTAAGCCCCGGCCTAATCAGTTGCTTGAGCTAGAGCTTTGGAAGACTCATAGTGATGACAATGAGACTACTTAATCGGTAATGATTTCCGCTATGACTCCGCAATTCCGTCTTCAAAATAAGGCATTGGATCCCTATGAGATGATGGTGAAGTTGCATGATCTTCACCGATCTAACTTTAGATCGCAAATATATGAGTTGCAGAAGAAGCTCTTCTGCGTTCGCATGTCAGAGGGTACGTCTGTTGAGCACCATATGTCACAAATAATTGCTGACATTGAGCAACTCGGGCAGATGGGCATAGTCTTCGAGGCTGAGACTTCAGTAGATTTGATCCTACAGTCTCTCCCCGACACTTGGAGTGGGTTCATCATGAACTGTAAACATGTTGAACCAAGAGCAAACTCTTGGAGAGTTGATGTCCACTTTGCGTGAAGCAGAAAAAAAGCTCCTTAAGGGCAAGAAGCGTGAGGCGCACTTTGCTTCAACGTCTCAGGCTCCGAGGGCTTGGCCCAAGGCGAATGGAGGTGTCAAGAAGAAGAAGCATAAGAAGAAGGGCAATGCCAAATCGTCAAAGGGTTCTGGGAAACCTAAGGACAAATCCCAAGATGTTTGTCTGCAGTGCGGCAAGCGGGGTCACTGGAAGCGTGACTGCCGCGAGTACAAGGCAAACATAAAGGAAATCAAAGCGGGCAAGACACCGGCTTCAGGTATGTTTGTTATAGAAATAAACATGTCTACTACTAGTTTTAAAAATTGGATTTTTGATTCTGATTGTGGAACTCATATATGTACTAATGTGCAGGATCTGCAGATTAACAGGAGACTGACCTTAGGAGAGATTGACATCCGCGTTGGAAATGGGACACAGGTCGTCGTTTTGGCCATTGGCACTTTTGATTTGGAACTGCCCTCGGGGCATGTACTTAAACTTACAGACTGTTATTATGTACCTAGTTTGACTAGGAATATTATTTATGTATCTATGATAGCCCAATGTGGGTAAATTTTTGTATTTAGAAACACTGGGTGTTTTATGTATAAAAATGATATGGAAATTTGCACTGCTGATGTAAATAATGGTCTTTATATTTTGAATATGAATCAATCTCAAACATATAATGTAACAAAAAAAGGCTTAAAGTATGTAACAAATATGAAACTTACATGTGGCATTGTCGTCTGGGACCAATAAACAAGACACGTATATCCACACTTTCGAAGAGTGGGTACTTGGACGGATTTGATCCAAATTCATATGACATCTGCGAATCTTGTTTATTAGGCAAGATGCCTAAATCACCTTTTACCGGTAAAGGTGTACGTGCCACTAAACTGTTAGCCCTCATTCATAGTGACATTTGTGGGCCCATGTCTAGCCAGGCTAGAGGTGGATATGAATACTTCGTAACCTTTACGGATGATACATCGCGTTATGGTTATGTGTATCTTATGAGACACAAGTCGGAAACTTTTGAGAAATTCAAAGAGTTTCGACACGAAGTAGAAAACAGACCGGTAAAAGTATTAAGACATTACGGTCGGACCGTGGTGGCGAATACTTGAGCAATGAGTTTCTTGATTACTTGAAAGAATATGGTATTCTTTCGCAATGGACTCCTCCTGGAACACTGCAATTAAACTGTGTCCGAATGGAGAAACCGAACTTTGTTAGACATGGTAAGGTCTATGATGAGTCGCACAGAGCTACCTATTTCCTTCTGGGGATATACATTGAACAGTGCAATACTTATTTTGAATAAGTTTCAGTCAAAGTCTGTTCAATAGACTCCGTATGAAATATGGACAGGAAAGAAATCGGGTTTCTCATTCCTGAAGATTTGGGGTTGCTGGGCATACGTCAAACGTTTGGAAGGTACCTTGAACCCAAATCGGATAAATGCCTATTTGTAGGATATCCTAGGGAAACCAAATCCACAAGAGAACAAAGTATTTGTTGCTCTACATGCGGTTTTCCTTGAGAAGGAATTCCTAAATGCAGTGAATTTGATCCAAATTCATATGACATCTGTGAATCTTGTTTATTAGGCAAAATGCCTAAATCACCTTTTAGCGGTAAAGGTGTACGTGCCACCGAACTGTTAGCCCTCATTCATAGTGACGTTTTTGGGCCCATGTGTAGCCAGGCTAGAGGTGGATATGAATACTTCGTAACCTTTACGGATGATACATCGCGTTATGGTTATGTGTATCTTATGAGACACAAGTCGGAAACTTTTGAGAAATTTAAAGAGTTTCGACACGAAGTAGAAAAACAGACCGGTAAAAGTATTAAGACATTGCGGTCAGACCGTGGTGGTGAATACTTGAGCAATGAGTTTCTTGATTACTTGAAAGAATATGGTATTCTTTCGCAATGGACTCCTCCTGGAACACTGCAATTAAACTGTGTGTCCGAATGGAGAAACCGAACTTTGTTAGACATGGTAAGATCTATGATGAGTCACACAGAGCTACCTATTTCCTTCTGGGGATATGCATTGAACAGTGCAATACTTATTTTGAATAAGTTTCCGTCAAAGTCTGTTCAATAGACTCCGTATGAAATATGGACAGGAAAGAAATCAGGTTTCTCATTCCTGAAGATTTGGGGTTGCTGGGCATACGTCAAACATTTGGAAGGTACCAAACTTGAACCCAAATCGGATAAATGCCTATTTGTAGGATATCCTAGGGAAACCAAATCCACAAGAGAACAAAGTATTTGTTGCTCTACATGCGGTTTTCCTTGAGAAGGAATTCCTAAATGCAGTGATAAGTGGGAGGAAAGTAGAACTCGATGAAAATCGGAGTGATACTGTTCCTGGCACAGAATCCTTAACGAAACATGAACAGTCCATCAGGGATGAGACTGTACCACAATCTTCGAATACACAAGGACCGCGTAGATCAGATAGAGTCAGAAAACAACCTGAGAGGTATGGGTTTTTGATCTCACCTCATGTGGATATTAATCTTATTGAGGAAGACGAGCCGGCTACGTATGAGGAAGCGATACAAGGTATCGACTCCGGTTTATGGCAAGATGCCATGAATTCCTTTAAACGGCTTTAGTTTTCAGATTGGGAATAAAACCTCATGATAGTCCTGGAAACTGAGAAGTTATTCTATTTGATAGAGAAACATCTCGGGCCCGAGCCTGGAGTTGAGCAAATAGTGGAGCGTGAGTTTTGGAAGACTCAGGGTGATGAAAACTTTAGTGCTCAATCCGTTATGCTTAAATGCAATGACACTTTAATTTTGTCGTCAAAAATTAAGGATTAGATCCTTATACCATGATGTTGAAATTAAAGGATCTTCATAAATCTATTCTTAGATCTTAGAAGTACAAATTGCAAAAGAAGCTCTTTCGCTCGTGTATGTCAGATGGTACATCTGTCAAGCACTAGGTGTCGTAGATGATTGCTGACATCGATCAGCTAGGTTAGCTGGGTATTACCTACGTGGCCGAGACTACCAAAGATTTGATCTTATAGTCTCTACCTGAAAGCTGGGGTAGGTTCATTATGAACTAAGAGAAAACTCTTGGAGAGTTGATGGCTATGCTCAAGGAGGCAGAGCCAGAGCTTCTAAAATGGGCAAAGGCAAAATCATCAAAGTCTTCTGGGAAGACAAAGGACATATCCCAAGATGTCTGCCTATACTGTGGTAAACGGGGTCACTGATGCGTGACTGCCGAATGGACAAGGCAGACATGAAGGAATTGAAGGCGGGGCAAGGCTCCGGCTTCAAGTATGTTTGTCTTAAAAATGTTCACTATTAGTTTCAAAATTGGATTTTTGATATTAAATGTGGTACATAAATATGTACTGATGTGCAGAATCTGCTGATAAGCAGGAGACTGACTTCAATTGAGATCTACCTGCGAGTCGAAAATGGGACGCAAGTCGTTGTTTTAACCGTAGAAACCTAAGTTTAGGAACTACCCTTTGGGTATGTACTTAAATTAGGAAACTGTTATAATGTACCTAGTTTGACTAGAAACATTATCTTTATATCTAAGTTTAACCCGTTGCGGGTATACCTTTATATTCTAGAACACTAAGTTCTTTATTTTATAAAGATGATATTGAGATAAACACATTAGATGTGAATAACAATATTTATATTTTGAATATAAATGAATCTCAAACGTATAACATGACAAACAAATAACTCAAACTGAATTAATCAGATGAGACTTATTTGTGGCATTGTTGTCTGGGACACATTAACAAGACTCGTATATCCACACCTTCGAAGAGTGGGTACTAGGATGGATTTGATTCTATTCAAATTATGTCTACGAATCTAGTTTATTGGGCAAAGTGCCTAAAACACCTTTTACTTGGTAAAAGTGTAAGTGCCACCGATCTGTTATATGCTTCGTACGGGGCAGACACAATTCCAGCCCCAGGCCTAGCATGTGACATCCGATACTGGATTGTAATATGCAATACTATGTATATTATGTCTGACATAGATCATATATTCCTTTAAGAATATTTTTGGAGAATTGGGTAGGCACGGTTCTTTGCTAGAAGCCAATCATGTCTCGTAAATCGATAAAAATGTAGTACTAGGTACGTACGTGTTCGGATAGTCCGACGACCGGATTTACTGCCAACATATCTCGGGATCTCATGGGTCACTTCCCGAAGATTCACCGATAACGTATGATTCGAACATAATTAATCTCGGATTAATTACGGAGAGATTTTATATGGCATAAAATACTATTAGAAGAGAGAGAAAGATTAATTTGGAATTAATCGATAAAAATAATATATTCGATATATTAGGCGAAATTAGATTTTGACACGGAATTAAAATTGGATTTTAATTCGGGCTAACGAATTAATTTAGAATTAATTCACAAGTGATGTGAATAGTAATTTTGCTAATCATAATTATTTAATTAAATTTGATTTAATTACGTCGCAACGAAAAGTTCGTTAATTCGAAATTAGCGAACCCGAGCCCGGAATATGTTTGCGGGCCCCATCGCATTTTGAATTAAAGTGCGGCCATAAGTCACATCGCAAGTCACATCGCCAGTCACTTTAGTGATGGAAGTCAAGTCACCTTTTGTGATTGACATCCAGTCACTATTCATGATGGGAGTGGTTGGAAGCCTTAATTGTTTTTTTTCCCTCAAATTTTTGGCTTTTGATTTTTCATAAGTGTATTTGCTTTTAGAAAATAGAAAATACACAAGTCTCACACTCTCTCTCTCCCTCACGATTTTGGAACCAAAAACACTCTCCTAATTTTCTTCTTTGGCCGAAAATATCAAAGGAAGAAGAGGTGATTTTTGTGGCAAAAATCTCCATTGCTAGCACATCAAAGGATCATTCAAAGGTGATAGAGAAACCAATCATTGAGCTTGGAATCAACACTCAAAGCTTGGAGCTTGAAGATCAACACAAAGGGCTTGGCCGAATTCATCAAGGAGGAAAATTTTTGTGTCAACGCATCCAAAATCTATTCAAATTGAGTATTTTCCGCATTCTTACTTTGTTGTATTCACATGATTTCTTGCTTAATTTGATCTTGGTTTGACCTAGAAAACCCAACACTTCAAGGATAGGCTAGTGGCCAAAGGTTATACCCAGAAAGAGAGAGTTGACTATGAGGAAACTTTCTTGCCAATAGCCATGCTCAAATCCATCCGCACTCTTTTGTCCATTGCAGCATATTATGACTATTAGATTTGGCAGATGGACATCAAGACTGCATTCTTGAATGGAAATCTTGATGAGTGTATCTATATGGTACAACCAGAGGGGTTCATAGCCCAAAGTCAATAGCAAAAGGTTTGCAAGTTGCAAAGGTCCATTTATGGACTCAAGCAGGCATCTCGATCTTGGAATATAAGATTTGATACCATGATCAAGTCTTATGACTTTGAGTAGAATATTGATGAGCCTTATATATACAAGCGCGTCATTGATGGGAATGTGGTTTTCCTTATTTTATACGTCGATGATATTTTACTCATTGGGAATGCTGTAAAGATATTATCGGACGTCAAAACCTGCCTAGCTAACCAATTCCAAATGAAAGATTTGGGAGTGGCCAGTTATGTTCTTGGGATTCAAATACTTCGGGATCGCAAGAAACAACTGTTAGCTATTCTTAGGCATCCTATATCGACAAGATACTTGTGCGTTTTGGGATGCAGAATTCCAAGAAAATTTGCCTTATCGACATAGAATTCACTTGTCAATGGAACAATCTCCTAAGACACCTCAAGATGTTGAGGAAATGAGACATATCCCATTTGCCTCAGCAGTTGGTAGTCTCATATATGCTATGTTATGCACGAGACTGGACATATATTTTGTAGTGGGAGTAGTCAGTAGGTTTTAGTCTAACCCAGGATTAGATCATTGGGTGGCTGTGAAACATATTCTCAAGTATCTTAAGAGAACGAGAAATTACATGCTTGTATATTCCGGAGAGGATATGATCCTAATGGGATATACAGACTCTGATTTTCAGACGGATGTCGATTCTAGGAAATCAACATCTGGATTAGTGTTTACCCTAGGTGGTGGGGCTGTAGTATGGCGGAGTATAAAGCAATCTTGCATTGCTAACTCCACCATGGAGGCTGAGTATGTAGCAGCTTGTGAAGCAGCTAAGGAAGTAGTCTGGCTCCATAAATTCTTGGCAGATCTGGAAGTTGTTCTAGATATGGATAAACCACTCACACTTTATTGCGATATTAGTGGTGCAGTGGCAAATTCAAAAGAACCAATAAGCCACAAGAGGGGGAAACATATAGAGAGGAAATATCATCTCGTCAGGGAGATAGTACAGAGAGGAGAAGTTTATGTTTCAAAGATTGCATTCGTAGAGAACCTGGATGATCCGTTTACAAAGACCTTGTCGGATAAAGTGTTTGAAGGTAACCTAGATGGTCTAGGATTACGTGATATGTCTCATTTTCTCTAGTGCCAGTGGGAGATTGTTGGGATATATGCCCTGGAGCTTCATGTAATGTAAACAGTTTTATATGTTATGAAATAAAATGATGCATTATTCATTTATCAAAGTGTTTATTTAAATTTCACATATTGTAAATTATCTTGATTACCCTATATTACACATGTACCTTCAGACTTACTGTATGAGTGTCATACACAAGAGGATTTAAGTCTGAAGTTGGTAATCTAAAATAGTCCATAGAGAGAAAACAAAGCGGGTACTTTGTTTGTGGATTATCTATAGCTGCGGTCCATTCTATAATTGTATGGCGACCTTGATCCGAGATCGTCCATGTGTAGACATGAGAATGGAGGAACCTTGTATGATGTGATCATATAGGACTGGATCCATATAGAAATGACTTTCTTATAATATTTTTGAAATAAATAAATTCATTTCAATATTCTAAATGGTCATATATGGATTGATCTTAATCCTGAGAGTACTACGAACTCCTGCATGGCAGGCTATGTCCTTTGATTTACAAAGGTGAGGTTGGTGTAGCAGTCCCGACCAATAGCTATGTACTTTGGGGGCGTGGTCTGATGTGTAGATAGAGAGTTTTTACATAGACATGGAGTTCACTCCTTCTTGCGAGAAGTGGAGGAGTATTTTCCTTAAGGGTTGATTCAGTACTTGAACGGTTAGAGCGCTCAAATTTTCCTATTACGAATAGAAAGATTAAAATTCATAATGGTTATGAATAAATTATCCATTAGAGAATCAATGGTACTTAAGGTAAAAATAATTAGAAGGGTATAACGGATATTATAACTCGGCTCTAATTATGAGATACTCATGAAGAGTTAATCTGTATGTAGTGACTATATCGATGGACACCGACTTGGTTCAGCTTAATATATTATCTGCGGCAAAGAGAGTACAACTTCGGATTCTTAGTGAATAACCTATAGTTAATAATTCAGAATATTTAATTAAGAGCTTAATTAATATTTCGAGATTATTGGAGCTCGGAACCATAGGTCCATTTGGTCCTCGTGCAAGCTCAATATACTGTAGCAGATTTAGTATAATTGGATAGTCCAATTATATACTCACATATATGTAAATATTATTAATATGATTAATAATATCATTTTGTCACATATGAAACTATATATTAAAAGTTAATGTATATTTTTTTAATAATTATATGATAATTATTAAATGAATAAAATTAAATTATATTTGATATAATTTAATAAGGCCATTATTGGACTTTCAAGTTTTTGGGTTTTGGAAACCCTTGGCTATTTTCGGAAGTTATATTTTCAAAAGGTTAATTGAATATTTATTTTTGTAACATATTTTTTCATGATGATGGCATTTATTATTAGATTTATTTGTTGCAAATATTTTTTGATTTTCCTTATGTCATGGCCGAATTTTGCAAGTGGAAATGGGAAGGGTTTTTTTTTTATTTTGGAAACAATTACTCTAGGTATAAAAAGGATTTTATTTTTCTTTGTTGCTTAAGCCTTTCATTCCAAACCCTAGCCACATCTCTTGTTCTTCAAACTCTCTCAAGTATTGAGAAAAGAAAAGAAGAACAAAAGAAAAATAAAAACAAAAGAGCAAAAGTTATTATGTGATTCTAATCTCTAAAATGTTTAAGGATTAATATTGTGAGTCTAGCCCACACTAGTTTCCTTTGGTAACGAGATACAGCTCGAAAGACCATGTGGTGTTGAACCAAAACTCATCTTCTCCATTCTTTCTTGACCCACGGCAGTGAGAATAGTTTTTGCCTACTGCCACCCCTTATTTGGTAAAACGAGACACAATTTGGTTTCGTTTTAATCCAGAATTTTTGGGGAACATATAGGGGTGTTTTGGGGCTGTGTTGGGGCTGTTTTCAAGTGAAAAAATAGAATTGAACCACAACCACTGTCCATGAATTACATGGGATGTTTCGGCAGTGCGCTAGGCACGAATAGGGTCCAAAATAGTCTAGTTTTTGTAAGGCTGTTCAGGGTTGTTCAGAGACTGTTCCGGGGCTGTTTCGGGGCTGGAATTTTATCTAAAACAGAAGTAAAATTTTAGTGGTGGTACTGGTTGCATTCGGCCACTCAAAGGGAAGGGAAAAAAAATTCAAGTCTGATCTGTGTGCCTAACGTGCTTCCGCTGCGCAAGGAAAGCGTTTCCTACATACACAAGCCTACCAAAGTGGAGGCGACTATAGGTATTGCATTTTTACATGGCCTAATGGTGAGTCTCATGTAAGGGCATTGTATGAAAGTTAATGAAGGTTTTAAGATCTAAAACTAGAGAGAAACCATATACATCCAAATGGATATAAACCTTTAAGTTCGGCCGGTCATATCCATCACCTCCGACCGGATACACCTACACATCCAGCCGGACATAAGTCCCGTTTCTAGTTTTACAGAAGGACTCAATCTCTTTCCTTTTTAGCCAACTTTCATAAACTCATATCATTTGGACCTTAAACACTTTCCAATTATCTTCCTTTCCATACTAACACCTTCCATAACTACCAATTGCCTTATTAATAGTTTCCTCTTTAAATGGGATTACTTCCTTCTTCATTAAGAAGTCATCACCGTAAAATAATAATATTTACACAAACAAAATGAACTTTTCCATAGAGAGATTTTTCTGATCTAAATTCTGAAGTCTTTCTTTGATCTTTTGTAAAAAAAAACAAAGGAAAACTCACAAACCACCTTAAATCTCTCTAGTAGACAAAGCTAAAAACTAACCAATACTGTCAAATGTGTTCTCGGAGTCGAGATACACCTAAAGTAAGACCTAAGAGCCCTCAAATATTGATTTCACATTTATTGTTCGACATAGTATCTCTGGTCGAATATGTTATATGTCCGACCGGACAAACACTAGTCATATATTAACTCGGGTCATATATAAGGTTACATCCAGCAGAATGACTTCCCATGCTATATAGGATGGAAACTCATACATAAATTCCATAGCCAAATCCGAATAGATGGTAATGTGGTCTGTACTTGGGATACAACTGCACATACCAATGAAAGAATATTTGTTTTATTTATTTTGGCTTACTTGTCCTTTCATTGCTTTCATTGTACTTTTCATGAGTTCTCTCATTTATTTTTTGCTTTAATTTTCCCATTATTATGATTCTGTGATTCTGGATTACATTGCACCTCCGGCCAGACTTCCAGTTAGTCCGGCAGGATATACAAGTTAAGATTCATATCTTGCCGGCCATGCTCATGTTTGCTAGCTCTAACTAATTTCATTATGTTTATACACTTGGATGTTTATATATTGTCTTTTATCTCTATGTTTGTATTCTTGAGTGGTTTAAATTATTTTTCTTGATATTTGCATTATCAGACATGGTGATACTTCTATTCAAACTTTGATATTATATTGGCATAAGTAAGAGATCATTTTGATCATAAACAGGTTTAAAGTTGACCTTTCTAGGGGTGTAGTTCCGCTTTAAATCATTCCCAGTGTCTTATACTGGGTGGCGACTCCTTAATTCTCTAGTTAGTTCTCCTATGGGACTATTCGTACTCTCTATAAAGCTGGGAGCTCAACAGTGTCATGGTCGCCGACGTCATAGGCATAGCGAAAAATCCTGCTTCGCACCTACAACAACATTACCGTATGTGAGGATCAATCGTCCTCCTCAGCATCAACATCAGCGACTTTCATAGCAACAACGATCTCGGGAGGATGTGGAAAGATAGGTAACTGATCCGCACCGATGTTGAGATATCCCATCATTGATCGGAGTATTTGGTCCGTATATTGATTGTAATAGGCTGGTACGCGACATAAGCCTCTAGGTGGTCCAAGTTCTGGGTAACAGTAAGTGGTCGGGAGGACTGTCGAGCTGATGGCTGAGGGTCCATGGATGAAGAACTGGCAGTAGAAGCCCTCTAAGTATAGAGCTTACAGATCTCCTATTTAGAGTATGTGGGCACCCTTGTCTGAGCATATAAGCCGGTGATGGCCAGATCTTAGTTTTCCGATGATATAAAGTTCATAAAAATTAGAGTTCATATGAAAACGTTACGGCCCAAATATTATGGGCTTTTCAGGTTTAATCTTGGAATGAATTCTGCATCGCAACCGCGAGGAATTTCTAAAAATTCATTCAATGAGCACATACATGCTTGACCATGATTTTAATCATGTATCGTGCCTCCGATAATGTAATAGTCATTGGTCTCTGACAGCTTACAAGTCTTTGGGATTAGCAGGTGTTACAAATTCTCACGTCTATTAGAACTCCCACGTCTAATCCTGATTTCTTACTTCTTTCATCTTTCTGACTATCCTTCGTTACTCGGGAAACTTGATATCTGTAACATCCCCAGTCCAGGAGATGCTACCGGCAATGGATAGGCCGTGTGCATGCTTACGGAATGATTCATAACTAGTGTGAGAATTAGGGTTACTTATTGGAAAGCAACTTAGATAGCCTTGGGCATGCTTACTAACATGTCTATAGAGCTAAAGGACGTACTCGAGGATCGGATACTGGAGAGGTAGTGCCTCGTATATGAGTATCTCAGACATATGACGTATACTAGACCCCAACACTCTGCCCACTGAAGTCACAGACTCCCTAGACCTTGCTCTGATACCATCTTTGTAACATCCTCAGTCCGAGAGATGCTACCGGTAAGGGATAGGCCATATTATCCCCATAAGCCTCTAACTTCTGATAATTGTTATTATTATCTCACATATATATAAACTCATGTATGGGACCATATCCTAACTCATTAACCATGTATGCATAATATTCTTAACACCAAGTACTCTGTTTAAATATACATTTCAACACTGACAATAACTTCTATAATGCAATAAAAATGTGACCATTACTATATAACACATATGTTACATGACATTCTCTGACTCTGACTAAACTGGATTTAATCCCTGACTTGACCTGGTGGACCAACTCCCTAGTGACTGTCATCAGTATCCATCCTCCCAAGCTTGTCTTCCAAGAACCTACAAAACAGAACACTGGGAGTGGGGGGTTAGATCGTTTGAATGATCTAAGTGAGTGGACGATTTAATATGAAAACTGAAATACTATTATGGAAATGTTCGGTTCTAAAATCAAAATTCAAGAAATAGCTTTATATGAAAACTATTTTCTTGTCTGAAAACTTTGAAATCTTTTATGAAAAATCTCGTCTGAAATTTCTTTGTAAAACTTATCTTCTCTGAAACCCTCTTATAAAACTGTTGTTTCCTGAAAACTTTCATTTCTAGAAACTTGTTCTGAAATCTATTTATGAAACTATTTCTGAAATCTGTATCTGAAAACTATTTTTGAAAACTGGTCTGTCTCTGAAAACCTGACGTATGGGGGCATTACGTATCGCTGTCCCCTCATATGCCTAACTAGAGCCATCAGTGAAAATCCATTACTTTGGGCATTACGTATCTCCGTCCCCCAAATCCTACCACTCATGTCCCTGAAGCTGTGGTATTGGGGTGCTATGTATCGCCGTCCCCCAAACCATTGAACTAGAACTAGGGGTGCGAATATATGCTACCCTCCAAGCTCCGAAACTAGGATCTAGGGGCATCTGTCATCCCTAGTCCTGAACTAGGATATGGGGGTGTTACGTATCGTCGTCCCCCCAGTCCTCTACATATGCACATGTCATCCGTCAATTCAATATTTGTATCCAGTTAAATACTGATGTAGGTTTTCCCCCATGCCTCAAAAATCATAAGTTCATACTTTGAAAACATTTCTTTCTCAAACATAATCTCTCATGAAATAACTGTAATAAAATTCAACTAACGCCCTAGAAGCGTAAAATTAAGTCTGATATATAAAATACATCATAAAAGTCAACTTTAGAGAAGAGTGTCCAGTCACTGGTCTGAAATTTGGCTGGTGCTATGCCACTCGTCGAAGGGAATTGTGGTTCATACAATGATCCATCATTGAGAAACTCAATTAGAATATAGGTCGTGGAATATGCTTCGGAACTAGGTTAAATTTAATCATTTGAACATGTATTATCACTTCGAGGTTAATTATATCTATTATATAAAGTATTGTATGTATACGGGCTAACACGAGTCCCTTAGGATAGCCCTTAACACGCTAGGGTGAGTCTGAAATAAACTAAAATTGATTTGGGGAAAATTTTGTCTTCACGTCGCGACGCGCACGATTCTAGAAACATATGCACAAAATTTCCAGTTCGCGTCGTGATGCGGCCAATCCAGAAATGAATATGCCTTAATTTTCCAATACGCATCATGAGACGCTGACCTTAATTTAGGACCCAAATCTCAACATTTATCTTCATTCTCAACTTCTACCATAACACACAAGCAATAACAACCATAAGTACTCAAAATATCATCAATATCATTCTCAACATTAACTCATATCCATTATATACACAATTTAGTTCTTGCCTAAAATTTAACAAATTGGGGGTTTCTCACAATCACCATTTCTTGACATAATAATCACTCATTCATCATCACATTCAAGTCATCAACATACTATAATCATCAAAACTCAATATATAATCATTTGGGTTAAGAATTTCTTACCTCTTTTCCTTTGATTTCCAACACTTCTCTATGCCTTTAATGGTTGACAAGCTCTTTTATCCTTTGTTTCTTTTTCCCTCTTCTCTATTTCTTCTTCTTCTTCTTTTCTTCTTCTTCTTCTTCTTCTTTCTCATGCTCACGTTTCCCCTCTCTTTCTCTACACAATTTCCACTTTTGGAATAAGTAATAGTGTCTTATTTATAGAGGAATGGGGCTGATTTTTGTGATGGATTTGGGTGGTTAGGATTAAGCCACCTCATCTTTTTCTAGACAAATCCCAAAATTACTGTAGCAGTCACTGAAATTTCAATTTTTGACTTATTTCAGATTCGAATTTGGAAAACTGCCCAACTTGAAAGTTTTAGCCCTCAGTCTTGGCTTTTCGAAAATATAAAATTCATAAAAATCGAAGTTCATTTGAGAAAGTTATGGCCCCAATACCATGCACTATTTTAAATAGAACATAATACAGTTTCGTATCGGAATTTCAAGGAATTCATCGATTATCCCCAAAGTCGTTCCATGAATGTATATGTGCTCGAACATAATTTATATTATAGAACACTCATCACATAATATAACAATAGCCGAAATTTCCAGTCGTTACAAATTCTCCCCCTCTTAAATAGGATTCTTCCTCGAATCCTTCTAATATTGAGCTTGGTATTGTAACTTCTGGGAACATAGTACAATATAACCTTGTTTCTTTAAGGTCTGAACTCTTGTTTTTCTTAAACTGATATCTGGGGGTTACTTTTTTCTATCTGACACTCTAAAATTGTCTTTCACTTATTTCTTGCTTCCCTTAAAGGCTTAATACTTCTTTTAAGACTTCTTGGATAACTATTCATTTTGTACTTGTCTTCAGGAAAATATATCCAACTTATGGAATCTCAAATGATTTAGTTGCATTCATGATAATATGAATCTATCTACGGTTGTTCTACAGGAGTTGCTTATTTTCATCTCTTATTTCTCTTGCTAGGTTATTACCAACTCTTAAATATTGCTTGGCTTCTATAACTCCTTGCAGCTATCATAGGTCTATTATACTTTGTACCACAACCAATAACCTTTTGTTATCTTTGGTCTTAAGTATACCTCAAATTCTTCACTTCCTTTATTTATTACAACTCCCTTAATAGTCTTTCTGAGTGCATCCTCAATCTCTTCTTATCCAACGCCTTCTTATGCTAAAGGGTGATTTTTGTCTCTTAACGTTAGGGTTCTTTTATGTCCATCATAACTTGAAACAATCATATACAAAGATACTCCTTATTACAAATAGAAACACTAGTCCCAATACGCTTCTAGTTCTACTTGCTCAGTTTGAATCAGGTTTTATTCTCTTATCTTGACTACTTAACTGTCTATTTCTTATTGCTGACTTCTAATTACTTATGGGCTTCATCCTCTAGATTTTGTTGTCTTCATCTTTATATTCGTTGCTAAGATAAATCTGATTGTCTCCTTTGTACCACTTTGTTTCTTAACCTTCGTATTCCTATAGTTTCTTTCTTAAGTTATTCCCATATTAACACATTAGTTCCTTTGGGTATCCCTATGTTGTTCCTCAATAAATCCATTCCTTGTTATATTTTTTTCTTATTACACAGCATAGGAACTCATTAGTTGTACTTAATACCTTTCTTTTGTTACTGTCTAATAGAATTTTAGTCTTATTTCGACATTTATAAAATCTATAATCTCGTACTACTACTAATCTTAACTTCGTAAAATTTATTCTTGTATTTGTGTACCTTTATCATTATCTATTTAATATCTTTTCCATTATCATTTTACTAGGACAGTCCTACCTCCAAGTATTTTTCTTGTCTTCAATATTCTTTTCTGCTTTATTCTATACTTGGGACTTCTGCAATCTATGTCAATAATTCCTTACCAGAAGGATATTATCTTTACATGTCTCATACCATGTCTAACACTATTCTTCTGTATTCTTGTTTTTGGTAATCTAATACTCTATCTCTTCATCGTTCCAACTAGAAAACTTCTTTTATAATTCTCTTGTTTAGAGTTATTTTCCTTTTCTATTTTGCTCTTGTACTATATTGAAAAACTTTATGCTCATGTCTCCTTCCATTAAGCATTTTACTTGTTCCTAAGAGTGTCTTAAGAAAAGCTTTGAGGTCCATCTTTGTTGCTGTCATCTGACGAGGGTTGGGATGGTGGGGTTTATCCTAGAGATTTCTGGTTGTGGTATTCTCACTAGTTACCCGTGTTGTAGTTGTGCGTTCCACTTATCTATGAGCTTAGGACTCTCTTATCAACATATCTGGTGTTAACTCCCAACTTAGGTTCTTTTGTTAACAACCATCTGAACTATCTCTTTCAACTTCACCCATTATTTCTCTCTAGTTATTAGTTATACTACCTCTTATTGAGAACTTTCATAAGGTTCATACTCTCTCAAACTCCTACCATACTTCATCTGTTATATTTTCTTCCTAAGTTTTTCTCTATTACTTTGGGTTTCCTCTTTATCTCGATTTCTTAGGTCACCCCTCCCTTGGAAACTCCACTTTTGCAACTAATTATGATATTACTAATGTATCGTAAGCTTGGGTAATACATTCTTACTAATCCTTTCTTTTCTGGTATAGTGGGAAACTTTTTATAAGGTGGATACTTTACTCATGTGTTGCTATTTGGTGCTTACTTTATTCACTTACTCTTTTGAGCCTTTACTTCCTTGAAAGCTTATGGCCATAATATGTATCAAGTTATCTCTTATGTACTTGGCTAAACTTATTGTGACTATAAACTACTCAGTCTCGCTCAAGATATTACAATCTTCTTATCATTATCTAGGTCTTATTGAGCTTTTGGGTTTGGCTATTACATAATTTGTTTAGCTTGTCCAATGCTCTTCTTTACTTATCCATCTTCTCGTTGGGCCCTAAATTAGGGGAGAATACATGATTTCCTTGGAGATCTGAAAGTATAAGTTTTTGTTAACTGTTTACGTTCAACGATATTCTAGTTAGGTGTCTACACATGTACTGGGGTCAGAGTTATTGGATAGAAGAGTCATTGCTCATTCTACTGGGGCTGCACCGACTACTTTAAGTCTTAAGGTCTTCATAACCTTCTTTAATTATGCCGAGGTTCCCATCTGCGTCGTTGTCTTTAAATTTCGTTATCTCCGCTGCTATAGATACTGGTCTTTCTTACTGCTTTGTATTTATCTGTCATATCTCTTGGATTTATGTTATACTACTGTGACTGGTAATGGTTCATTCTCATGGGCTATTTTCTAGGTCTTTGCTCTCTGCTCTTACTATCAGTTATGGCTATGCCATTTAATTTTTTTTTATGCTAGTAATCTTGTTAACTTCTGAATACCTTCAATCTTATAGGTCTGTCTTCTCTAAACTCACGTGGGTTTCTATTGGTATTGGTCTGATCTATGAGTTCTACTATGGTTGGTCTATTCTGTGGACTATACTGAATTCTCTCATTTCTAGCTTCGAAGGCTTTCGAGGTCTTTTTCTAGATTATATATCTCCTCATGTCTTATGTTTCTGTTTTTATGGTAGACGTTCGTCGGGTTTTCTTACGGTTGCCTTTATCTAAACGGGAAAATGATGGGGAGAACCTCTAGATCTCGATGGTTATCGTGATCTTTGTTCTGGTACTCTGTGTCCTGATGGAGTTTATTACTCATGTAAAGTAAGTACGGGATAGACTCTGTCAGGACAACTTCCTTTCTCAAATCACTGGGTGACGAGGATTTTGGTAAGTCAGATCTTATCTACATTTGTTTCTTTAGTTAGGGTAACTAATCACTTCTCTTTACATCTTTTATTTTACTTACTCACAGATCTAAGTTTGGGTATCTGGAACTTCTGCATCTTTTCGATAGATTGGATTTACAGGAAACTCTATTGATTAGTCCAGATCTTTACTTTTCTTCTTTTTCTGAATATTTTCACTATTTGAGGGAAGCTTTGCTATCTATAAGCTATTGGGTCTATCTGGTGGAGTTTCTGTTGGAGATGGAATCTTAATAGAAAAGAAAAAAATTTACTCAGGTTTACTCAATATTTTACTCTTGTTCAGAATTGCTATATGCTTTTTACTTCAACAAGTTCTGGTGTTTTCTTGACCATCTTTTTCTGTACCTCTATCTTCCTACTACTTCTGATTACTTAGATTATTTGTACCTTATCCTTTTACTTTTCTTATAGATTTCTCTTCATCATCTACTTCTGTATCTTTCCCATTTTTCTTTCTAGCTATATATTTCTCTATCTACTTTCTTGGGTGGGTATCCTTAGATCTTTACTATTTCTTTTTGTCTCTTTACTTTTCTGTCTCTAGCTGTTTAAGCTTCTATGCATCTTTTCTTCCTTTCTTATAGTTTTCTATTCCCACTCCACCAAGTAACTATCCTTAGTACTTGTATTTCCTAGGTTCGTAGCTCAACTTAATCTTGAATAATCACGGAATGATTCATAACTAGTGTGAGAATTAGGGTTACTTATTGGAAAGAAACTTAAATAGCCTTGCGCATGCTTACTAACCTGTCTATGGAGCTTAAGGACATACTCGAGGATCGGATACTGGAGAGGTAGGGCCTCGTATACGAGTATCCCGGATATACTGTGTATACTAGACCCCAACACTCTGCCCACTGAAGTCACAGACTCCCTAGACCTTGCTCTGATACCATCTTTGTAACATCCTCAGTCCGAGAGATGTTACCGGCAAGGGATAGGCCATAATATCCCCATAAGCCTCTGACTTCTGATAACTGTTATTCTTATCTCACATATATATAAACTCATGTATGGGACCATAGCCCAACTCATTAACCATGTATGCATAATATTCTTAACAGTAAGTACTTTGTTTAAATATATATTTCAATTGTTAGGAAGCGGCCGTGAGTGCGCAGTGGAAAATCAAAATTATTATGCCATTTTCCCTTTGCCCAAGACCCATTTGTTTTTATTATTCTACAAGCCTAGACATGTTACTATATATTCTAAGCATAAAACTCATAATACATGCAAAGAACATAAACCTAAACATGCTAACTATCATAAGAACTCTAAATAAAATAAAGAAAGAAAAATACTTACTTGAACCGTAGACTCTTTCAATCCTCCCTCCAATCTACAAGCTTTTCTCAAACTCAGCAAGCTCTTCCACGTTCCAAAGAGCCACCCAAGTGTGTGGCCTCCAAAGATGCACACACCAAAGCCAAAACTCAACGGCAAGACTATGCCTTAAGTGCACAGGTATTTTTCCCTTGGTGCTAGCCTAGGCAAATACCTCAAAACTTTTAACTCGAGGTTCATCTAGTCAATTAGACTTAAGGATCCTCAAAATCAGTGGCTTACTCTTAAACTTTAGAGTTGCTCACTTATATAAACCCAATATATGAAAGGTTTGGTGTAAAAATTTGTGAAGAATTCTTTGGGTTTATATAGTGCTCCAAAGACAACAAAATTAATTAAGAATCTGATGTGGGATAAAAGACAATTTAATCTTAGCCATTGGATCTTAATTATGAGATTATAAAACCCTAATAAGAGTTTGGGCCGAATTAGAATTCAAAACAAATGAAAATAAATTATTATTCACGTTACTATTCAAGTGAATAGTAATTTTTTTTATTCCAATTCCCAAAGTGCCCCTATCGTCATTCACCAATCCCTAAGCCACTATGGAACCTCATAAATTATCTGTTCAATAATTAAACACATTGAACCATTTATGAACAATTCCTACAGCAATCATATATGCTATTAAATTTATATTTTGTACTGTTAACCATTGATTTCGACTTTGTTGTGTGTGACCTTTTGGGTTCCCCTCAAGTTGGACATGAAATGAATCGTGATAATTTAATCGAACATAAATTATCCTCCGATCAGATGGTCGTTCGATTTCAATGACCAAGGTTGACATCTAGCAACATGTCAAGGCCCCCAAATGAGAAGGACAAATATATATACCCATTCTGTATGTGATTTACATATGATACGATCCTTCGCCTCATTGTATCCCCACCGTTTGACCTAAGATACGGAAAGTGTCTACCCATATGGTCAAAGGTATGATGTTGATAGTGTCATGAATCGTGCTAACCCAAGAATCTCATATGATTCTTCCGCTGTGGCCACAGTCTCAAGCACTGATCACACATATCAACCCGCGAACTAAAATACTACTCTTATAAGAAAATATCATCCGAGAGAGTGGCGATTCTCTGTTGTATCTTTACAAACTTTATGTGTTTCAAAAAATGACCCACTCATACCCTTATGACCAGATCTTTTGAACCGGGGAAGGAGAATGTCAAAGTTATTTGATCCACACATAAGATTGTAAAGACCTCAAGTCTAAGGACTAGTCATATAATCGATATATGAAAGTTCTCACATACACATGGGATAAACACTCCATATGAAAACTTTCGGCGGTCAGTTCGATGGACACGAGCAACTCATGCATCCATGTGATACACCAAGCGGGCGGATCTCCGCTAGTAGCCTATGAGATCGGCTACCCCACTTAAGGATGGATCATATCATCATGCTAGTCTCTCCGCTTTATGAACGCCCAGATTATTCACAAAACTATGACTATGAACATTTAAGAGTAATGATTCTCATAAGCCGTGGAAGCCATCGTCTTATTACTCCAAGGGCTTTATTACAGTATTGATGATTCATATAAGTTATGTAAGACACGTATAATAAATATTTACATTTTATTAATTAATGAAAATATTACAAATACATGTACATATAGCTCATCCACAAGTTGGGTATAGGGCATATCCCTAACAATCTTCCACTTGCACTATAGCCAACTAGTATGAATTTGGACACCATACTCTCAGTGTGCCTATCATGCTTTTGTTGAGTCAGCCCTTTAGTCAGAGAATCTGCAAGATTATCTTCTGTGGGTGTTTTCTCTATAATAACTTTTTTTCTCTCAACAATCTCCTTCATGAGATGAAATCGCCTGACTATATGCGTGGATTTCTGGTGGGACCTTGGTTCCTTTGATTGAGCAATGGTGCCTGTGTTGTCACTGTACATCGTAACGCCATTCTTTATCGCGGGAAGCACTTCCAGCTCCGTGATGAACTTCTTTATCCAGACTGCTTCTTTAGCTGCCTCAGATGCTGCAATATACTCGGCTTCAGTGGTGGAGTCCGCTGTAGTTAACTGCTTTGAGCTTTTCCAACTTACAGCACCGCCATTTAAAGTAAACAGATATCTTGTTTGCGATCTGCTATCATCCATATCGGTCTGAAAGCTCACATCACAATAACCAATGAATTTCATCTCAGAACAATCTCCGTATGTCAAAAACACATCCTTAGTTCTTCTCAGATACTTGAGGATTGTTTTAACAGCTGCCCAGTGTTGCTCACCAGGATTTGCCTAATACCTGCTCGTTATGCTAAGAGCATAAGAGACATCAGGTCTTGTACATAGCATGGCGTACATGATCGATCATATTGCTGAAGCATAAGGGATCTTACTCATATGCTCTCTATCTGAAGGACTATGTGGACATTGCTCCTTAGATAATTTGATTCCATGACAAGTAGGTAAATTACCTCTTTTGGAATCTTCCATTTTGAATCTTTTCAAAACTTTATCTATGTATGTAAATTGAGAAAGTCCTAACAACCTCTCAAATCTATTACGGTAGATCTTAATGCCGAGAATGTAGGCTGCTTCTCTCAAATCTTTCATGGAGAAATTCTGAGATAACCATTGCTTGGTGGCTTGCATCATGGGAATATCATTCCCGATGATTAATATGTCATCGACATATAATACAAGAAATACAACAGTACTCCCACTACTTTTCTTGTTTGAGTCCATAAATGGATCGTTTAAGCTTGCATATTTTATTATGATCATCCTTAGATGCAAACCCCTCAAGTTGTGTCATATAGACTTCCTCTACGAGGTTCTCATTAAGGAAGGCTGTTTTGACATCCATCTGCCAAATCTCATAATCAAAGTGTGCAGTTAGTGCCAGTTAAATTCAAATGGACTTTATCATTGGAACAGGCGAGAAGGTTTTGTCATAGTCAATTCCTTGGATTTTTCTATAACCTTTTGCCACCAACCTAGCCTTATAGGTTTGGATGTTGCCTTCTGCATCAGTTTTACACTTGTAAATCCACTTGCAGCCTATGGGTTTTATCCCTTCAGGTGCAACCACCAAGTCTCAGACTTGATTCTGATACATAGAGTCTATTTCGGATTTCATGGCCTCAAGCCACTTGACTAAATCAATGTCACGCATTGCTTCATCATAACTGGTGGGATCGTCATTATCAATGACCTGATCATATTCCTCATCAATATGGAAACCATATCTTTCAGGCTCATATTTTTCCCTACCAGACCTTCTAAGTTCATAACCTTGTGGTTGTTCCGTCGCTGCCCTTTTGAGGGGCCTGGGGCTTAGTTCTATTTTAGTTTGTTCTTCTCGTACCTCATCGTGGTCAAGTCTACTCCCACTATATTTCTTGAAAAGGAATTCATTCTCTAGAAATTTATCATTTCGTGAGACAAATGTTCTTTGTTCATTTGGGTCGTAGAACACGTATGCTCTTGAGTTCAAGGAATATCCTAAAAACTTACATTTAATTGCCATATCATCCAATTTGTTAGTTTGTGTGAGCTTAACATATGTGTCACATCCCTAAACTCTTAGATAACTAAGACTATGACGTTTCCCAGACCATAACTCATATGGTGTTTGACTAACAGTATTGGAAGGAACTTAGTTTAGTAATAGTGTTGCAGTTTCTAAAGCAAGACCCCAAAATGAAAGAGGTAGATCCGTGTCTTGGTAAGAGCTCTCGGTAAAAAGTCGCTAATTTCAAGTTTTCCGCTAAGTATTTGGATGTTTCCAGTAGCTTGGTAGGGTAGCGTAGTGTTATAAATTGAGTTGTTTGAGCTTTAGTATGATGAATATTGCTTGTCGTAGAATCCGAGTGAGAACGGATTAGATTAGATCGATCCAGTAGATAAAGCAGTTTTCCAGTGAAACCGGGTTTCTCGCTCGACTGAGCGTTGATAACCGTAACTTTGGATACAACATAAATATGATATTGCGAGAGTAATTGAGTAATTTCGGATAAGTTCGGAAGGTTCAGGATCCTTTCGCAACGTTTGCGGAAACATTTTCGTAAGATTTTCCACAAACGCGTAAAATAAGAATCTAAGCTATCTAGCTAGTTTAGAATAGTATATAAGGATATATTAGAGTAATGAAGCTTGAACCGTAGAATCGGAGATGATTCATGTATTCCGAGAAGGTCCAGAAGTTTATTGTAGATGAGTAGAAAGTTCCGCAAATAGCGGTTATGACCATGTTTTGTTATTTATTTTGACAGATCGGACCAGGATTATGAGTCCGCCAAGCCAGGTAAGTAATCCATGCGATGAATACTTGTGACATATATTCTGTTTGAATTTAGATAATAAATAAATTTTATAAGTATATGTATACGTGATATGTGAGCAAATACATATGAGTATAATATAAGGATATTTGGGTTTGGGGGTTTTAGAAAACTGTACCCTAGGGAATGGGATTAAAGTTTAAAGAATGATAAATTATAAGGAAATAACTATATATGTACAAGTGCATGTAGAAGAATATAAAAACAAGATCATGAGTACATAGATAAGTATAAGCATGTATGAGTAAATAGGCACGTAAGTAGGCAGAAACATAGTATGTATGTATAAGCAAGAGGCTGTGTGTATTGAAGTACAAAAATTATGTAAGTTGCATGGAGATATAAGTAAGCATGTATATAGTATGTATTTATATTGTATACAAGTATTTTGATGCATGTTTAAGTGAGCATAGAGTATGTGTGTATATGAATATATGTAAATGAGATATTGAGCATCAGACTTGAGCATGAGAAAGTATGTATGTGAATGGACCTTTCTCTGTTGTTTTCTTTATTATTTCGTATTTAAATGTCAGATTTATATTTTCTGCAATTAGGGCGTTAGCCAAGTTTGTTTTCATATCATTTATGATTTAGCTTGTTTTGAGAAATGATTTAGAAAAGAGATATTTCCAGTATGATTTTTATGTTTTCGGGACATGAGGGAAAAACTCACCCCAGTATGTAACTTGAGACAGCTTGGAATTGACAGACGGAGACATGTGCACATGTAGAGGACTAGTGGGATGGCGATACGTAATGCCCATAGATCCTAGTTTTAGAGCCAGGATGGCGGCATAGGTTCATGTACGTGGACTCTAGTTCAAAGACTGGGTGGTAGCATAGATCGCACTCTCAGTTCTAGTTTGTGGCTTGGGGGACGGCGATACGTAACTCTCCAAAACCATCAATTTCAGAGACAATAGTGGCATGATTTTGGGGACAGCGATACATAACGCCCCAAAGTCATGGATTTGCAGTGCTAGCTCCAGTTAGGCATATGTGGAGACGGCGATACGTAACGCCCTCATACGTCAAGATATTCAGATACAGACTAGTTTACAGATATCAGATTTCCAGAAAACATTTTTCCAGATCAAATTTTCAGAAAAGAGAGTTGTTATGAATAGAACTTTTAGAAAGAAATGATTTTTACAAGAGAATACAGTTTTGAGAATGAGATTTCAGATTTCAGATACATTTTCCATGTAAACTTTCAAACCCAGTTTTATAATTAGTTTTCAGACAAGTTTTATAGAAAATCACTTTTCAAATAGATTTAGTTTTTAGAAGCGTTTTCCAATTTCAGTTTGGAATTCAATTTTCAGAAATGACTTCTGATTTCAGTTTTTAGTTTTAGTTTTAGATTTAAATTATGACAAACATAGATAGAAAGAGTTATATAGTTTGAGATACGTGTTCAAGTTGCTGTATGAGATTATATATTTATAGCATGTGCAAATGAATAAGAGAATTATGTTACATAATGAATTTTGATGCATGAGTTCATATATGTATTATATGACTATAATGCATGAGTTCAGATATGTATTATGTGATTATGATGCATGAGTTCGGATATGTATTATGTGATTATGATGTATGAGTTCAGACACAGGGTAAGTAGTATATGAAGCATATATAAGGCCTTGCATGTATGATGGAATGCGTATGTACGAGTCGTGCGATGTTCATAGGTAACAGGTAAAGGAAAGGTCGTTACAAAGAAAGTTTTCAAAGAAGGTAAAAGCGTATGTATGTATTTATAGCTTGTAAGGATGACAAGTGAACTAAGAGTTATGTTATAGAATGAAATGATTAATTCTGAATTATGCATGTTGGATAAACGAGTAAGATAAGACTTAGTAAGTGTTATTTTTATAACGTGAATATAAGATGATAGACTAGACAGTGGTAAGAATAAATACATGGTAAGTTAAGGTAAGAGTAAAGGAAGTTAGAAAATTTCAGAACTAAGATAAGTAAGCAAAGACATAGTAAAGATAATAAATAAAACGGAATTGGCATAAGTAAATACAAACTTGTGGTAGAGTCAAACATTAGTAAGATTTCACAATAAAATTTTAGTATACGAGTTATGAGTAAAGAAAGATAATTAACTTACCAATCTGAGGATTTCCTTTCCAAACATGATTAAAGCAATGATATAAGTTAAGTTTTAAATAATATTGGAAGTTTTTATTATTAGAATGCATGCATGGTTACTTACTGAGTTTTAATGACTCACACCACATTAATTTTTTAGTTTTGCAGGTCAGTAGCAGTTATACTGAATCAGCAGGACATCAGTGAAGACTTTGGAAACAGTGGACCCCTTGCAGTCAAGAGAGTCATTGAGTCATAGGTCATGTTATGGGTCCTCACGACCCCTTGCATTTGTATTTGTACTTGTATTGCATATGTAAAGGATTATGTAATAGTATAGTATTATTTTGAGTTCTGGCCGGAGGCCAAGTGATTTGCATTTCGTTTATTGAGTTCTGGCCTGAGGCCAAGATGATGGTTGCATACATTTTAAGTTTGCATAAACAGGTTGTCTGGAGGTGCTGGACTTTGAATCCAGGTTTCATGATTTTTAGCAGAGGTCATGCCGAAATTTTAGTAACATCATAGGCTTATGGAGACGGGTTTTCCTGTCTCCTGTCGGTAACATCCTAGCTTAGGCGGGATGTTACATGCAGTCTTGACATCTATTTTCCAAATCTCAAACTCACAATATATGGTGATGGAAAAAAGAATACACATGGATTTTAGCATGGCTACTGGCGAGAAAGTCTCCTCATAGTCGACTCCCTCTTTCTGGGATAAGCATTGGCCACTAGCCTAGCCTTGAAGGTCTGTACCTTCTCATCTACTCCTATTTTTCTCTTATAGATCCACTTGCAACCTATGTATTTTACTCCATCAGGTTGGTCTACAAGTTCCCAGACTGAGTTAGAGTACATAGACCTCATCTCGAGGTTCATGGCTTTGAGTCATTCATCTTTATCAGAATCATCCATTGCACTACGATAAGTCAATGGATCATCTACTCCATCACTGTAAGCAACAACTTGTGCCTCTTTATTTCCTATATAGCATTCAGATTGTCGTAAAGCCCTCCTACTACGTCTAGGTGGTAGATTATTCTGATAAACTTGCATCTGAAGCTCAGATGTTGAAGGTGTTATTTTTTTGTCAACAGTTGATGATAGTGTGCTAGTCGAACTAGCAAGTAACATTTTACCTCGAGGTTTGAACTCTCTCATATAGTCTTCCTTAAGAAATATAGCATTTGTTGACATAAATACTTTGTTATCTTCCGAACTATAAAAGAACACACCCCTAGATTCCTTAGGATAGCCTATAAATAGGCACACATGTGAACGTCGCTCCAACTTTGTAGTTTTGTTCTTCAGTACATGTGCTGGACAACCCCATATGCGGAAATGCCACAAACTAGCTTTACGACCATTCTACAACTCTAAGGGAGTCCTAGGAACAGACTTAGAATGAACTATATTCAGGATATACATTGTATTTTGCAATGCATACCCCTAGAAAGAACTAGGTAGTGTGTTGTAACTAAACAATGATCTTATCATGTCTAGTAGGGTCCGATTTCTCCTTTCTGCAACACCATTTTGTTGTGGTATTCTAGGTGTTGTAAGTTGTGAAACTATTCTATGTTTAACTAAGAATGCCTCAAAATCTCTGTCAAGGTATTCTCCTCAATGATCCGATCGTAAAATTTTTATGGTTTTACCTGTTGGTTTCTATTAAGGTCCCAAGATCATAAACAAGCATGAAACATGTGTGAATACAAATCAACGAAGTTGCGAAATACTCACATCGATCGGTTGAGCGACGCGGGAGGCAACAAAATTAACTTTTCTGCTCGGTAATGGACTATCACAGCTCACTCTTTTGGCGTCCTTCATGTACTGTTTTTGAGCTCCTTCGACAAGCTCCAAGCTTCGTCAACCGTTTCCCGGCTCATAGGCAGACTTCCCTATCACCTTCGCATGTCTCTCGGAGTGCTAGCTCTTGTGATTTTTGCCACAAAAATCACACACTCATGCTTCCCATCTCACGGTTTCTTGACAGAAACCAGTAAGTATTTTGCCTCATTGGGCGTGTGAGAGAGAGAGAGATGAAAATGAGAGAGATGATTTTGGTTGATGGCTAAAGTGTATCTAATACACTTAGGTGAATTTCAAATTCATTTCATGTGAATTTGGCTTTCAAAAGTCAAGCCATAATGGCACCAACCACACACATCACTTCATCAATCCATCACTCAGTGAATAGTGACTGGCGTCAATCACTCAAAGTGAAAGACATCCATCACTTGATTGACGAATGATGTGACGCTAGATGCGACTAGCGATTTGACGCTTGATGTGACTTGTGTGCCACACTCGAATTCGAAATTCGAATGCGCTCGTAAATAATCTCGGGCTAGGGTTCGCTAATTCCAAATTAACGAATTTTCTGTTGCGTCGTAATTAAATGATTACGCCTAGCAAAGTCACTATTCACGTCGCTAACGAATTAATTCTAAATTAATTCGTTCACCCGAATTAAAATCTAATTTTAATTCTGCGTCGAAATCCAATTTCGTTTAATATATCGAATATATTAATTTATCGATTAATTCCAAATTAATCGTTATCTCTCTTTAATTGATATTTTATCCCAAATAAAATATCTCTGCAATTAATCCCAGATTAATTCTCTCTCTCTTCTAATTAATCCCAAAATAATTTAGAGTGCGAGTCATACGTCATCGGTGAATCTTTGGGAAGCGACCCATAAGATCCCCGGATATGTTGGCAGTAAATTCGGTTGTTGGACTATCCGAATACGTAAGTACCAAGTACTACGCTTTACCGATTTACAAGACAAGGTTGGCTTCTAGCAAAGCGCCATGCCTACCCAATTCTCCGGAAATATCCTTACATGAATAAAGGATCTATATCAGGCGTAGTATAAGTAGTATTGCGTATTTCGATCCAGTATCGGATGATCACGTGCTAGGCCTGGGGCTGGAATTGTGTCTACCCCGTACGAAACACATGTCGGATGTCTGGTAACTAGTCTCTATAATCGGATAAACATAACCTTGTCATTTTATCCTGATGACTGCAGTACTTAAGAGTACTAATACCGTTGTGGGACACAGGATCTGGAGCGACGCATGCTGTCCTAGGCTCGTGGCCTAGTTGGGAGTACGGAGTAGCCACGAGGGACTAAACCGGAGAATAATGGAGTCGCCACCCGGTGTGAACCGGGAAAATGAGATTTAAGGCCGCACTCACCCCTCGTAAGGGAAGACCTCAAACCGTTAGGTTCGGAATGGTCCCTTACTTATGCCACTTGTAATGAAAGGATTTATATAATAATTTAATCAGGCTTAAGTAACACTTATTTCTAAGAATATCATGCTTCTACATTCACATACATACATCAACAAGTTCATCTAAATTTATGTGTAACACATATTCCAATTTGCATACAGCCTATTTGCATGTAATCTATGTCTCAATTTACATACATAAGGATTATCATACGGCAAGCATACAAGTTAATGAACGCATTGGTGGACATAGAAGCGCAAACAAATAGCATTCTTACTAGCATGCATATTAAGAAAAGATATTTAAGCGCATAATAGAAATAGACGACTAGAGAGGTAATACAAATGCATAACGTAAAAAAAGGGTAACTATATGCTAAGATGGACATGTCGTAATGTGATGCAAGAGGATCTGTTTACCGTGTGCGTTCGTGCAGCGTTCGTAGATGAGTTCGAACGGTAAACAGAAGGTTCTCGTTCGAGTAGCGTTCGTAAACGCGTTCGAACGGAAATGAAACAGAATGCTCACGTTCGTATGGGATTTGTGAACGCGTTCGAACAGAAATGAAACAGAATACTCACGTTCGTGTGGCGTTTGTGAACGCGTTCGAACATAAATGAAACAGAATACTCACGTTCGTGTGGCGTTTGTGAACGCGTTCGAACGGAAATGAAACAGAATGCTCACGTTCGTATGGCGTTCGTGAACGCGTTCGAACAGAAATAAGACCTGATGCATGATAAGGCAAAATACATGAGCGTTCGAGTTGCGTTCGTAAACGTGTTCGAACGGGAACAGACCTGATGCATGAAATGGGACGCAATACATAAATGACAAATAGTACAATGCGAGGCGCGGCGAAGCATCGTGGTAAAGGATTTTAACCTCTTCAATTAGAGGACCTCTCATCGCACTTACTAAGCCCATGCGCTCGATCGCATCATGCATACAAACATAAAGACAATCATATCAAACTAAGTATGCCCGATTGAGCGTATCTTGCATTCAACCGGACACACATCAACCGGCGCGGCAAAGCATCGTGGTAAATGGCTTTAACCCCTCCCCATAGGGGATCTTTCATTCCACTTACTAAGCCCATGCGCTTGATTGAACCATGCATAAAAACATAAAGACAATCATATCAAACTAAGTATGCCTGATTGAACGTATCTTGCATTCAACCGGACACACATCAACCGGCGCGGCAAAGCATCGTGGTAAAGGGTTTTAACCCCTCTCCATAGGGGATCTTTCATTCCACTTACTAAGCCCATGCGCTTGATTGAACCATGCATAAAAACATAAAGACAATCATATCAAACTAAGTATGCCCGATTGAACGAATTTTGCATTCAACCGGACACACATCAACCGGCGCGGCAAAGCATCGTGGTGAAGGGCTTTAACCCCTCCCCATAGGGGATCTTTCATTCCACTTACTAAGCCCGTGCGCTCGATTGAATCATGCAGGACTAAACAACATACAGAATTCAAGTGACAAGAAATAAATAAACCAAAGCAACACAAAACAAGAGAAGGTGCCGTTTACTCAAGTGGTACGTGGAGTTGTATCCCAAGTACAGACCGCACTACCGTCCATTCGGATTCAGCTACGGAATTTACGTCTGGGTTTCCATCCTATATACCACAAGAGACGACACTCTTCCATTTCATTCAAGCCACAACATGCATCCATAAACGACTCTCATGCGAATAGAATTCAATAATAAAAAAAACGAATATAATTAATGAAAAAGTACCCTCAGGTCTAACCTTTTAAATCACCTCTCGGATGTACGGTACACGATCGTCGGAAGGGTGGATGCTCCGCAACTCTTCCGGTTCACTGGTTCACTGTTCTCATTTGTTGTCTTACTGTTTTGAGTCGTCGTTCTCCGTCTTTTGCTGCTGCTTTTGACTCCGATTCGTTGCCATTGCTACTATTTTGCTGCTGTATTTTATTTACTGTTTTTGGGATGTTTTGGCTACTGTTTTGGGTGTGATTTTCGGTGATGTTATGGTGTGGTTCGGGGGCTGTTTTGATGAGGTAAAGGGACTGTTCGGGATGTATTTTGGTCAAGGCAATGAGGGTTCTTTGGTTTGTGATCTTTGGTTATTGAGAGTGAGGGAGAGTTGTGTCCATAAGCTTGGGTGTTTCTTGCGTGAATGAGCTAGGGGAAAAGGGTTGGAAATTCTTTGCTTCTTTTTCTGTAATGGGCGTGCACCAGGGGGGAATGCCTTGGAGAGGTGTTGTTTATATAGAGAATGGCTAGGGTTTCACCTTGTCTCACAAGGAAGGGATTTGGCATTAAAGGGAGGATTTGATTTGGTGTTGGACAAGGAAAGCAAGGGATTTGATTTGGTTTAGATTAGGAAGGTTGAATATTTGATTGGCTTGGTTTAGGAATATAATATTTTAAGTTAGGAATAATATATATTGATTTGGAATATAATTGGTTGATTGATTTTAATTAGGCATGACATCTTTTTAATTTGGTATGTGATTTTTAGATTTGTTTTGATTTCACCATGTGTTAAATATGTGTTTTAAGTGGGCTTGGGCGTGTGGGCCAAGGTTTGGGCGGATTGGGCTTAATGTGAGGCTAGCAGCAAAACCAGAATTACCGACACCGTTCGAACGCTTCCTCGAACGCGGCACGAACGCCCGCAATCCGTTTGACGTTCGAACGTACACACGAACGCAGCACGAACGAAAACAGTGAACCTTGTTTATTCTGAATTCCCCCTTCCGATGTCCACTTCCCGTGACCTCCGTCACTTAAAAGGTAGTGTCTCCAAATGAGACTCATCATAGGGACTTATGTGCAAAAATGCAGTGCCTACAGTCGCCCCCACTTTGATGGGACTTGTGTAATGTGCAACAGTGACAATCCTATCAAAGTTATGCAATGCATTTTCACTTACCTGGCTCGCCAACTGCCACTTGACTTTCCACGTGTTGAGTTGATTTGGGTGGTGAGGTGCTGCGACCCCTGGTTCATTCCCGAATCGTGTTGTGACGTGGTCCATTCCCGAACCGTTACCGTAAGGTGGTCCATTCTCGAACCGTTACTGTGAGTTGGTCCATTCCTGGACCGTTACTGTGAGGTGTCTATTCCCGAACTGTTACTGTAAGGTGGTAAATTCCCGAACCGTTACTGTGAGATGTCCATTCCCGAACCATTACTGTGAGGTGGTTCATTCCCGAACCGTTACTGTGAGGTGTCCATTCCCGAACCGTTACTGTAAGGTGGTCCATTCCCGAACCGTTACTGTGAGGTGTCCATTCCCGAACTATTACTGTGAGGTGGTCCATTCCCGAACCGTTACTGTGAGGTGGTTCATTCCCGAACCGTGCTTCCATTCTTGGAGTGTCATTCTCGGCTTGTTCATTCTTGAACTCTGTTCCATTCTTGGATTGCCATTCTCGGCCTGTTCATTCTTGAACTGTATTTCCATTCTTGGAGTGCTATTCTCGGCTTGTTCATTCTCGAACTGTATTTCCATTCTTGGAGTGCCATTCTCGGCCTGTTCATTCTTGAACTGTGTTTCCATTCTTGGAGTGCCATTCTCGGCTAAATTGATACTGATGCTGAAGTGGGCCTCGGCCCTAACTGCTACTGATATGGGCCTCACCCCAGACTGATACTGATGTGGGCCTCGACCCTCGGGATTCATCCCAAACTGATACTGATGATATGGGCCTCGCCCATGTGATTCGTTCCTGAAGACTGCTGACATTGTACTGTTACTGCTTCTGGTTGGCTTGCATTCGGCGCTTTCTTTTTTTCTCCTTTGAAACCTGTTATTACAAACAGAACAAACACGAAAGGATGCAAAATGCGTTACGTGTATGCATGCATGAATGTTCCTATCTCGTCGGGTTAGGTCTTCCGTCAATTCTCTGGTGACTGCTTAGCCTTCTCTTCCTCAGACAAGCTATTTCTTCAATCTGTCTACGTTGATCGGCTCGGTGAACTAATTCCCTTCCAAGTCTGATATTTTCACTGGCTCTATTTCCCAATTTCTGAATGTCTATCTTATCTTTTCTGTTTGCTTATTTCGAAGGTTCCCCGTGTTCATCACTGGATTCCATAGTACCAAGGTTGAATACTTTTCTCAAATATACTCATATTGCAGAAGAGTTTCAGCAAAAATGAACGTCTTTATTATTGTTGAGGAAAAGAGTTCGAAAAAGTAACAAAATCAATGTCATTTAAAAAACTGGATCAAATAGACTAGAAGGAACATCTCCATCATCCGCAGCACTGCCTTCTTCCTCGGCCTATGGTTCTTCACTGTCATCCATGTAAGAAGCTTGGTGGTTGATGGTTTCTTTTCATGGGTTGGGTATTTTATGGGAATCTATGAGATCTTGAATTTCATGCCTGAGGCGGGTGCAGTTGTCGGTGTCATGGCCATGTAGCTGGTGGAAGTGACAATAAAGGTTCACATTTATGTGTGGTGGTGGGGGTGTGGAAGTGGCTTGCCTTCTAAGGGTTTCAAGATTCCTTGTCCCTGTAACTTTTCAAATACCTTTGACAAAGGTCTACCAAGGTTGGAGAATTGCCGGTTTCTGATGGCAGCGACTTCGGCAGTAGCGGGCTTTGTCTCAGAAGGCCCCCCAAAAGTTTTTTTCCTCTGGCCATAAAACTTTCTGTTTTCAGCCTCCTCTTTCTCAATATCCATGACAGTTTCCCTCAACTGTCGAAAATCAGAAATCATCGAAGTCATCCTCCTCAGCTTACCATAAATAGAGGGCTTGGTGCCCTTGATAATCATCTTAATTTGGTCTTTCTCTGAAGGCCGAGTCTGCATTTTCAAAAGCTGGCTTCTCCAGCGATCCACATACTCTTTGAAACTTTCCTCTGGCTTCTGTTTAGTGTTCTCCAAATCACGGAGTGACAAGTCAATTTCTAAGTCTGTAACATACTGCTTCAGAAAAGCATCAGCTAGTTCCTTCCAATCTTCTTTAACCTTCTTCTTAAGGCTATGATACCAAACCACAGGTGCCCCCTCGAGTGACATCCCAAACATCTTTTGGACTTGGTGCTGTGATAGGCCCATTGAACTCATGACTGAGACATATTGCTGCAGATGGACTCTCGGGTCTCTATTCCCATTAAACTTGGCCATGTCGGGCATTTTAAACTGAGCTGGCAGCTGTTCTCCGAAGGTCATTGCCTCATAGTCTAACAAATCTTCATATTTACCCCTCATTTTGCGGGTAACTGTTTCAACCTGATCCCGAAGCTTCTGAAATTCTGCCTGAGACCCAATCACTTTGCCTGTTGCATACTCTGCTATGTCATCATCAAAAGTGGGGATATCATCCCCCAACCCATTTGGAGGCTCCTCGCACCTTACATTCTCAGAATTTCCCCCAGCACGGGGCACAGCCATATTTGCCATGGCATTGGTCATGGCTTGCAATTGTTCGGTGACCTTGGCGAGACCATTTTCCAACTGATCCATACGGGATACCTCAATATCTGATTCACTCATGTCTGTTCCCAGTATTTTGGTGAGTCTTCCTTTTTCCCTAACCCAACGGGAATCTATGATGGCTTTCAGAACACAAGGGTTAACATGATGTATGTGTGCATAGGGTGCATGAGATGCATGATATGCATGCGATACAAGAATATATCAACTCATTAAAATTTTCACACAAATCGGCTCATCATCATTTTAGAAGTTTTAGGGCTAACTGTCATAGGAGTGAACTCGTCCCAGTTTAAATGGCCCAACGAGTTCACATCTCATGGCAAGGAGCCCAACTAAATCCAAATGGTAATGTTCCGAACACAAGCACAAAGAAAGATAATGCAAACATAACGTAATAATTTCTACATAATGGCCCATCAACATTTCAGAAGATTTGGGCCTAATAGTCATAAGGTACGAACTCGCCCCAGTTTAAATGGCCCAGCAAGTCCGCATTTCTGACAATAGTCCAACTGCATCCAAATGAGGATGGTCCACAAGCATATACTCAAGGAAATAATTGTTACTTTAGCCAACCCGGTCTATGGGTGGGTTAGCAAGAGTATAGACAAAGGCTCTCATCGGCGAAGGATGGCCCACAACTAGGTCTCCCCAGTCAAGGGTTCGAGCAACCAAGTGAGCGCACCATTTTTTATACACTAAGGTACGTGCCAATGAGCTATGGTGTGTGACGAACTGTCAAATGGATTTCCCGTTGTAGATTCCCCAGAGGGAAGGTGGAGCGAGGCTCACTTAAATACCCAAGCCTCTTAGGCTCTTATCACTTGGTGTCAGGAATAAACAACGAGTCCTCCAATTTAGTCCATCACAAAAGGCTACGAGTAGATGGCTATCCAGGTGCCTTCACAGCTTTTCCTTCTAGAAAGGTAGTGAATGAAGGAAGACACCAAACCATTACCTAGCCTCAAAATGCCTTTGATTAAACCCCCACTTTATCCACTATAGACACGGTCAATTAAAACATAAATCCAAGCATTAAAAAAGACAATATTTCGGGGCCGATTCTCTATCCCCAGTGGAGTCGCCAGACTGTGGGACACAGGATCTGGAGTGACGCATGCTGTCCTAGGCTCGCGGCCTAGTTGGGAGTACGGAGTAGCCACGAGGGACTAAACCGGAGAATAATGGAGTCGCCACCCGGTGTGAACCAGGAAAATGAGATTTAAGGCCGCACTCACCGCTCGCAAGGGAAGACCTCAAACCGTTGGGTTCGGAATGGTCCCTTACTTATGCCACTTGTAATGAAAGGATTTATATAATAATTTAATCAGGCTTAAGTAACATTTATTTCTAAGAATATCATGCTTCTACATTCACATACATACATCAACAAGTTCATCTAAATTATGTGTTGCACATATTCCAATTTGCATACAGCCTATTTGCATGTAATCTATGTCTCAATTTACATACATAAGGATTATCATACGGCAAGCATACAAGTTAATGAACGCATTGGTGGACACAGAAGCGCAAACAAATAGCATTCTTACTAGCATGCATATTAAGAAAAGATATTTAAGCGCATAATAGAAATAGACGACTAGAGAGGTAATACAAATGCATAACGTAAAAAAGGGGTAACTATATGCTAAGATGGACATGTCGTAATGTGATGCAAGAGGATCTGTTTACCGTGTCCGTTCGTACAGCGTTCGTAGATGAGTTCGAACGGTAAACAGAAGGTTCTCGTTCGAGTAGCGTTCGTAAACGCGTTCGAACGGAAATGAAACAGAATGCTCACGTTCGTATGGAGTTTGTGAACGTGTTCAAAAACAGAAATGAAACAGAATACTCACGTTCGTGTGGCGTTTGAGAACACGTTCGAACAGAAATGAAACAGAATACTCACGTTCGTGTGGCGTTTATGAACGCGTTCGAACAGAAATGAAACAGAATGTTCACGTTCGTATGGCGTTCGTGAACGCGTTCGAACAGAAATAAGACCTGATGCATGATAAGGCAAAATACATGCGCGTTCGAGTTGCGTTCGTAAACGCGTTCGAACGGGAACAGACCTGATGCATGAAATGGGACGCAATACATAAATGACAAATAGTATAATGCGAGGCGCGGCGAAGCATCGTGGTAAGGATTTTAACCTCTTCAATTAGAGGACCTCTCATCGCACTTACTAAGCACATGTGCTCGATCGCATCATGCATACAAACATAAAGACAATCATATCAAACTAAGTATGCCTGATTGAACGTATCTTGCATTCAACCGGACACACATCAACCGGCGCGGCAAAGCATCGTGGTAAAGGGTTTTAACCCCTCCCCATAGGGGATCTTTCATTCCACTTACTAAGCCCATGCGCTTGATTGAACCATGCATAAAAACATAAAGACAATCATATCAAACTAAGTATGCCCGATTGAACGTATCTTGCATTCAACCGGACACACATCAACCGGCGCGGCAAAGCATCGTGGTGAAGGGCTTTAACCCCTCCCCATAGGGGATCTTTCATTCCACTTACTAAGCCCGTGCGCTCGATTGAATCATGCAGGACTAAGCAACATACAGAATTCAAGTGACGAGAAATAAATAAACTAAAGCAACACAAAACAAGAGAAGGTGTCGTTTACTCAAGTGGTACGTGGAGTTGTATCCCAAGTACAGACCTCACTACCGTCCATTTTGATTCGGCTACGGAATTTACCTCTGGGTTTCCATCCTATATACCCAAGAGACGACACTCTTCCATTTCATTCAAGCCACAACATGCATCCATAAATGACTCTCATGCGAATAGAATTCAATAATAAAAAAAAACGAATATAAACTAATGAAAAAGTGCCCTCAGGTCTAACCTTTTAAATCACCTCTCGGATGTACGGTACACGATCGTCGGAAGGGTGGATGCTCCGCAACTCTTCCGGTTCACTGGTTCATTGTTCTCGTTTGTTGTCTTACTGTTTTGAGTCGTCATTCTCCGTCTTTTGCTGCTACTTTTGACTCCGATTCGATGCCGTTGCTACTGTTTTGCTGTTGTATTTTAGTTACTGTTTTTGGGATGTTTTGGCTACTGTTTTGGGTGTGATTTTCGGTGATGTTATGGTGTGGTTCGGGGGATGTTTTGATGAGGTAAAGGGACTGTTCGGGATGTATTTTGGTCAAGGCAATGAGGGTTCTTTGGTTTGTGATCTTTGGTTATTGAGAGTGAGGGAGAGTTGTGTCCATAAGCTTGGGTGTTTCTTGTGTGAATGAGCTAGGGGAAAAGGGTTGGAAATTCTTTGCTTCTTTTTCTGTAATGGGCGTGCACCAGGGGGGAATGCCTTGGAGAGGTGTTGTTTATATAGAGAATGGCTAGGGTTTCACCTTGTCTCACAAGGAAGGGATTTGGCATTAAATGGAGGATTTGATTTGGTGTTGGACAAGGAAAGCAAGGGATTTGATTTGGTTTAGATTAGGAAGGTTGAATATTTGATTGGCTTGGTTTAGGAATATAATATTTTAAGTTAGGAATAATATATATTTGATTGGGAATATAATTGGTTGATTGATTTTAATTAGGCATGACATCTTTTTAATTTGGTATGTGATTTTTAGATTTGTTTTGATTTCACCATGTGTTAAATATGTGTTTTAAGTGGGCTTGGGCGTGTGGGCCAAGGTTTGGGCGGATTGGGCTTAATGTGAGGCTAGCAGCAAAACCAGAATTACCGACACTGTTCGAACGCTTCCTCGAACGCGGCACGAACTCCCGCAATTCGTTTGACGTTCGAACGTACACACGAACGCAGCACGATGAAAACAGTGAACCTTGTTTATTCTGAATTCCCCCTTTCCGATGTCCGCTTCCCGTGACCTCCGTGACTTAAAAGGTAGTGTCTCCAAATGAGACTCATCATAGGGACTTATGTGCAAAAAAGCAGTGCTTACAACCGTATCCTACGTGACCATCATCTCCATATGACTGGAGTGACACTTCCGTCTTGACATCACACCCAACACACTACGATTCTCAATATACCCAGAATAGGCATACACAGAACCTGTTAAAGCCCTGGACGACCGCAACCAAAGTATATTGATTGTCGCAAGTATTAGCGGTGCAAGTCTCAGGTTAGGACCAAATACACCTACCCTGATTTCGGACTTCCATAGACACATAGTCATACTACCAATGGAATTTCGAGGGGGTCTATCCAGAGCGAAGCTGTTTCCCGTACCATCGGTAAAACACAACCTCCTATTACACTTGCATGAGTATCCTATACCCAAATATATGAGAACTATGTCGTTGTGCCCTCACAACGCGCACAAGTGTAATACTAGTCTTTTACGTATTTATCGATGTCCAATCTCGATAATACTCTGACTATGGATATTTAATGATTTATCCTTCGTGGACTGATACTGTCTCATATCATTCTCCGTCCAGGAACAAATCATAGGGACCTCCTATCATTTATACATCTAGGTGATCTAATCACAAATGATAAGAGAGCAATCTTCTTTGTCACATAGTTAATTTGTACAACAAAACCATGATCTTTACAAATAGTGACCTAGGGGTCATAATTGTCCAACAATCTCCCACTTGGCCTATAGCCAGTCACTCGATTGTCTTACACCCGAACTATGTACGGTTGGCTCAAACTGTTGAGAAAAGGCTTTCGTCAGTGGATTTGCATGATTATCATCTAATGCGATTTATTCGATCATCACATCGCCACGATGTATGATCCGAACGAATCAGATGAATATCGAAGTATGTATCTGGATCGTTGATGAGACCATTAATTCTTTAGCCTATGCTCAAGCCTAGCTCAGCTGCTAACAGAATTATATCTAATCTAATTAGATTTGTTATCGACCCAAATGGCTTCTATTGCCGCTTCAGCTGCAGCAATAACCCGCATTTGTTGTTTATACGGTAACAGTATCTTGCTTGGAAGATTTACAGCTCACTATTCCGTTATTCAAACTGTATAGTACCGTTTGTGACTTATAGTCGTTTTATCGGTTTGGAAACTTGCTGCAGTGATCCCAGTCACTTCAAGTTCTCCATCTCCATAGTATAAGACAGCATCCTTAGTTCTCTAAGATACTAACGGATGTTCTTAACATCAATCCAGTGACTATCACTTGGATTGTCCTGTTTGTGAATCCATATGCTCAAAGCGTATGAGACACCAGGTCGTGTACATTTTTCAATGTATGAGTTCTCGGAGAGTTTTATCGAAAGCCAAGCTTTCACCGATTGTTTTATGGGAATATCATTTCCAAGAAATGACATATTATCATTATTTATAAGACATTATTGTCAGTGCGCTCCCACTAACCCTCATATATACACAAGAATCTTTTTCATTTTGAATTAAATCATACTCCATTATGATTACATCAAAACGATAATTCCAAGAACCTATGATTGCTTCAATCTAAAGATGGATCGAATAACATGCAAACCTTGTTTGCTAGTTATGGTACGACAAAACCGACAGGATGTTGTAAACATCCTCCAAAATGTTTCCTTTTCAGGAAAGTGATTTTCCCATTAAGCTGACATATTTCATAAATGAAACATGCAGCATCAGTAAGCATTATCCAAATGGATTTACCGTGGCAACAGTTAAAAGGTTGAATCGTAATCAACACAGTGTTGATAACGATATATTTCCGCTAAAAAAACCTAGCTTTATACGTTGGTATGTTGCCATCCATGTATGTCTTCCTTGAAGACTTATATAGTACCAATAGGCACAATGCCTTGCGGTACAACAACTAGTGTCTAAACATAGTTGATATACATGGAATTCATTTCGGATTCGTGAAACTTTGCCATAATAGGGAGTTGATACCTTGTATCACTACCTCATACTTAGTCAGTTGGTATGCCTCAAAAGATTAACATCTTTATAAGGTGAGATCAGAAACCCATACCCTAGGTTGTTTTCTGACACTCTCCGACATACGCGATTCTTGTGTATTCGAAGATTAATGGTATAGTTTCATCCTTGATGAACTATTTGTGTTCCATTAAGGATTGGTGCCTGGAACAGTATCACTACGATTTTCATCGAGTTTTACTATCCTCTCACTTACCACTGCATATCGGTATTCCTCTTAGGAAAATCGCATGGTGAGCAACATGATAATTGTTCTCATGTGAGTTGTATAAGTACTATACTTTGGTATCTCTAGGATAACCTACAATTGGCACTTATCCAATTTGGGTTTTAGTTTGGTATCATCCAAGCGTATGCCTAGCATTCCCAAATTTTCAGGAATGAGAAACCCAGTTTCGTTCCTGTTCATATCTAATATGATATCTGTCAAACAGATTTTAATGGAACCTTATTCAAAATAAGTTCTTGCACTGTTTAAATCTTATTCGTTGAAGGAAATGGTAGCTCATAGCGACTCATTATTAACCTTATCATGTCCAACAAGATTCGGTTAGTCTGGTTCGGACACACCGTCGGGATGACGTGTTCCGGGAATAGTCCTCATTGACAGAATACTATACTCTTTCAAGTATAGTAGAAACTTATTGCCTAAGTATTTTCCATTACGGTCTTACCGTGATGGTTTAATACTTTAGCCGATCTGTTTGTCTATTTCGTGTCGAAACTTAAAAGTTTCCAATTTGTGTTCTTCAAAAGAAACACATAACCATAACACGATGCCACATCCGTAAGGTCACGAAATATTCATATCCATATCTAGCCTAGCTAGACATGGACCCACTTGCTTCACTATGAACTAGGGCTAACAGATTGGTGGCATTTACACTTTTACCGAGTAAATAGTGTTATAGGCACTTTGCCCAATAAACTAGATTCGTAGACTCTATTTGAATAGAATCAAATTAGTCCGAGTACCCACTCTTCGAAAGTTTGGATATACGAGTCTTGTTTGATTGTGTCCCACACAACAATGCCACAATTAGTTTCTTCTGATCAAATCAGTTTGAGCTAATTGTTTGTCATGTTATACGTTTGAGATTTATTTATATTCAAAATATAAATTCTGTTATTCACATCTAATGTGTTTATCTCAATATCATCTTTATATAATAAAACACTTTAGTGTTCTAGAATATAAAGGTTCACCCGCAGCGGGTTAAACACTGATATAAAGATAATGTTTCTAGTCAAACTAGTTACATTATAACAGTTTCCAAATTTAGGTACATACCCGAGGGTAGTTCCTAAAATTAGGTTTTTGCGGTTAAAACAGCGACTTTTGTCATGTTTCCAATTCGCAGATAAATCTCATATGAAGTCAGTATCCTCCTCATAGCATGTTCTGACCATCAGTATATATTTATATCACACTAAGTATCTAAAATCCAATTTTAATACTAGTAGTGAATATATTTATAACAAACATATTTGAAGTCAGAACCTTGCCCGTCTTCAATTCCTTTATGTCTATTTTATCCAAACGGCAGTCACGCTTCCGCGATCCCGTTTGCCACATTTAAGCAGACATTTTGGGATATGTCATTTTTCTTCCTAGAAGATTATAATGATTTTGCCTTTGTCCTTTTCAACACTCCAGAAGCCTTTGGCCAAGCCTTGGCCTTCTAGAATATCAAAGTAAGGTGCGCCTTACGCTACTTGCCTAATTGCAAACTTTTGACTTTGTCTCCTTGAGAATAGTCATTAACTCTCTGAGAGTTATTTATTGCAATTTAGTACTTCTAAGATTCTAAGGATAGATTCTTTGAAGATCCTTCAATTTCAGTATCATACTTTAAGGATCTAATCATTAGTTCTGATTCAGAAATTAATGAGTCTACTGCGACAAGCTTAATGGATTAAGCACTAAAGTTATCATCACATAAATCTTCCAAAGATTATGCTCTACTATTTTCTTAACTTCGGGCTTAGGCATAATATGTTATTTTATCAAATAAAGTAACTTATTATTTTCCAGGACCATCCTGAAATATATTCCCAATATGAAAATTAAACCATTTAAATACATTTTCCCTATGATTATGTTTTAAATGTCAATCTTTCAATTTTATCTTGATTTTAATAGTCCAACTATTTAATCAACGATTTTGGTACTATTTATTATAATGATTACAATAGTCTAACTATTTAATCAACTATAATTTAATAGATCAAATATATTGATTACTATAATCCAATTATATAATCAACTATAAATGAATAGTTTGAATACAGTCTAACTGTTTATAAAAACAACAATTTAAATATTAGTCCAACTAACATTTAATATATATAACGAATGATATTTGAATGAGCGCGTATGGCAAGTAATTAAACGAATATTGCAAATTTAATTCTTGCCTCCCACTATTTTTCGGCGAGCCTCTAACCCTCTGTCGAGTACTCAGGAAACCGTGTTTCCTAGCGGGCTAGGATCCCGTTAAATAGCACACAATCTTGACTTTGGCCAACAAATTGTATGATAATTAACTAGGTAGATCTCTAAGATCAATTGGATCCAATCCAATTCCTAGATCCAGTAGGGGGACATCCAAGTCCGAAACATATATCTTATATATGCCAATACATCCAATGTATTACCTAACCTTTTTCCTCTCAATCAACTAAGCCTTGGCTTTGGCACAACAAACTTAGTGATCCCAGTCAAGCGCGACCCATTGACCATGGAAAGCTTCGTAATCAATGTCGATGGACAAGAAGTGGTCTTGACTTTGGCCAACAAACCACAACTTGGACAAGACACCAATATGGAACAAAGCTCTCGTGATTCAAACACATCCTCGATGGACAAAGGCCTTGACTTTGGCCAACAAGCCAATGCCAGTCTCGGATCTTGAGTGAGAATCATCAATGGAAGGAAAGACGCTTAATATTTTGCGAGGGTTTTTCGAGTGCAAATTGGAAACCAATTTATTATCTTTGTTAAGGTCTCATCATCATACACCCTTAAACATGCATTCTAAATACATAATAAAGCGCGTATAAATAAATAATAATGATATGCGGATGGATATTTTACACAATGATCCTAGATCAAATCTCTCCCTTTCTCTCTCCCGCTAGCACAAGTATTTACTTCTACCCGTTACACTACACTTCTAAAGAAAACTCATTTACATTGAGGGGAATAGGTGAGAAGAAAATACAAAGAATAAGGAGGTGATAAGGCTGGACACGCAGGTCCAATTAATAAATCAAATTTATTACAACAATTTCTAAAATTGTCCCACCCATCTAATATCCATCTGATATACATTATTCATGCATCGCAACCATGTATTCACACAACCATGTTATCAATCAACCTAATCAAATTAATTAATCTGATAATTAGTGATCATCCAATGTTCAAACAACGATTTGATTTTGCGCGAGTCAAACTCATTTTACGAATAAGTACTCAAAGTATGAATTCTCGAATTAAATTAAACAACATAATTAAATCCAATTCAATATGCATTTAATTCTAATTCGCTTATTTAATTCCAAATTAAATACTACACTTTAATAACGAACCTATACGACTTAAATTCCAAATATAATCGTTATGGGTTTCAAAGCCCGATTAACGTCCAACGTCAATTCAATTAAAGTCCAATGGGCTTTTAATTAATTTCTTAGGGCGTGGACTTTTGGTCAACTCAGGTCAAACCGAATAACAAAAATCCAATCCGGGAGTTACCCCATAAGCCTAGAAATCAATCTTGGCCCATTAGGCCCAATTAAACTTTAAAGGTCCATTAAATCGCATTTGGGCTTTATGGAGGCGGTTTTGGGCCCAATTGGATCCAATCCATTGGGCCCAATTGGATCCAATCCATTTGGCCTAAACCCAACTTAGTACAACTAAGCCTAATAAGCCCAATTACAACACAACAAGCCCAAATCCAATTTAAGGCCCAATAATTAATTATCCAATTAACATTTCTAAAACATCAATTAACACAACTAATCATGCTCATTAACATTAAATCATGTCCAACACAATTTAATCAAAAATCAAACCCAATACATGCACTTGAAGTCTCGGCAATTAGGATGATTTTATGTTCAATTTCAAATCCAATCCAATTGAATCCAATCCAACATTAAATCAACATTCCAATTGATTTCCAACACATCCAATGAATTAAAAATCAAAATTCCAAGACATCAAAATAGGGCATAACTTTCGGCCAACACCAAAAAATTGGGGAAATTTGTTCCAAACATAATTTCTTCAAATTGATCTAATCAATCCTCAATAAAACATATTTTAAGCATACTCAAACATCCAATTTAATTAAAACATGCTCAAACACATTTTACCCAAATTTTAAGCCCTAAGTCAATTTCATGCTTTAACCTTGCTCTGATACCATTATTGGTTTCTATTAAGGTCCCAAGATCATAAACAAGCATGAAACATGTGTGAATACAAATCAACGAAGTTACGGAATACTCACATCGATCGGTTGAGCGACGCAGGAGGCAACAAAATCAACTTTTCTGCTCGACAGTGGACTGTCACAGCTCACTATTTTGGCGTCCTCCATGTTCTATTTTTGAGCTCCTTCGTCAAGCTCCAAGCTTCGTCAAACGATTCCCGGCTCATGGGTAGACTTCCCTATCACATTCACATGTCTCTCGGAGTGCTAGCTCTTGTGATTTTTGCCACAAAAATCACACACTCATGCTTCCCATCTCACGGTTTCTTGATAGAAACCAGTAAGTATTTTGCCTACTTGGGCGTGTGAGAGAGAGAGAGATGAAAATGAGAGAGATGATTTTGGTTGATGGCTAAAGTGTATCTAATACACTCAGGTGAATTTCAAATTCATTTCATGTGAATTTAACTTTCAAACGTCAAGCCGTAATGGCACCAACCACACACATCACTTCATCAATCCATCACTCAGTGAATAGTGACTGGCGTCAATCACTCAAAGTGAAAGACATCCATCACTTGATTGACGAATGATGTGACGCTAGATGCGACTAGCGATTTGACGCTTGATTTGACTTGCGTGCCGCACTCAAATTCAAAATGCGAATGTGCTCGCAAATAATCTCGGGCTCGGGTTCGCTAATTCCAAATTAATGAATTTTCCGTGCGTCGTAATTAAATGATTACGCCTAGCGAAGTCACTATTCACGTCGCTAACGAATTAATTCTAAATTAATTCGTTCGCCCGAATTAAAATCTAATTTTAATTCCGCGTCGAAATCCAATTTCGTTCAATATATCGAATATATTAATTTATCGATTAATTCAAAATTAATCGTTATCTCTCTTTAATTGATATTTTATCCCGGATAAAATATCTCTGCAATTAATCCCAGATTAATTCTCTCTCTCTTCTAATTAATCCCAGATTAATTTAGAGTGCGAGTCATACGTCATCGGTGAATCTTTGGGAAGCGACCCATGAGATCCCCGGATATGTTGGCAGTAAATTCGGTTGTCGGACTATCCGAATACGTAAGTACTAAGTACTACGCTTTACCGATTTACAAGACAAGGTTGGCTTCTAGCAAAGCGCCATGCCTACCCAATTCTCCGGAAATATCCTTACAGGAATAAAGGATCTATATCAGGCGTAGTATACGTAGTATTGCGTATTTCGATCCAGTATCGGATGATCACGTGCTAGGCCTGGGGCTGGAATTGTGTATGCCCCGTACGAAGCACATGTCGGATGTCTGGTAACTAGTCTCTATAATCGGATAAACATGACCTTGTCATTTTATCCCGATGACTGCAGTACTTAAGAGTACTAGTACCGTATCCTACGTGACCATCATCTCCATATGACTGGAGTGACACTTCCATCTTGACATCACACCCAACACACTACGATTCTCAATATACCCAGAATAGGCGTACACAGAACCTGTTAAAGTCCTGGACGACCGCAACCAAAGTATATTGATTGTTGTAAGTATTAGCGGTGCAAGTCTCAGGTTAAGACCAAATACACCTACCCTGATTTCGGACTTCCATAGACACATAGTCATACTACCAATGGAATTCCGAGGGGGTCTATCCAGAGCGAAGCTGTTTCCCGTACCATCGGTAAAACACAACCTCCTATTACACTTGCATGAGTATCATATACCTAAATATATGAGAACTATGATGTTGTGCCCTCACAACGCGCACAAGTGTAATACTAGTCTTTTACGTATTTATCAATGTCCAATCTCGATAATACTCTGACTAGGGATATTTAATGATTTATCCTTCGTGGACTGATACTGTCTCATATCATTCTCCGTCCAGGAACAAATCATAGGGACCTCCTATCATTTATACATCTAGGTGATCTAATCACAAATGATTAGAGAGCAATCTTCTTTGTCACATAATTAATTTGTACAACAACACCATGATCTGTACAAATAGTGACGCTATAGGTCATAATTTTCCAACAATACCTAGTTGATTCTCAACCTCAACACGATACTCTTTGAAATTTTCAAAAGTATCTGACTTATACTGCATTAGGTAAACAAATCCATATCTTGAATAATAGTCAATAAAAGTGACAAAGTATTCATAACCACCTCAGGCTTTTACATTCATTGATCCGCAAACGTCTGAATGCATTAACTCAAGTGGTTGGTTGGCTCTTATACATTTTTCCAGTAAAAGGTCTCTTGGTCATTTTGCCTTCTAGACATGATTCGCAGACTGATAAAGTACCAAGTTTTAACTAATTTAAAACTATGTTCTTTATTAATCTATCTATCTGGTCAAGGTTAATGTGTCCAAGTCTAAGATTCCATAGATATATGTCATCATGAGAAATATTTTATCATTTTATTTTAGGTTTTTCAACCTTAAACATTTCAGTATTTAGTAGTGTATTGTGTGTTAATGACCTTAACACATATGGATTATTTTTGAAGTTTCTTGAACATATTTTTAATCTATTTCTATTAATAATAACCAATTTATTATCAAAAGAAATGGAGAAACCATCTTCCATGAGTTTAGATACAGAAATTAAATTCCTACAAAAACCAGGAATAAACAACACATTGTTCAATTTTAAATAAATGTTATTTAAAAAGCTGAAATTGGAAACTCCCACTGTTTTAGCTGAAACGACATCCCATGTCCAAACTCTTATGAAAAAGTCACCTTCAGTAAGGTCCTTCCATGAGTGAAGTAGCTGCAAAGAAGAACAAATATGGTTAGTGTCTCCAGAATCAACAATCCATGCGAATTTATCATCTTCCACTAATAAAGATTTGATAACAAGTAAATCGCATTTATTTGTATTATTTTTCTCTTGAAGCTCGCATTTAGCTCTTCCAATGCCCATCCTTTTTGTAATGGTATCATTTACCTTTGGGCTTAGAATCCTTGGAGCCTTTCTTTCTTTTTCATTGGCTTTGCATTAGCCTTTGCCTTCCCAGTGTCTTTCTTTTTTATCTTTGTAGAGCTAGAAGATTCTGAAACGTTTGCCTCTACACTAGGTTTACGAGGTCCAAGCATGGACTCGCAACTGGTGAGCTCATTTAATAGTTATGTCAGCATAAAAGACAACTTTTTCATTGAATAATTGCTTTTAAACTCCAGGAAACTCTTCGGAAGGGTTTCCATGATCATTGTCACCTAAATTTACTTATTAATACGAGCATCATGGGTTTCAGCCGTGTTGAGATGAGACATCATCCTTAAGACATGCTCTCGGACTGATGATTTTTCCTTCATCCTTGTGGTTAACAATGAGACGATAGCCTCATATTGTTGCCGCTTTGAAGGCTACACAAACATGTCTTGTTATGACTGCATTATTAAAGATGTTGTCGCCATAGGCTCATGCTTTGCAGCAAGAACCTAATACATCTCTGCTATCAAATAGTTGTGGGCTTTCTCATTGGCTTTCATCCAATTATTATAGGCATCGTGTACAGGTTTGTCAGCATTTAGGGCTGGCTTAGGAGGACATTCCTCCGTCAGGACAAATTTAAGGTCTGCACATACCAATATAGTATGTCACTTTTCCATTTTCTTGTTTGAGAATTGCAATTATTGAAGATGCCATGGCTGTTTTCTGAAATTAATAAATAAACATGTATTCAACATCCATTCATCGCATATTAAAATCATCAAACATTTTAGGCATAAAATTAAACATGATGCATGATCCATGTATAATGAATTAGAAACCTAAGAGAATTAATATGCCACGGAGATCTATCATCCCACAAATAAGTGATGTCGTAAGGTGAGCCAAGTATTTGCATAATAGATTGAGACAATCTCAATTGATTAATATATTTGGACATAACTCTTTATTCCTATATTAATCAACTACGGTTTGATTTGATCAAGGAATATTGATTAACCATTTAATCAATATACTGATTAATATTTGATCATTCCTTTGTGAGAGTAACCCGTTGTTTCGGAACCCTTGGACTTAACTAGTGAAGTGTCGTCGTAAGATAGGTCAAATCACTAGATACATCTAGAGTCCATATCCTCTCGGAATCGAAACTTGATATTGACCCAAAATAGACACGATCCATAGGGGGACGAAAACAAAGCCGTCTCGAGTCGCCTTTTGAATCTCACATTTTCGGATAAAAATAGAGATCATGGGATATATTATGGTATATCCCTCTCCCACTCACTATTTTGAGTTTAAGGTTTCTATCACACTAGTATCTAATATATTTAGATTATGCACGACTAAAACATTAACCTAATTAATACTAGTGGACTACTAGTAAATTAACTAATTTTAACTCCTTAAAATTTTATTCACTAATACCTATTAGTCTCTATTAATCCTATTAACTTAATTAAACTATATAATCAAGTTCGCATTAGTGACCTAATTTATTTTAACTCTTAAAATATTAGTTCACTAAAAGGTTTTAAAATTTTAGAATTCAACGAATGGACTGAATGTAATTAACTATTCAATTGATTTAAGTACGTTATAAATTCCAATGGTACATGGAATTATATCCCGAGTGCAGACTATACTACCATCCATTCGCAAGCGGCTATGGAATTTATGTCCGGGTTTCCATTCAATATACCAAGGAAAAATAATGAACTCATAAGGTCCATAAGTCTTAGACTTTGAATTATCAATTTTAAAACATAAAACCAATTAATCTCATTAATATGTTTACATGTATATCATATTCTAATTTAACTATTAACTTACATAAAATCACATTTTATGACTTAGAATATCATGTATCTAAACATGTTATGGCATATGAAAATACAAGAGTAGACACCCTAGGCTATATGATATGTTATTAAACTATTTAAAACACATTCACATTCCCAATACTAAAAATAAGAGACGGTAAATATTAACGATCAACACAATACATTCATCACATGAATCAAAATAAATATTCCTCTCATGAACATTAAACCATTCATCTCATGAATCTAAAATTGTGCCTACTCATCACAACATGCATATTAATAATTTACATCTCATATAAACCATTAAAACGAAAAATTCAAAAAGAGAAGGTTAAGAAAACTTTTAAACATTAGCGCTCTGATACCAATTGTAGGAAACAGAATTCGTTATACACAGCGGAAATGTTATTGGCTCCGAGATCGACCTTGAAAAATTTCTTGCATTCTCCCTTTGTTGAAACTGAATTCCACCAACTCTTGGTGAATGGATTTGCTCCTCGATGTGGATGTGTTTCTTTTGAGATCCGATGCTTGGGTCAACCATCCGATCTTTCGAGCTATGACTCGAAACCAATAAACCGAACTGTGGGCTTCACTCACAAATATTCATCTCTAAACTCTTTAGAGATTTATGTTGTCACAATATCTTCTGACTTTTAGAAATATTGAAGAAAGTAGATGAAGATCTAGTTCACTCTAATTTTCTTTCTATTCACAACACTTGAGAAAAAATTATTTTCTCTCAACACTTAAGAAAAAAAAATCTTGATTTTCTTTTCTCCCAGACTCCCCCACAACACTTGTGTGAATGGTATGTCTATTCCCCCTCTCAACCTTTGAGTGGAAATGGTAAAGATTATATTCTTTTCCAAAAGCCAACTAATCTTATCACAAATCCTCACATGCCATTCTATTGTAATGGCAAACACAATAAATGAAATGACAAGCAAAGACATGTGAAGTGGATAAAATTAGGCAATTAGGCCATACCTAATCTTAGACAAAAATGTTTAAACATTATGGCAAACCATAATGGTTTGTCTAGATAATCCTTATAACATTATCAAAATAATGTGTAATACCCTGCCGGAGGTAGGATGCTACCGGCAAGAGACATGATTAACCCATCTCCTTAAGCCTTTAACAATCTAAAGAAAAACGGACATGACCCGTCCTAAATCTAGACGACCTGGACCAAAATCCAGCATCAAGAAAAACTCAAACAAAACATCAAATACATTACAAGGCCTCAGGCCACTCATGACACTTCCAAATCAAAATATCACTCAAGGGCGTTGTGCCCACAACATTACATTATATATATAATATAAAAATATAATTCAAACTTAAGTATTATATTTTCCCCTTTAACAAACCATCCATATACCCTAAAACAAAAATACAACACATGGTGACTTTATAAAATAATATATGTCATCTAGCATAATCTCCGTCAAAAGTAAGGATTGCATCAAAAGAAAAGAAGACCTGCAATCATGAACAAACAGGGGGGATGAGTCTTCTGGACTTAGTGAGTAGATACCAAAGAAAAAAAACCATAAGAGAAATCTAAAACATGTTTATAAAATAATTTGCATGCATGCATCATCAAAAATATAACAAGCGCTCAACGCCCAAGTCGCGCGCATAGACTGAGCGAGGAACGAACAATCCCTTGTCGACAAGCTAGTGGGTCAATCCATTTCTGATGGATGAGACCCTAACGAGCACCCCGACGAAAACATATGATGAGTTATAAAAACATATAAAAAAACATGCAACGAGCGTCGGGTCGGAAACATAATATCAATCGATCATCTCAGTGGAAACATATCATGAAAACATAAAACGAGCGCTGAGATGGAAACATATAATCATAATGCATATTCTTTAACAAATCAAACTCAATTCAAATCATAACTTAAAACATTAAAACCTGTGAAACTTAAGGAAATAAAACATAAAACGAGGTATCTACTCACAGTGACGAGTTGCGAGAATTACTAAGAGGTAGCAGCTGATCAAGCTGTCGATCTACAATGAAAAGAGAATTTATAAGATTCTTGACTAGGTTTATTAAAGCAAAAGAAGATACAATTCAAATTGAATGTAGATTAAAATATGATATCTTTCATTTCAATCTTGTTTGTTCAAAATCACTTCCCCGACCAATAACTTTTGCACTTTAAGAGACTTCCATCTTACTTACTCGGCCAAATATAATCAAGTTCATAACATGTTAAATCTATCAATTAAATAATTAATTCTCACCCTATATACATTACACGTGATTCATATTATCATTAAAATTATCAAAATCAAAGTTCCTTATCATCACTCATTCGACCATGGCCCTTAATTCACCAAGCTTGAAAATTCCAACTGCTAAATGCCCAAACCTTGTAACAAAACTAATAAATATACAAAGCACTCATTCTCATGTTTATATTATCAAAAGAAACACAACACTAATTTCCCCTTCGACCAATAATCTCGGCCACACCCATGCCTAATCTTGAATAAAATTTTCAAATAAATCAAACTTAACCATCATCAAGGCTCAACATAAACATGGTGACATTCCCAATTCAATTCAAATTAAAAGATCTTCCTCCCTCACCATACATTGTTCGGCCATAGCTTACCCTTACCAACTTTAAAGTAAAAGCAACCCAATTCATCACAACACCTCCATTAAGAACCCCCTTGGCCGATACCAAAATTCACCAACACCCATATCACATTATACTCAAATAATTAAGAAATAACCTAAAATAATTTTAGGGCCATCAACTTCTATTATCCCAAGCAAATCAAGAAAGTAAACAATCCCATTTTTACGTATTAAGAGAATAAAGCTTAGTAACACTCTCAAGTAAAATTTCTAAGCTAATTAACCCAACATGAACAAGTAATGGGAGATTATTACCTTAAAAATTTGAAGATTCAAGAAAAAACCCCAATTACCCCTCAAGATTCGGCCATAGAGGATAGATTTAGGGATTTATTTTCTTTTATCTTTCTTGCCAAATAGAAGCTTCACCAAGCTGGGGAAAATAGTTGTAGAATTCGGTAATTACACGATGGAATTTGTGGTATGATTTCTTGGTTACAAAATTCTAGTAGGCTGATAGAGAAAATGCAAAGAAGAAGAAAGAGTGGAAATGTCGTGGGTTAGGGAGGAGAGAATGAAAGAATAAAGTGGAAAGAAAATTATGGAAAATGTCATGAAGGTGGGTCTTATTTTATTTAAGTAATCGGGCCTCACGCACATCTTCTTTTTCTTTTTTTTACATGGGTATTATATTATTCCCCCTCAAAAGAATTCGTCCTCGAATTCAAAATAACATGAAACGAAATTAAAGAGATAGTTTACTAACCAGACTCAAATAGATACGGATATTGCCAACGCATAACATCCTCAGGTTCCCATGTTGCTTCACGGTAACTATGACTCTGCCATATAACCTTTACCGACGGTACATTCCTAGAACAAAGCTTCCTTACATCTCTATCAATAATGGCCACTGGTCATTCTGGATATGTTAGATCCTGACGCAAATCCAACATCTGTTGCTCTAAAACATAGGACTCGTCAGGAATGTACTTCCTGAGCATGGATACATGAAATACCGGATGCACCTTGTCCATAGCAGGTGGTAACGCTAGTTCATAAGCCCTTCTCCTACCCTCCTTAAAATTTGATATGGGCCAATATATCGTGGGCTTAACTTCCTTTTTTTACCAAAGCGCATATTCCCTTTAAATAGGGAAACTTTCAAAAACACATAATTCCCAACCTGAAACTCAAGTTATCTCCGTCTGTGATCTGCATAAAGCCTACTATGTGCAGTTTCCAATCTTTCTTTAATCAACTTTACTTTTTCTATTGAGTCTTGAATTAAATTCGGACCCAATAATTTAGTCTCCCTAACTTCAAACCATCCCACAGGAGATCGACACTTACGCCTATACAAGGCTTCGAAGGGCGCCATTTGAATACTAGAATGGTAGCAATTGTTATAAGAAAATTCAATCAATGGTAGGTATTTGTCCCAACTTCCCTCAAAATCTAAAGTGCGGGCTCTCAACATATCTTCCAAGGTTTTGATGGTACGTTCAGATTGCCCATCTGTCTGGGGGTGAAAGGTTGTGCTAAACTGTAGCTGAGTACCCATAGCCTCTTGGAAAGACTTCCAGAACTTTGAGATAAATTATGTACCCCGATCAGAAACAATCGAAATGGGCACACCATGCAATGACACAATGTTATCCAGATAGATCTGGGCATACTGAGATGTCGAATATGTGGTTTTTACTGGAAGAAAATGCGTTGATTTCATCAATCTGTCCACAATCACCCAAATCGAGTCAAAACCCTTCTGTGTCCGTGGAAGACCCGTAACAAAATCCATAGTGATTTTGTCCCATTTCCATTCCGGAATTTCCAACCTCTGAAGTGTACCTGCAGGTTTTTGATGTTCCGCTTTCACTTATTGACAGGTGAGGCATTTAGATATAAATTCTGCCACATCTCTATTCATTCCTTCCCACCAATAGAATTGTTTTAAATCCCGATACATTTTTGTCGCACCAGAATGTTTAGTATAAGAAGATGCATGAGCCATATCCATAATTTTCCTCCGTAACTCCATTTTTGCAGGCACCACTATACGGTCATTAAACTGCAACATGCCATGTTCATCGACCCGGAACTCCTTCTTATTACCTTGTAATACACTATCTTTTATGTTCTGAACATATGGATCAGTTGTTTGCACTTCTGTTATTTCTTCAATGAGAATCGACTTAACTTTAATTTGTGCCAACAAAGTTCCGGATTCAGAAAGCTGAAGTTCCACTCCACTTTTTAAACACTTGTGCAATTCCTGTATTCTCTTCCTTCTATCGATCGGTAAATAGGCTAGGCTCCAAACCGATTTCCTGCTCAACGCATCTGCCACCACATTCCCTTTAGCTGGGTGATACAAAATGGAACAAGCATAATCCTTCAAGAACTCTACCCACCTTTTTTGCCTCAGATTTAAATCTTTCTGATCAAAAATATACTTCAGACTTTTGTGATCAATGTAAACCTCAAACTGTTCACCGTATAAATAATGTCTCCAGATCTTGAGAGCAAATATTACTGCGGCCATTTCTAAGTCATGGGTAGGGTAATTTTGCTCATAAGGTTTCAACTGCCTAGACACATAGGCAATAACTCTGCCACGTTGCATTAACATGCAACCCAGGCCTATTCTGGAGGCATCGCAAAACACCACAAAATGACCAGAACTCGATGGTAGGGCTAGTACCGGGGTCGAGGTCAAACGCCTCTTCAGTTCCTGGAAGCTCCTCTCGCATCCATCAGTCCACACAAATTTAATCCTTTTCTGAGCCAGACAGGTTAAAGGCGTTGTTATGCTAGAAACGTTTTCCACGAACCTTCTTTAATAACCCGCTAACCCCAGAAGGCTTCTAATCTCCGTAACACTTGTGGGACGGGGCCAATTTTGCACCATTTCCATCTTCTTCATATCCACACTAATACCATCTTTGGATACCACGTGCCCCAAAAACCCCACTTCAGTTAGCCAAAATTCGCACTTGGAAAACTTTGCATATAACCTATGTTCCCTCAAAGTCTGCAAGGTCATATGCAAGTGATACTAATGATCTCCAGTGTTCTTAGAATAAATCAATATATCATCAATGAAAACGATCACAAACTGGTCCAAAAACGTTTTGACTACTCGATTCATTAGATCCATGAACGCTATCGGAGCATTTGTAAGGCCGAAAGACATAACAAGAAACTCATAATGCCCATATCGAGTCCGAAATAAGGTTTTTGGAACATCCTCATTTCTAATACGAAGCTGATGATAACCGGACCGCAGGTCAATCTTCGAAAAACATTGCGCTCCTTGTAGCTAATCAAACAAATCAACTATCTGGGGTAGAGGATATTTATTCTTGATAGTAACTTTGTTCAATTACCGATAGTCAATACACACCGAAGAGTACCATCATTCTTCTTAATAAATAACACGGGTGTGCCCCACGGAGAGGTACTCGGTCGAATAAATCATTTATCTAAAAGGTCATGGAGTTGAACTTTTAGCTCATTCAACTCAGCAGGTGCTATTCGGTGGGGAGGAATAGAAATAGGTTGAGCTCTCGAAACAACGTCAATATAAAACTCAATCTCCCTTTGTGGTGGTAGTCCTGGTAACTCTTCTGGGAACACATCGGGATACTCTCTAACCACCGGAACTTGATTAAGTTCCGTTTGACTCCCTTCTGTATCAATCACATATGCAAGGTACCATTCACACCCTTTCCTAAGCAATTTACGTGCACAAATCGCCGAAATCAAATTGTTGGGAACCTCACTCTTGTCCCCCTGAAGTTCTACTTCTAATTCCCCTAGAACCCGCAAGGTCATTACCTTCTCCCTGCAGTCCAAAGTAGTATGATACCGAGATAACCAATCCATTCCCAGGATTACGTCAAAATCAGTAATTCCCAACACAATCAAATCAATAGAGTACACTCATTGTCCCAATACTACCTCTCAAGACTTTAAAACATTTGATACTACAATATCACTTCTCACCGGCGTAGACATGGCAAGTGGAGATTCTAACACATCTAATTTTCTTCTCAGACTCAATGCAAATTGAGATGATGCAAAAGAGTGGGTGGCTCCAAGATCAAATAAGGTTCTAGCACGAAATGATTCAACTATCAAAATACCTATCACTACAACGTTTGAAGCTTGAGCATCTTGAGGGGTTAAAGTAAAAACCCATTCTCGTCCCCTACCAGCTGATGGATGGTCACGCCCTCCAGATGACTATCCTCTGTCAGTCTGTCTCTGCTCTCCATAACCTCGCCCTCTAGGAATCTACCCTTGCATATTTCCAGGCACTTCTGATAGGTTCTGTGAAGGCTGACGCACAAGGATGGGACATTCTTTAGCAAAATGCCCCATTTGACCATACTGAAAACATGTGTCACAGATTGTGAAGCATCACCCTCAAGACGACCTCTCCCAACATTTCCATAACTAGAAATTTCATGTCATGACATTCCCTGAGAAGGAGTAGGCCTCCCCTGAGTTCTACCCATTTCCCATTGAGGAGTTTTCCCTGTTGTTTCAGACCTTACCTTCTTCTGAACCTCCCTCTCCGTGCGTCTCTCTTACGCTCTTACTTCAAACTGTAATGCCGCATTTAAGGCTTGTGTGTAAGTCATCTCTAGGGTTATCAAGATAGACCTGAACAGGTCATGTAGACCATTGACAAATCTCTTTACTTTCATTTCTTCAGTGGAAACTAGGTGAGGAGCAAACCGTCATAGCCTGGTAAACGCTATATCATACTCCATTATCGTCATTCGTTCTCCATGTACCAACTGTTCAAACTCTCTAGCTCTAACATCCCTTACACTTTCAGGCAGAAATCGAGTTAAAAAAGCTTCACTAAATTCCTCTCACTACAAAGGTGGAGCTGTAACCGGTCTGTTCTGACAATAAGATTGATACCAGACATGAGCCAAGTCTTGCAATTGAAAACTCACCAATTGGACTGCCCTAATAGGGATACACCCCAATGCTTGGCAAATCTGATCACATTCTTCTATGAAGCCATTGGGGTTAGGGTTAGGCTCAATTCCGAGAAAAATGGGTGGGTGAAACTTCCTGAACTCATGTAATGTGACAACTAACTCTTACCATTGACCAACCGGAGCTTGAGGTTGCATATGGATAGGTGGTGGGGGAGGTATAACTTGAGCTTGAGCTTATTGTTGTTGCTGAGTCAAAAGGTTCACTAGAGTTTGTAAAGTCTGATGAATTTGCTGCATTCCCACAGAAGCAGCCTGAGGTGCTGGTGCTTCAGCTGCAGGAGGCACTCTTATCCTGCGTCTCCTACGAGCAGGGCGCCCCCTACCTCTGGGTGCCGACTCGTGTGATATCGATGAACCTTGATCTGGGGCAAGCTCTTGTGGGGCTCTCCCACGTGCACCCCTCCTTTGCGGAGGCATATGGTAGATCTACAAAAGGAACTTTAAGATGTTAGCAGAAAGAGAAAATATTTCATTGAGAATACATGATATGAACATTTGAAGATATGCTCGAATGATACAGATATCGGATAGGTAATATTTTACATAAGAGTATCCCGGACATACTACGCATGTAAAATACCCTTTATCATTCATTTGCAAGTCACCATACTCATATCCCAATCTCTAAAACCCCGCTCTGATACCATAACTATAACACCCCACCACCGGCAAGAGACATGATTAACCCATCTCCTTAAGCCTTTAACATTTTAAAGAAAAACAGACATGACTCGTCCTAAATCTAGACGACCTGGACCAAAATCCAGCATCAAGACAAACTCAAACAAAACATCAAATACATTACAAGGCCTCAGGCCACTCATGACACTTCCAAATAAAAATATCACTCAAGGGCGTCGTGCACATATCATTACATCATATATATAATATAACCATATAATTCAAACTTAAGTATTACATTTTCCCCTTTAACAAACCATTCATATACCCTAAAACAAAAACAACACATTGTGACTTTACAAAATAATATCTGTCATCCGGCATAATCTCCGTCAAAAATAACGATTGCATCAAAAGAAAAAAAGACCTGTAATCATGAACAAACTAGGGGGATGAGTCCTCTGGACTCAGTGAGTAGATACCAAAGAAAAAAAACCATAAGAGAAATCTAAAACATATTTATAAAATAATTTTCATGCATGCATCATCAAAAACATAACAAGCGCTCAACGCCCAAGTCGCGCGCATAGACTGAGCGATAAACGAACAATCCCTTATCGACAAGGTAGCGGGTCAATACATTTCTGATGGATGAGACCCTAACGAGCACCCCGGCGGAAACATATGATTTATAAAAACATATAAAAAACATGCAACGAGCGTCGGGGCGGAAACATAATATCAATCAATCATCTCAGCGGAAACATATCATGAAAACATAAAACGAGCGCTGAGACAGAAACATATAATCATAATGCATATTCTGTTACAAATCAAACTCAATTCAAATCGTATCTTAAAACATTAAAACCTGTGAATCTTAAAGAAAGAAAACATAAAACGAGGCATCTACTCACAATGACGAGTTACCAGAATTACTGAGAGGTGGGCAGCTGATCAAGCTGTCGATCTACAATGAAATGAGAATTTATAAGATTCTTGACTAGGATTCTTAAAGCAAAAGAAGATACAATTCAAATCGAATGTAGATTAAAACATGTTATCTTTCATTTCCATCTTGTTTGTTCCGAATTCAAATCACTTCCTCAACCAATAACTTTTGCACTTTAAGACACTTCCTTCTAACTTACTCGGTCAAATATAATCAAGTTCATAACATGTTAAATCTATCAATTAAATAATTAATTCTCACCCTATATACATTACACGTGATTCATATTATCATTAAAATTATCAAAATCAAAGTTCCTTATCATCACTCATTCGGCCATGGCCCTTAATTCACCAAGCTTGAAAATTCCAACTGCTAAATGCCCAAACCTTGTAACAAAACTACTAAATATTCAAAGCACTCATTCTCATGTTTATATTATCAAAAGAAACACAACACTAATTTCCCCTTCGACCAATAATCTCAGCCACGCCCATGCCTAATCTTGAATAAAATTTTCAAATAAATCAAACTTAACCATCATCAAGGCTCAACATAAACATGGTGACATTCCCAATTCAATTCAAATTAAAAGATCTTCCTCTCTCATCATACATTGTTCGGCCATAGCTTACCTTACCAACTTTAAAGTAAAAGCAACCCAATTCATCACAACACCTCCACTAAGAACCCCCCTAGCCGAAATCAAAATTCACCAACACCCATATCACATTATACTCAAATAATTAAGAAATAACCTAAAACAATTTTAGGGCCATCAACTTCTATTATCCAAAGCAAATCAAGAAAGTAAACAATCCCATTTTTACGCATTAAGAGAATAAAGCTCAGTAACACTCTCAAGTAAAATTTCTAAGCTAATTAACCCAACAGGAACAAGTAATGGGAGATTATTACCTTAAAAATTTGAAGATTCAAGAAAAAAAAAACCCCAATTACCCCTCAAGATTCGGCCATGGAGGATAGATTAAGGGATTTATTTTCTTTTATTTTTCATGCCAAAAGGAAGCTTCACCTAGCTGGGAAAAATTGTTGGAGAATTCGGTAATTACACGATGGAATTTATGGTGTGATTTCTGGGTTACAAAATTCTAGTGGGCTGATAGAGAAAATGCAAAGAAGAAGAAAGAATGGAAATGTCGTGGGTTATGGAGGAGAGAAGGAAAGAATAAAATGGAAAGAAAATTCTGGAAAATGTCATGAAGGTGGGTCTTATTTTACTCAAGTAATTAGGCCTCACGCCCATCTTCTCTTTTTTTTTACACGGGTATTACATAATGTCATAATTATTATGTAATAATTATTACTTGATTATCTCATATTCTAGCATTATCAAAAAGATTTTATAATTATCTCATAATTATAATTTGATTATCTCATAATCAAATAATTCTTGAATATATTATTTTAAACTAATTTAATATAGTTTTCATTTGTGACAAATTATATTATTAATCTCATTAATAATATACAAATATTAAGTGAGCATATAATGAGACAATCCAATTATATTAGGATTGCTATAGTTAATCGACCTAACACGGGGACCAAATGGACCTACAGTTCTGAGCTCCAATAATTCTGGTATATTAATTAAACTCTTTAATTAAATATTCTGAATTATTAACTTCACGTTATTCCACTAAAAACTTGAAGTTGCACTCTCGTTGTCGTAGATGGAACATATACGCCGAATAATTTCGGTGTCCATCGATATAGTCATTACATATGAATTAGCCCTTCACAAGTATCTCATAATTAGAGTCTGGTCATAAGTCTGTTATACCCCTCTAATTATTTTATACCTTAAGTACCATTTATTCTCTAATGAATAATTTATTAATAACTATTATGAATATTAATCTTTCTATTCGCAATAGAAAGACTTGAGCGCTCTAATTGTTCAAGTACTGAATCAACCCTAAAGAGAGATACTCTTCTACTTCTCGTATGAATGAGTAAATTCCATGTCTATGTAAAACTTTCCCAGTTACACACCAAACCATATCCCCAAAATATACAGTTATTAGCTGTGGCTGCTTCATCCAACCTCACCTTAGTAAATCAAAGGACATAGCCTACCATGCATGAGTTCGTACTACACTCAGAATTAAGATCAAACCATATATGACCATCTAGTAGATTAAAATGAATTTCTATGTTTAATCGATACTAAAAGATATTCATTTTTATCTAGGTCCAGTTTTATATGATGATATCTGTAGGCACTGTATTTTTACACATAAGTCCATATGATGAGTCTCATTTTGGAGATACTACCTTTTAAGTCACGGAGGTCACGGAAAACGGATATCGGAAGGGGGAATTCAGAATAAACAAGGTTCACTGTTTTCGTTCGTGTTGCGTTCGTGTGTACGTTCGAACGTCAAACGGATGTTCGTGCCGCGTTCGAGGAAGCGTTCGAACGGTGTCGGTAATTCTGGTTTTGCTGCTAGCTCACATCAAGCCCAATTCGCCCAAGCCTTGGCCCACACGCCCAAGCCCATAAAATAATCATCCCAATTTATAAATAAATAAAATTTAACTAAAAAATAAGATAATAATTAATTAATTAAATAATTAAATAAAACATATACCAAACATAAAATAAACAATTACCAACTTAAACTAAAATCATGCCTAATTTAAATAATTCAAATACTAAAATTAAAATAAGATATGTCTAATTAAAATCAATCATAACCAATTAAAGCCAATCATATATTTGACTTCCTAATCTAATAAGACATCTACCAATTTAAATTAGTTGACTTCCTAATTCAATAAGATATCCACCAATTTAGATTATTTGACTTCCTAATTTAAAATATTTTGTCCCCCCTCAATCTTGTATATACCATTCCTATCACTCCTAATTTGGAAACTAGATCTCTTCCTTGTGAGACAAGGGCAACCCCTAGCTCTCTTCTATATAAACATGCACTAACCTAGCTACCTCCTCTCCCCACTCTCTCTAATACACGCCCAAGACATCAAGACACTCTCCATATCACACGTAAACTACAAAACACAAACAACACACACAACAACCCTTCCCTCACCAAATTAACGAGAACAACACACAGCAGCCCCTAACCCTTGAAATCAGTCCCTGACAGCACCGAAACTACCCCTGAAATCAGTCCCAAACAGCAGCCCAATACCTCCCCAAACACACCAAAACTGTAGCTTAAAAACACCAAAAGAACATCAAAACAGTCCACCAAGAACATCAAAACAGTCCACAAACAGTAAGCAAAAAATACAGAGGAAACTGCAGCAAAACAGTAGCAACGGCAACGAATCGGAGTCAAAAGCAGCAGCAAAAGATGGAGAACGACGACTCAAAACAGTAAGACAACGAACGAGAACAGTGAACCAGTTAACCGGAAGAGTTGCGGAGCATCCACCCTTCTGACGATCGTGTATCGTACATCCGAGAGGTGATTTAAAAGGTTAGACCTGAGGGCACTTTTTCATTAGTTTATATTCGTTTCTTTTATTATTGAATTCTATTCGCATGAGAGTCGTTTATGGATGCATGTTGTGGCTTGAATGAAATGGAAGAGTGTCGTCTCTTGTGGTATATAGGATGGAAACCCAGACGTAAATTCCGTAGCCGAATCCGAATGGACGGTAGTGCGGTCTGTACTTGGGATACAACTCCACGTACTACCTGAGTAAACGGCACCTTCTCTTGTTTTGTGTTGCTTTGGTTTATTTATTTCTCGTCACTTGAATTATGTATGTTGCTTAGTCCTGCATGATTTAATCGAGCGCATGGGCTTAGTAAGTGGAATGAAAGATCCCCTATGGGGAGGGGTTAAAGCCCTTTACCACGATGCTTTGCCGCGCCGGTTGAAGTGTGTCTGGTTGAATGCAAGATACGTTCAATCGGGCATACTTAGTTTTATATGATTGTCTTTATGTTTGTATGCATGGTTCAATCAAGCGCATGGGCTTAGTAAGTGGAATGAAAGATCCCCTATGGGGAGGGGCTAAAGCCCTTTACCACGATGCTTTGCCGCGCCGGTTGATGTGTGTCCGTTTGAAAGCAAGATACGTTCAATCGGGCATACTTAGTTTGATATGATTGTCTTTATGTTTGTATGCATGATGCGATCGAGCGCATGGGCTTAGTAAGTGCGATGAGAGGTCCTCTAATTGAAGAGGTTAAAATCCTTTACCACGATGTTTCGCCGCGCCTCGCATTGTACTATTTGTCATTTATGTATTACGTCCCATTTCATGCATCAGGTCTGTTCCCGTTCGAACGCGTTTACGAACGTAACTCGAACGTGCATGTATTTTGCCTTGTCATGCATCAGGTCTTATTTCTGTTCGAACGCGTTCACGAACGCCATACGAATATGAGCATTCTGTTTCATTTTCGTTCGAACGCGTTCACAAACGCCACACGAACGTGAGTATTCTGTTTCATTTCCGTTCGAACGTGTTCACAAACGCCACACGAATGTGAGCATTCTGTTTCATTTCCGTTCGAACGCGTTTACGAACGCTACTCGAACGAGAACCTTCTGTTTACCGTTCGAACGCGTCTACGAACGCTTCACGAACGCACACGGTAAACAGATCCTCTTGCATCACATTACGACATGTCCATCTTAGCATATAGTTACCCCTTTTTTACGTTATGCATTTGTATTACCTCTCCAGTTGTCTATTTCTGTTATGCGCCTACAATATTATTTGTCGTCATTTTGATTTCCTTTACATTACACGCAAATGTTACCATGACTGTTTGTGTTTATATTTACATGAATGATTGAATTCTTATGACGTTATGTGCTTGTTGTTGCAAAGGCCTACCTTTGAGCATGTGAATTTGGCAATAAGATTTGGTTTCATGTATGTTAGATGTAAACTATACTTTTAAGTATGTGAATCTAGGATTGTGGTGCACTTGGAAATATATGTCATAGGCTTGGTTGGATTATTGCATAAATCATTACATTACAAGTTGCAAAAGTAAGGGACTATTCCGAACCCAATGGTTTGAGGTCTTCCCTTGCGAGAGGTGAGTGCGGCCTTAAATCTTTGTCCCGGTTCACACCGGGTGGCGACTCCCTTATTCTCCGGTTTAGTCCTCCGTTGGCTACTCCGTACTCCCAACTAGGCCCCCGAGCCTGGAACAGCATGTGTCGTCCAGTTTCTGTGTTCCCACAATATCATACAAGGTGCCTCCATTCTCATGTCACCACATGAACGATCCTGAATCAAGGTCGTCATACAAGTATAGAATAGACTGCAGCTATAGATAAACCACAAACAAAGTTTCCACTTCATTTGTTCTCTATGGACTATTTTACATTACTAACTTCATACTTAAATCCTCTTGTGTATACCACTTATACACTAAGTCTAAAAGTGCATGAGTAATCAAGGATAAACAAGACAATTTACAATATGCGATTTAAATCAAACAATTTTGATAAATGAATAATGCATCTATTATTTCAATAAATAATTTCGTTTACATTACATGAAGCTCTAGGGCATAAATCCCAACATAACTGTCCTATCTAGAGGAAATATTTTACAGGAAATTTCTTAGCCAGGTTTGTCTATGTGGTAATTGACCCAGCTGACAGTGAGTGGAACCACGCTTTCGCTTTATCCTTCAAGGAGTACGGGAACACTCACAGACGGACTTCTTAGTCTGCCCCTATGTTAAAGTTGAAGGTGTTGCAGACTTCTAGGAAACTGCGTATGTGGGCATTTGAAGCGTCATTCGAGCCACCCCCAAACTGCACTTATTGATATATCATCTGGATACAAGTCTTGATGTCGCAATGTTGGTTTCTAATTAGGTCCCAAGATCATGAAATCAAGCAAGAAATTCGCATGAATACATCAAAGAAGTAAGGCGGAATACATACTCACATTGAACGGTTTGAGATGCGAAGAACAATATGCGTTTTCTGCCTCCCTCCAAGCTCGGCAGTGGCTTCCTCAAGCAGTGGGCTGCTAGGTTTCACTGGTTTTTATCTCCTCCATGATCGGCCATTGATGAACATCATGGAAGCTCCAAGCTCCAAAAATCGATTCCAAGCTCATGTGTAGGTTTCCCTATCACCATAGTATAAACCCATGTGTGTGCTAGCACTCCTTCTTCTTCTTCATTTTCGGTCTAACCAGAAATTTTGAGAAGAAATCGGCAGTGAGCCGTGAGAGGGAGAAGAGGAGGGAAAGAGAAGGGTTTCTCTTTAAACCGTAAAAAGAGAGAGAGTGTGTTAATTGAAAAAGAAAAATGTATTTAGGTTTTTATATTTTCCAAAATTAAATCAAAACCATTTACCACTTTTCACTTTTCAATAAAAGCAAAAGTCAAAAGCAAAAAGCAAAAAGTGCTTTTCAACCACTACATCAATCAATCAAATCAAGTGACAACTTGTCACATCACTCAAAGTGACTAATCATTTGACGCTTGATGCGACTAGCGATTTGACGCTTGATTTGACTTGCGTGCCGCACTCGAATTCGAAATGCGAATGCGCTCGCAAATAATCTCGGGCTCGGGTTCGCTAATTCCAAATTAACGAATTTTCCGTTGCGTCGTAATTAAACGATTACGCCTAACGAAATCACTATTCACGTCGCTAACGAATTAATTCTAAATTAATTCGTTCGCCCGAATTAAAATCTAATTTTAATTCCGCGTCGAAATCATATTTCGCATAATATATCGAATATATTATTTTATCGATTAATTCCAAATTAATCGTTCTCTCTCTTTAATTAATATTTTATCCCAGATAAAATATCTCTGTAATTAATCCCAAATTAATTTTCTCTCAATTCTAATTAATCCCAGATTAATAAAGTGCGAGTCATACATCATCGGTGAATCTTCGGGAAGCGACCCATGAGATCCCCGGATATGTTGGCAGTAAATACGGTCGTCGGACTATCTGAACACGTAATACCTCGTACTACGTTTGTACCGATTTACAAGACAAGGTTGGCTTCTAACAAAGCGTCATGCCTACCCAATTCTCCAGAAATATCCTTATAGGAATATGTGATCTATATCAAGCGTAGTATACCGTAGTATTGCGTATTTTTGTCCAGTATCGGATGTTCACGTGCTAGGCCTGGGGCTGGAATTGTGTCTGCCCCGTACGAAGCACATATCGGATGTCTGGCAACTAGTCTCTATAATCGGATATACATGACCTTGTCATAATATCCCAATAGCTCGAGCATTTAAGAGAACGAGTTCCGTATCCTACGTGACCATCATCTCCATATGACTGGAGTGACACTTCCGTCTTAACATCACACCCACACACTACTATTTCCTATATACCCAGTATCGGCGTACACAGAACCTGTTAAAGCCCTGGACGACCTCAACTAAAGTATATTGATTGTCGTAAGCATTAGCGGTGCAAGTCTCAGGTTAAGACCAAATACACATACCCTGATTGCAGACTCCCATAGACACATAGTCATACTACCAATGGGATTCCGCGGGTGTCTATCCAGAGCGAAGCTGTTTCCCGTACCATCGGTAAAACACAACCTCATATTACACTTGCATGAGTATCCTATACCCAAATATATGAGAACTATATTGTTGTGCCCTCACAAACGCGCACAAGTGTAATACTAGTCTTTTACGTATTTATCGATGTCCAATCTCGATAATACTCTGACTAGGGATATTTAATGATTTATCCTACGTAGACTGATACTGTCTCATATCATTCTCCGTCCAAGAACAAATCATAGGGACCTCTCATCATTTATATATCTAGGTGAACTAATCACAAATGATAAGAGTGCAATCTCCTTTGTCACATAGTTAATTTGTACAACAACACCATGATCTGTACAAATAGTGACGCTATGGGTCATAATTGTCCAACAATCTCCCACTTGGCCTATAGCCAGTCACTCGAGTCTCTGACACCCGAACTATGTATGGTTGGCTCAAACTGCTGAGAAAAGCTTTCGTCAGCGGATTTTCATGATTATCGTCTGATACGATTTATTCGATCATCACATCGCCACGATGTATGATCCGAACGGATCAGATGAATAGTCGAAGTATGTATCTGGATCGTTGATGAGACCATTAATTCTTTAGCTTATATTGACGCCTAGCTCAGCTGCTAACAGAACCATATCTAATCTAATTAGATTTGTTATTGACCCAGATGGCTTCTATTGCTGCTTCAGCTGCTGCAATTAACCCGCATTTATTGTTTATTCGGTAACAGTATCTTGCTTGGAAGATTTCCAGCTCACTGTACCGTTATTCAAAATGTATAGTACCGTTGGGACTTTAGTCGTCTTTATCGGTTATAGGAAACTCGCTACAGTGACCCCAGTCACTTCAAGTTCTCCTTCTCCATAGACTAAGACAGCATCATTAGTTCTCTAAGATACTAACGGATGTTCTTAACATCAATCCAGTGACTTTCACTCGGATTGGCCTGTTTGTGAATTCATATGCTCAAAGCGTATGAGACACCAGGTCTCGTACATTTTTCAATGTACGGTTTCTCGGAGAGTATTTCGAAAGCCAAGCTTTCGCCGATAGTTATTTTATGGGAATATTATTTCCATGAAATGACATATTATCATTATTTTATATAGAACAGCCAATGTCAGTGCGCTCCCACTAACCCTTTTATATACACAAGAATCATTTCGTTTTGAATTAAATCATAAATCATTATGATTACATCAAAACGATAATTCCAAGAACCTAATGCTTGCTTCAATCCAAACATGGATCGAATAACCCGCAAACCTTGTTTGCTAGTTACGTCAAAACCGACAGGATGTTGTAAACATCCTCCAAAAGGTTTCCTTTTCAGGAAAGCGATTTTCCCGTAAAGCTGTCATATTTCATAAATGAAACATGCAGCATTAACAAGCATTATCCAAATGGATTTACCGTGGCGACAGGTAAAAGGTTGAATCATAATCAACACAATGTTGATAATAATACCTTTCCGTTAAAAGCCTGGCTTTATACGTTGGTATGTTGCCATCCATGTATGTCTTCCTTGAAGACTTATATAGTACCAATAGGCACAATGCCTTTTGACACATCAACTAGTATCCAAACTTGTTGATATACATGGAATCCATTTCGGACTATATGGCACTTTGCCATAATAGGGAGTCGATACCTTGTATCACTTCCACATACGTAGTCAGTTGGTATACCTCAATAAGATAGACATCTTTATGAGGTGAGATCAGAAACCCATACCCCAGGTTGTTTTCTGACTCTCTCCGACCTACGCGGTTATTGTGTATTCGAAGATTAATAGTAATAGTTGCATCCTTGATGAACTATATGTGTTCTATTAAGGATTCGGTGCCTTGAACAGTATTACTCCGATTTTCATCGAGTTTTACTATCCTCCCACTTACCACTGCATATCGGTATTCCTCTTAGGAAAACCGCATGGTGAGTAACAATCTAATTATTCTCTAGTGAGATGTATAAATACAATATTTATGGTATCCCTAGGATATCCTACATTTGGCACTTATCCAATTTGGGTTCTTGTTTGGTACCATCCAAACGTATGTCTAGCATCCCAAATCTAACAGGAATGTGAAACCCGGTTTCATTTCCCGTTCATATCTAATATGTTTATCTGTCAAACAGACATTTTATGGAACCTTATTCAAAATAAGTTCTGTACTGGTTAAAGCTTATCCATTGAAGGAAATGGTAGCTCAGAGCGACTCGTGATTAACCTTATCATGTCTAACAAAATTCGGTTAATCCTGTTCGGACACACCGTCAAACTGACGTGTTCCGGGAGGAGTCCTCTTTGAAAGAATACTACTCTTTCAAGTATACGAGAAACTTATTACTTAAGTATTTTCCATTACGGTCTTACCGTGACGGTTTAATACTATAGCCGATCTGTTTGTCTATTTCGTGTCGAAACTTAAAACTTTCCGTTTTGTGTTTCAAAAGAAACACATAACCATAACGCGATGCCACATCCGTACAGGTCACGAAATATTCATATCCACATCTAGGCTAGCTAGACATGGGCCCAATTGCTTCACTATGAAGTAGGGCTAACAGGTCGGTGGCATTTACACTTTTACCAAGTAAATGTGTTTTAGGCACTTTGTCCAATAAACTAGATTCATAGTCTTTATTTGAATGAAATCAAATTAGTCCTGGTACCCGCTCTGCAAAAGTGCGGATATACGATTCTTGTTTAATAGTGTCCCTGACAACTATGCCACATCCAAGTTTCTTAATTGATCAAATCAATTTGAGCTAATTGTTTGTCATGTTATATATTTGAGATATATTTATATTCAAAATATAAATGCTGTTATTCACATCTAATGTGTTTATCTCAATATCATCTTTATATATATAAACACTTTAGTGTTCTAGAATATAAAGGTTCACCCGCAGCGGTTTAAACACTGATATAGAGATAATGTATCTAGTCAAACTAGTTACATTATAACAGTTTCCTAATTTAGGTACACACCCGAGGGTAGTTCATAAACTTAGGTATCTACGGTTAAAACAGCAACTTTTATCCCGTTTCCAATTCGCAGATAAATCTCAATTGAAGTCAGTATCCTGTTCAAAACAGATTCTGAACATCAATATATATTTTATGTATCACACTAAGTATCTAAAATCTAATTTTAATACTAGCTGTGAACATAATTATGACAATCATTTTTGAAGTTAGAGTCTTGCTCGTCATCAATTCCTTCTTGGGATATGTCCTTTTATCTTCCTAGAAGATTATAATGATTTTGCCTTTGCCTTTTCCATATTCCGGTCGCCTTTGGCCAAGCCTCGGGTTTCTAGAATATCAAAGTAAGGTGCGCCTTGCGCTACTTGCCTTATTGCAAACTTTGACTTTATCTCCTTGAGATTAGTCATTAATTCTCCAAGAATTATTTATTGCAATTTTTACTTCTAAAATCTAATTTTAGATTTATAAAGATCCTTCAATTTCAGTATCATACTTTAAGAATCTAATCTTTAGTTCTGATAAAGAAATTAAGGAGTCTATAGACAAGTATTATGGATTAAGCACTAAAGTTATCATTACATGAATATTCCAAATATCATGTTCCACTTATTTGCTTAACTCCGGACTTAGGCTTAATATATTATTTTATCAAATAAAATAACTTATTAATTTCCAAGACCATCTTGAAATTTTGATTCCCATTAAATACATTTTCCCCAAGATTATGTTTTAAATGTCAATCTTTCAATTTATCTTGATTCTAATAGTCTAACTATTTAATCAACGATTTGTGGTACCTTTTATTATAATGATTATAATAGTCCAACTATATAATCAAATATAATTTAAATCAATTAACCTCAATTAATTGATTACTATAATCAAATTATAAAATCAACTGTAAATTGAAATTAATTAATTCAAATATATTGATTAATATAATCCAATTATATATAATCAACTATAATACAGTCCAACTGTTTATTAAAACAACAATTTAAATATTAGTCCAACTAACATTTAATTTAACGATGAAATAATTTGTGATTGAGCGCGTATGGCGAGTAATTGAACGAATATTGCAAATTCAATTCTTGCCTCCCACTATTTTTCGGCGAGCCTCTAACCCTCTGTCGAGTACTCGGGAAACCGTGTTTCCTAGTGGGCTAGGATCCCGTTAAATATCACACAATCTTGACTTTGGCCAACAAATTGTATGATAATTAACTAGGTAGATCTCTAAGATCAATTGGATCGAATCCAATTCCTAAATCCGGTAGGAGGACATCCAAGTCCGAAACATATATCTTATATATGTCAATACATCCAATGTATTACCTAACCTTTTTCCTCTCAATCAACTAAGCATTGGCTTTGGCACAACAAACTTAGTGATCCCAGTCAAGCGCGACCCATTGACCATGGAAAGCTTCGTAATCAATGTCGATGGACAAGAAGTGGTCTTGACTTTGGCCAACAAACCACAACTTGGACAAGACACTGATATGGAACAAAGCCTTCGTGATTCAAACACATCTTCGACAGACAAACCAACAAACCAATGCCGTCTAGGATCTTGAGTGAGAATCACTCAATGGAAGGAAAGACGCTTAATATTGTTTGAGGGTTTTTCGCGTGCAAATTGGCAACCAATTTATTATCTTTGTTAAGGTCTCATCATCATACACCCTTAAACATGCATTCTAAATACATAATAAAGCGCATATGTAAAATAATAATGATATGCGGATGGATACTTTTACATTGATCCTAGATCAAATCTCTCTCTTTCTCTCTCTCGCTAGCACATGTATTACTTCTACCCGTTACACTACACTTCTAAATAAACCTCATTTACATTGAGGGGAATAGGTGAGAAGAGAATACAAAGAGTATAGAGGTGATAAGGCTGGACACGCAGGTCCAATTAATAAATCAAATTTATTTCAACAATTTCTAAAATTGCCCCACCCATCTAATATTCATCCGATATACATTATTCATGCATCGCAATGTATTCATACAAGCATGTTATCAATCAATCTAATCCAATTAATTAATCTGATAATTAGTGATCATCCAATGTTCAAACAACGATTTGATTTTTGCTCGAGTCAAACTCGTTTTGCGAATAAGTACTCAAAGTACGAATTCTTGAATTAAATTAAATTACATAATTAAATCCAATTTAATACGCATTTAATTCTAATTCACTATTTAATTCCAAATTAAATATTACACTTTATTAATAAACCTTTTACGAATTAAATTCCAAATTTAATCGCAACGGGTCTCTAAGCCCGATTAACATCTAATGTTTATTTAATTAAAGTCCAATGGGCTTTTAATTAATTTCTATAAGGCGTGGACTTTTGGTCAACTCGGGTCAAACCGAATAACCAAAATCCAATCCGGGAGTTACCCCATAAGCCTTTAAATTAATTTTGGCCCATTAGGCCCAATTAAATGATTAAGGTCTATTAAGTCATAATTGAACTTTATGGATGCGGTTTTGGGCCCAATTGGATCCAACCAAATTGGCCTAAACCTAACTTGGTACAACCAAGCCCAAAATCCCAATTACAACATTTAAGGCCCAATTTCCAAAAACAAGCCCAATTAATTAACTTATAAAATTCCAAATTTCATAATTAATTAACCTAAGTGTAATCCATAATTAGCCACCCAATTAATATTTCTAAAACATCAATTAGCATAATTAATCATGCACTTGACAACAAATAGTGTCCAACACAATTTATCAAAATCAAACCCATTTTACATGCTTCTTTATTCTCGGCAATTATGGGTTTTTTCATTCCGATTCGGTTTCAATCCAATTGAATCCACAATCATCATTTCCCAAATCAATTCAACTCATCCAATGAATTAAAATAAAAAACACAATGAATTTCATGTTACTTGAATTCGGCCAAGCCTACTTTAATTTGGGGAAAATTGTTCCAAATCAAAATTCAATCCAATTGAACTTCAAATTAACATTACCCACTTGTTTTAAGTTCATCCAATGATCAAAAAACAAAAAATCACCAAGAAATTAGGGTTCTTCAATTTCGGCCATGCCTCCAATTTTGGGGAAAACTTGATCCAATCAAATTTCATGAAATTGAACATACACAACTTCAATTAATCAACATATAAGCATACTTAATCAATCAATTTAACCAAATCATGCTTCAATTGATTTTACCCAATTTCAAACCCTAACTTTTTCATGCTTGATCAAAGCTCATAGATACCATTGTTGGTTTCTAATTAGGTCCCAAGATCATGAAATCAAGCAAGAAATTCGCATGAATACATCAAAGAAGTAAGGCGGAATACATACTCACATTGAACGGTTTGAGATGCGAAGAACAATATGCGTTTTCTGCCTCCCTCCAAGCTCGGCAGTGGCTTCCTCAAGCAGTGGGCTGCTCGGTTTCACTGGTTTTTGTCTCCTCCATGATCGGCCATTGATGAACACCATGGAAGCTCCAAGCTCCAAAAATCGATTCCAAGCTCATGTGTAGGTTTCCCTATCACCATAGTATAAACCCATGTGTGTGCTAGCACTCCTTCTTCTTCTTCATTTTCGTTCGGCCAACCAGAAATTTTGAGAAGAAATCGGCAATGAGCCGTGAGAGGGAGAAGAGGAGGAAAGAGAAGGGTTTCTCTTTAAAAAAAACCGTAAAAAGAGAGAGAGAGTGTGTTAATTGAAAGAAAAATGTATTTAGGTTTTTTATTTTTCCAAAATTAAATCAAAACCATTTACCACTTTTCACTTTTCAATAAAAGCAAAAGTCAAAAGCAAAAAGCAAAAAGTGATTTTCAACCACTACATCAATCAATCAAATCAAGTGACAACTTGTCACATCACTCAAAGTGACTAATCATTTGACGCTTGATGCGACTAGCGATTTGACGCTTGATTTGACTTGCGTGCCGCACTCGAATTCGAAATGCGAATGCGCTCGCAAATAATCCCGGGCTCGGGTTCGCTAATTCCAAATTAACGAATTTTTCGTTGCGTCGTAATTAAACGATTACGCCTAACGAAATCACCATTCACGTCGCTAACGAATTAATTCTAAATTAATTCGTTCGCCCGAATTAAAATCTAATTTCAATTCCGCGTCGAAATCATATTTCGCATAATATATCGAATATATTATTTTATCGATTAATTCCAAATTAATCGTTCTCTCTCTTTAATTAATATTTTATCTCAGATAAAATATCTCTGTAATTAATCCTAGATTAATTTTATCTCTATTCTAATTAATCCCAGATTAATAAAGTGCGAGTCATACATCATCGGTGAATCTTCGGGAAGCGACCCATGAGATCCCCGGATATGTTGGCAGTAAATACGGTCGTCGGACTATCCGAACACGTAAGTACCTCGTACTACGTTTGTACCGATTTACAAGACAAGGTTGGCTTCTAACAAAGCGACATGCCTACCCAATTCTCCAGAAATATCCTTATAGGAATATGTGATCTATATCAAGCGTAGTATATCGTAGTATTGCGTATTTCTGTCCAGTATCGAATGTTCACGTGCTAGGCCTGGGGCTGGAATTGTGTCTGCCCCGTACGAAGCACATATCGGATGTCTGGCAACTAGTCTCTATAATCGGATATACATGACCTTGTCATAATATCCCGATAGCTCGAGCATTTAAGAGAATGTGTTCCGTATCCTACGTGACCATCATCTTCATATGACTGGAGTGACACTTCCGTCTTAACATCACACCCAACACACTACGATTCCCAATATACCCAGTATCGGCGTACACAGAACATGTTAAAGCCCTGGACGACCTCAACTAAAGTATATTGATTGTCGTAAGCATTAGCGGTGCAAGTCTCAGGTTAAGACCAAATACACCTACCCTGATTGCAGACTCTCATAGACACATAGTCATACTACCAATGGGATTCCGCGGGGGTCTATCCAGAGCGAAGCTGTTTCCCGTACCATCGGTAAAACACAACCTCCTATTACACTTGCATGAGTATCCTATACCCAAATATATGAGAACTATATTGTTGTGCCCTCACAAACGCGCACAAGTGTAATACTAGTCTTTTACGTATTTATCGATGTCCAATCTTGATAATACTCTGACTAGGGATATTTAATGATTTATCCTACGTGGACTGATACTGTCTCATATCATTCTCCGTCCAGGAACAAATCATAGGGACCTCTCATCATTTATATATCTAGGTAATCTAATCACAAATGATAAGAGTGCAATCTCCTTTGTCACATAGTTAATTTGTACAACAACACCATGATCTGTACAAATAGTGACGTTATGGGTCATAATTGTCCAACATGCAAGTGTTGGCCTGAAGAGATAGTGGGACGATACATGATATGAGTAGGGTGTGCCACGTCAAGTGGTTCAGATGGTTGTTTGTCCATGATGTGTTGTGGGTACCCGTAGAACTACTTAAAAGAAAAAAAAACTATGATAGATAAAAACGAAAAGAAAAAGAAATGGTGCTTACATAAGCAAGTATAGTTCATCATAATATTAATAAAGAAAAATAAAATAAGTCCCCGGCAACAGCACCAAAATTTTTATCACGATTTGCACACGTTATGCAAGCTCACGTATCGCTCAAGTAATATAAAAAGTGTCGATCTCACGTGGACTTATTATTAAACTTATTATTACTAAACCTACTTAACTAAAACTAAATAATTGATGAAGAATGTTTGATTAAACTAATTGACTGAAAATCTAAGTAAACATAAAGTGAGCTACTTTGGAAAACCTTATGCAAGAGAAGAACGTAGGGTTATAAATTCACATAAGCACGCAAACAATGAATTATTGCATTTTCCATTCAATTGGGTTATTGTATAAATTATTAACCTAGAATACTAAATTATCTACAAGCCTCTTTTGATGGTCAGGTAGAAATGATCAAGTCAATTACCTATATTTCTATGACAAGTAATTTAAGTCAAACTCGTTAAGTTCAGGTCTTAACATTGGCTACTATGCCCTGCAGGTATATTTCTATCATGAACGGAAATTTATTCTTTAAGAATGGGATCACACGTTATTATTCCCAATGCTAAACCCAAATTCCATTTTCCAAGTCCCTAGGGGTTTACCACAACTATTTATTATTGGCCAGACAATAAAACACGTTAAACACAGAGAATAATAAATAATCAAATAACAAAGCCAATAGAATAAAAAAACACGAGTTTAGATTAAATAATTGTATTTTGGATCCCTAACAACCCTAGATTAATGATTCAGCTACACATTTAAATTAATAAACGCAAACCAATCATCATTGCAAGCAAATAATTCATAAATATAACTGAAAGAAATAAAGGATAGAAAAAACTTGTATTTAGGTCTTCTTCTTCAATCTTCAATCCCAAGTGAATCTTCAGTTCTTGTCTTGCTCTATGTGTTGTTCTCTGTCTTGTGGTCTCCAAAAGTATGATATCTTATATATGGGCTAAAGAGAGCTTTCCTTCTTAAGTAGCATGAGTTCTTCATATACTAGGAATCGTGGATGCGTCGTGATGTTGGTTGTTTCACTCGAGCATCGTGACGTGGAACAAAATTACGTTTCGTATTAAAATTACATTGCGTTGCGTCGACACGCAAATGGAAGTGTTCTGACGCGCAACTTTAAGTTTGGAAAGTGGCCCGATTTCACTTTGATTTTGCTGATTCGTCACTCGATAATTCCGCTCTAGTCTTAATTTCATCTCGACCTACAAAACGTACCCAAAGCACATCAAAACGCTTATAAGACTCGAAATAACCTACCGAATGCAAGATAAAGGGGTGGTAAATATTGATATATTAATTGTTCATCATATTACTATATATATTCTCTGGTCTTTATCTAATATATATATCACTAAATCTCAGTTAATTTCAATCTAATTTAAATTAGATTGAATATGTATATAAAAGACAAGAAGTGCTACCATTAAATAAGTAATATTTTAAAAAAAAATGTTTGCTACTATTCATGAACTTGTCATAAATACGATATGGATTGGTGCTCAAAGTATCAACCCCAACAATCATAACCAATGAAAAACTATTTTCGAGGTTAACTCTGGTAAAAGATTTAGAAAAAACAATCTCGAAGATCCATATATCTATCACTCTCACAAATGGATGACATATCATATCTGATACACACAGGTAAACATGTGTAACAGTCCGTACCCAACAAACATCCAGAGGTTAGACCATAAAAAGTTTCTGACATACATGACATCAAAGTGTGGAGGATCACACATAAAACCACAGTGGCATCTCAAGTCAAAGGACCACATATACTATTTGACTCGAGAAGACATCATGTTGACGATTATGTGAGTTTATCTATTAGGAGTCTTCTGTGAGTCATTCAGTGCCCATCCACAATTAATATCTACATATCTATTTAGCTTCCTAAGGTCATGGCTCATTGAGATAAACCATCGAAATTGTATCTCAATATACGACAAGTACTAGTCTGGTAGAGTTACCAACCGAACCATGTCAGTAAATCACGACTATGAATTTTTTTAAGAATAAATCTTATAGTTGACATTTCTGAATGTCAATTATAACTCATTGTAACTATGTTACTATGATCATATTCATGGGTCTTTGTCCTTTTCGTACATCAATCTAAACCCATTTAGATTAATCTAATAAATTAGATTACCGATGTACGTAAAAGACAATGGGTGATACCATGTACTAAATATTGTAATAGGAAAATATCGATGTTCGAATTATAATTCGTATAATAATTACGATATAGATTTATGCTGGAAAAACAACCCTTTTTTTAAACTGAAGTTTTAACTAATTTCACTTAATTGTTTACGTTAGTTGGTACAATAAGAAAAAAAAATTGACAACTACCACTACAAGAAAAATGATTTTATCCCCACTAAATGTCATTTTTTCGTCATTAAAGCTTTTAGTGGCGAAATTGAAAATTGCCACTATTTTACCACTAAAAACGCATCACTAAAGGTATTAGTGGCGAAATCAATTTTTGCCACTAAAGGCAAAACTTCAATGGGGAAACAAAATTCGCAAATTTTATTTCCCCACTAAAAGTCTGTTTTCTGCATTGAAGCTTTTGTTTCTAACGAAAAAAATAATTTCTACATTTTTAGTACACTATACAATAATTTGTATTATAAAATCTTACAAAACAAAAAAATATAGCATTTGCATTAAATATATATAAATATAAATTTGTAATTATAAGCAAAAAAATATATATTCTGTTATAACATCAAAACGGACAATGATCAACTAATTACAATTCAAAATCAAAAGTTATTGCTTCCATCTTATATCAAAGTTTACACTTTTTCTAAATTACAAAAAAAAACTTCGAAAAAGATCATCAACGAAATCATTCATTAAATAAAATTAACTCCTTAGTTGCCCACTACCTTTTCCAACCAATCAACATAGTCATCTGCATGCATATGAATATAATTAAATCAACATATATTAATATCATATCAATAGATAAATAAAAGCTAATTATAAATATAAAATTAATATCAAATAAATGAGAAAAATTCAAGCTCTATACATCCTATGTGACTAAAGAGGCCAACAATACCTTTTTTTTTCCTCACTGTATCTGGGAGACACATTAAAATCACATACAATAAACATAAGACACTGGTCTAGTCCATGCCAATAGAACTCCCTTCAAAGTAATTGTTGAAATATAATCATTTCCACATACTAATACAAAAAAAGAGAACTTAAAAAGGCATCATGAAATCATCCAGCACGAGAAGTTCAAGTGGCTCAAGCATCTTTGTTTCTTTTTTTTGAGACATGAGAGAATGTTCAAGCGCCTAAATGTAAAACCAATAAATAGCTTTCAAATATTTCAAACTTAAATGGAAGTTAAAAAAATAACATACAGTTTTCACCACACAATCGCATTGCACCAAAAGATTCTTACTTAATAGAGCATTGGCAAAATCTTCAGTTTCTAGGTTCCTATCCGATTCCAGAATATCTTTAACCTCTGGATAATTTCTCAAAAAGCTTACAAAATCCTTACCTCTAAAATATTCCACTCGTGTTTCCTGTAACACAGCCCACCTAGATTCCAAATCCCTAAGGTCTCTCACCTTCTCAGTAAACCAACTGAAAAACATCCTTCTTGGCAGTGTGTTTCTACAGAAAGTTAAAAAAAAAAAATACATATATAAAAATTAGATAGCAAGGTAAAATAAGAAAACAGAAAAAGTGGGTGATCCTATGATCAGAAATATATCAGTCAGATATCTCCTCCTCCAACTGCTTCTTCTTAGCTTTCTCTTCATATGACAAATCATAAGTATATTTTCAAAGGGAGGTGAACTGTAAAAATAAAAATAAACAAGAAAGAAACCATTAGCAATGGTATGCTACTTATAAAAAGAAGCAACAATGTGAGAATGATTGGTCCAAGGACCACTTAGCTTCTTCCAGTAAAAATGATTTATTTCCAATTCAATTCCATTAAGCCAAAATAATGATTTTGGTCCAAACAAAGCATATATAAACTCAATTCAGTTTGTAAATGAATTCAAAGCATAAAATTTGACAGAATTTAACACAAATTAGTCTACAGAATGTCAACTATTTCCTTAAGTATCTCTTTCTGGATTCCAGTGGTAATAACAACAGCTTCCTGCATAACATCGACTTCATTTTCAGTAAATGTGTGCAACAAATAGACACACTATTTCGCATTTATTGACTCCAACTAGAGAAACGCCACTTAAATCAACAAGCTACTTATATAAATATCGATTTTACATCACTCAAACATGTCATGAAACCTTGAATCATATTTTTATAACTCAAATGGAAAGTGCTATGAGGTTTGATAGCTAATACAAATTTTGCATCATCAAGTTCATATATGCGTATCCTCCAAGGAGATATGGCTGCTCAATATGTCCACACAGACACACATCGACACGTCCACTTTTGATGAAAAGAAAATAAACACTTCCACCACTTGCAATTCAAGGAACCATAAAAAAACTGTAAGAATAAAGAATTTACTCCCAAACTTAAATTGTCATGCATAGCTTCTAATTCAACAAAATACAAAGGACTGCTTTAAACACAATATGAGATGCCTTCTTCTACTCACTACTTAGTATACATTATATCCCGGCCATATGAGATGCCTGAATTTCAATGCACCCATTTACATTAAATCATAATAACTCGAGTACTTGACTAACATGTTATGAAATATGAAGCCTACAAGGTTAAAATCTTTTCCCCTAAACTCATTATGTATTTTTCCCAAGGTATACACTCACCCACTCCACGCACTTCTTATAAAGAAGACCACAAAGGCACAAACAATTTAAATAAATCTACTGCCAAGATTGATGTGAGGTGAAGTAGACTCCAGGACTCTTATTTGCACTACAAGAAGCCTAAAAAATAAAATCTTTTATCCTAAATTCCTTAAGTGTTGTTAAGCAAGGGTCTTTCAATAATCCTAAAATACTTACAAGTTAATCACCCGTATTTCTATCAAACTCAAGAACCCTGATGACCAGAAAAGTTTAAATACATCAGTTAAACCATATATCACAAATTATCACTCCAACTACCACAAATAAAAAGGAAAAAAAATATTTTAATAATTGGAAAATTTAACCTAAAAATACAAACGTCTCTCATTAAGGACACATATTAACAGAAAACCACCATAATTTAACACACCCTGAATCTTATCCACTCACAAACAACTATCAAAAAAACTAACCAGATGGTTGACGATGTGTGAACCGGATGTGTCGCCTCTAGAATTGCATCACCCGCATCCTCGAAACTCAACCCCCGCCATCCCCTCCACAATCTGACTAGTACTAGTATTACTACTGTTGTTCGCTCCTCTTTGGAAAGTGATGACGTGGCAGCGAGGGAATCCGAGTGGCGGTGCTGGCTGTGATGGTGATCGGAGGAAGGGAGTGCAGAGTGAGAATTCAAGGGAGCGGCTGGAGTCCTTGTGGTTATAGGGTCCACCGAGAGAGAATCGGAATGTGTTGGCCAAGATACCGGCGAGCGAAATTCCAGATAGGCATCGAAATCTGACTCGCCTTGGGTATTGAATTCGAAGAAAGTGTAGGTGTCGGTCCCCATGTCCGGCTGCGACGCCGTTTCCCCGGTAAATTATTGAAATTGTGGATATTTAGGGGTTTGTGGATATTGAAATTGTGGCGAAATTAATAGAGAGGGATTAGGGTTCAACGAAATTTAGTTGAGGGGGTGGGGGAATAAATTTGGCCTGTGAGGGAAAAGTAAGGATTTGTGAAATTTTTGGAGTTCAATATTTTAGTCGCGAAATCATATTTCACCGCTGAACGTTAATTTTATTCACTAATTTCAGCACAAGAAATTAATTATTAATGAAATTTATTTTTCTAATATTTTTTTGTCATTAAAAATATAATTTCTTGTAATGTACTGTGGCAATATTTTGAAATAAATTGTATTAATATTCGTTATTATTGACTTTTATTATAGTTTTGAAAATTTCTTGAATTATACCATATATTTGTACAATGAAGTGGTGAGATTAATGCAAAAGAAATAAAAAGAAAAAAATTATGATGAGAATTGAGAGAATGCCACTTGATGGATTGTAAAATGAAAATAAGGGAATGAGAATGAAAGAAATGTTTACTTATTAAAAGTTAAAATGAAAATGAGATTGAATATGTTGACCTACTTAAGATAAAGAATAAAAATCTCATTCTCATCACCTCAATGAGATATTATTGATGGGAAATTATAAGATTACTCATAAAGTAATTAATTACTATATTAATAATTAATTAATATTAATTTATAAATAATAAATAAAATGTATTAATAATTAATAATCAATAATTAATAATAAAATAATATTTAATATTTTAATAAAATAATAATTTAATAAAAGAATAAATTAATATTTAATAATTTAATACATTAAAAATTAATTAATTAAAATATTTAATTAAGACTTAATTTATAAATAATTTAAGTAAAACTAATCAATATTTAATAATAAAATAATATTTTATATTTTAATATATTTAATAAAAGAATAAATTAATTTTTAATAATTTAATACATTAATAATTAGTTAATATATTAATAAAGTAATAACTAATTTATAAATAATAAATAAAATTAATCAATATTAATAATAAAATAATACTTAATATTTTAACCAAATAAGAATTTAATACATTAGTAAATAATAAGTAATAAGTAATAAATTAATATGTAATTATAACTAAGAGCATTTTTATAATTTACTAATAATTCATTCTGATTATTAGATAAAGTAAATACATTAATGGTAATATTATTCCATTCTAATTACCATTCATACAGTTAAATAAATAATTTATTCTGATTCCGATTTACTATTTCAATTTCTTTTCATTTCAATTATACCTCATTTCGATTACAAATAAGTAAAAGCATAATTAATTTCTTCATGATCTTACTGCTAAAACCGACACACATATTAACTCTATACAAAAAAATTCAACAAGCTGGGGTCCATTTGATTTTGGACAAATCAAACGGTCAGTATTATTAGCAACATAATCAAGACTAAGAAGAGCCCTTCTTCCTCAGTTTCTCCTGCCTACGTCGATTCCATGAGAATGGTACCACCTGTTTCAATCTCTCATACATGCTTCCCTGCCGTTCACAAAAATGCAAAATATAACACATCAAAATATTTGAAAAGATGATGTTACAATAAATTTGATTAAAAATTATACAATTTATATTATAAATTAAAATTTTGAAATTTCTTTGAATAACTCTAATTTTAAGTCAAAGGACATCATTCAACTACATGTGTCGACTTTCCCAAAACCAACTCTGTGTGAATGTAACACCACCCAAAATAAAAGTAAGCATGGCAATGGATCGGCCTGAGCCCGATAAGTAAGTTTTAGGCTCGATTTTGGGAAAAATCCGGCCCGAACTGTTACCGGGCCGGACTAGCCCGACCCATCTAGGCTTGGACTCGGACCGGGCTTTACTTGGCCCAATTTTTTAATATAAAAAGTTATATATATATATTATTTATTTTAAGTCTGGATCAAGCCCGAACTTTTTTACTATTCTGGAGTGCATTCACCACCATGGAAAATTTTAAAATGCAACGATATAACCATTTAATTATACTTTGTCATCAACATTCCTCCCAAACAAAGTAGGATGTCATAATATTGCACAATTTTTAAAATTTTTATGTAATGAAAAACTCGAGAATATATAAATTAAGACCACTGAAAAAAAAAATGAAAGAAACAGCCTAAAACTACCGTATGAAACAACATCAAAAGTAAAAATATGACGATGGAATCAAAAATAATTTAGATTATAATTAAAAACTAAACTTACTAAAAAATAAAGTGATTTTGATTGAGAGATGCTACTCTTGGCCCTAGTGATCGTCACTTTTGTTCCAGCTCTGTAACGAACCTCGTCACTTGGAGCACCAATGGTGTCACAGTCTCCTTTAAAGTCGGAAAATAAAAAGTCAAAACCACCACCAACCTCCTTATTACTATTACTACTATTCTTTTTGAAACTTCCCCACCTTCTTGACCCAAACAAAACCTTCTCTTTCTCCGCCGCCTGACTCCGAAACCGAAACGACCTGCCGCTGCCGTAAGGCCCGTCAAGCACCGTTGTGGGAGAAGGCATGCAGGCCGGTACTTTGGCGGCCTGATCAGTTAAAAGCCTGCAGGGCGGAAGCTCCAAACACTTTACTACACTCTTAGCAGCAGGTTTATTGTCTCCTCCGGCAAGGCAACATGCCCTAGGCTTCCCCGGAGCTTCCTCCCACTGAAATGGAACTGAAGCTAGGGTTTTGATCGGCGGCGTTAACATCCCCGGTGGCTCAATCCTTTGTAAAGAAAACAAAGATAGCTTCGCTGGCGGAGTTGAAGTTAGCTCTAACTCTGAACCCATTTTTGTTTTTGTTTTTGGAAGTTATGAAAGCTGAGAAGTTTTACATATAAGAGAAGTGACGAGGAGGAGCGGTTTTTTTCTCATATAAAAACGCTCCTGGCGCTTATGCTTTCACGGGAAAATGCAAATTTTCTTACAAGTTATTAAATTAAGATAAAAATGTAAAACTGATCATCTAACTTTCATGTTTTGTCAATTCAGTCTTGTAACTGTCAGTTTTGTCAATTCAGTCATTTAACTTTCAATTTTTGTTAATTCAAGACTCCGTTACAAATTCGCCGTTATTGTTACCAAAACGACGCCGTTTTCAATTTTTTTTTTCGGAAAAAAAAAAAAAAAGAGAGAGAAGGGGAACGATCTTCTCCCCTTCTCAGAAAAAAAACGACGCTGTTAGATTTTTTTTTTTTAATTCCGAAAAAAAAAATTAAAAAATAAATGAAAACGGCGTCGTTTTGACAACAATAACAGTAAATTTGTAACAAAGTCTTGAATTGACAAAAATTGAAAGTTAGAGGACTGAATTGCCAAAACTGAAAGTAACATGACTAAATTGACAAAACATGAAAATTAGACGGTCAGTTTTGTATTTTTACCTTAAATTAATAATAACAATAATAATTAGTACCCACATTTAGAAATCTTTCTGATTTTGATTGGCTGGCTGTTCTGAAGACCATCAACGTTAAAAGGGAAAAACAACATACTTCATAAAATAAACAAATACACCCACTGATTTTTAAAATGGAGATATGCACTCTAAATATTAATAAAATAACATATACATCCGAAAGTTTAGTCAAAAGGTTAGTTACATCCTAAAATTTCTTTCAATAGCTAAAAAGTTAACTATATAAATTATATTATCAAATTAAAATATTTACGATTCTCATCTCATTCTCTCAATTTGAAAAATATATCATTTTTATGAATTTTTTAGGATGTATTTACCATTTTTATGAAACTTTAAAAGTGAATATATTCTTTTACTAAATTTTGAATTATATATGTCCATTTTTAAACTAATAGAATATGTTTATCTATTATACGGAATTTTAAGGATGTCTATATATTATGTTCCACTTTATAAAAATGAATCAAACAAAGAAACTAATTAGAAGGTTAAGTTAATGTGGTCGTAGGAGTACTGGCTTGCAAAACATCTTGTAACCACAATGCCTGTCAATCAGTTGGGTCGGGTCGATATAAGATTTATGGATCTTGATTCTAGTCTAATCATATAATCAGGATAAAAAATTATCTCAAATCTCTACTAAAAATTTTAATTAGGACAAAAAATTATTCCAAATTAATCTTGTTTAGGATTTGAAATTCTTTTAAAAACTGAGTCGAGGCTTATCATAGATTCAATATGAAAATTATCCTAAAACTTATCTCGATTTTTAGTCAGGATAAAAAAAATTATCACGAATCCTTACCAATTTTTTTTAATCAGGATGAAAAAATATACATGAATTTCATACTAAATGATACGAGATCTCAACTCCTGATCGAGATTCGAGATTTTCTATAAACCCTAATAACCAACATTGTTTTGAAAATCGTTGAGTCCGAACCGAATAATCCTTCAAAACCATTGATCAAAAAAATCTTAGAAAACTAGTGAATTGAATAAAAATCGATGAACTGCTAAACCTCGATTTTTTAACCCTAAATAATAATAAAAAATTATAACCTAATTTTTTAAAAATTCCAAACTTTAAACTAAAAAAAAAAATAAAAAAAATAATTCTAAAACGCAGTCGTTTTAGATATTTTGATTTTGGAATTTATGTTGATTAGTTAAATTAGTTTGGTGTTTAGAACTTCTTGTGTATTTATGTAAGAATTAATGTTGATGACTATATTTGTTTTGATATTGGAATTGATGTTATGGTATCAATGTTAATGACTAAGTTTGTTTTGATTTCATAAAATATTAGAATTAAAGATTTTGTGTGTGTATTATAAATTTTAATTAATTAAAATTAATTATGATATTATGATGATATCAGTCGAACCGTTGATCCATTGAACATTTTAAATAACGGTTTAACCACCAGTTTAGTTTTTAAAACACCGCTAACCACCTTCATATTTTGTTAATTTAGATTTTAATGTTTTCCAAAGACCTTTTTTTTAATATAGGGTCCATTTATTTGGCAATAAAACGATTTCTGGAAAAATGTTTTCCATATTTCATGGCGCTTAGGACACTTAAAAAAAAATTGGTTAGTATAAACTATTTTCTGATTAATGAAAAGATAAAATCACTTTTCATAAAATGACTTACGAACAATTTCGTAAGTCATTTTAAGAAATATTTTCTTTTGTCTAAAATTTCCATAACCCACTTTAAGGAATGATAAAATTTAAACTTAGACCCGAATCTGCATGGATCTAAGTCGGGATATGTTTTGTGGATCCGGATCCATATCCAGATCCGGATCCATACCCAAAATCGGATGCGGATATACTCATTTCAGATTCGGGTATACCTGATTGGACCCAGAAATCTATATTTTTTAATATCTTTTCAATTATATTTGTATAAAATTATGGACTCGGGTCCCAAAATTTTGGATCCGGGTATACCTGAATCGGATCTAGAAATTTGGAATTTTCAATCTTTTTATAATTATATTTGAATGAAATTATTAAAATAATGGATCACGGTCACAAAATTCCGGACCCACGTGGATCCAGATCCAGGTATACCTTGATTGAATTCAGAAATGTAGTTTTTTTAATCTTTTTTTTTTCAATTATATTTAATGAAATTAATCAAATTATTGACATAGGTCTTGGAATTCCAGACCCACGTGGATCTGGATCTGGATATACTCACATCGGATCTAGAAATCCATATTTTTTATATTTTTCAATTATATTTGTATGGAATTAATAAAATTATGAATAGTGAAACTTCCAATCTTGTAATGAAGAGATTTGAAATTAAATTTCAATATCATTCGTTTTCAAAATTATATTAAATTATAAAATAATTTAATAAACAATAAATGATTATCTCATATTCATTTATTATAGAAAAAATTATATTAAAATTTATATAAAGTTTCAAGTGTGACATATATTACTAATCATAATGATAATTACAATGCATGTGAGTTAATAATTGGACTATCCAATTACATTAAATTTAATACAGTATATCGAGCTAGCACGTGGACTAAATGGACCTATAGTTTCGATCTCTAATAATCCAAGAATATTAATTAAAACTATTCAATTAAATATTCTGAATTATTAATTTTAGGTTATTCCATTAAAAACCTAAAATTGCACTCTCGTTGTTGTAGATATATTATATAAGCCGAACTACGTTGGTATCCATCGATATAGTCATTGCATACGGATTGACCCTTTATGAATATCTCATAATTAGAGATGGATCAATATATCTGTTATACCCCTCTAATTATTTTCATCTTAAGTATTATTGATCTGTAATGAACGATTTATTTATAACTATTATGAATATTAATCTTTTTATTCGTAATAGAAAGACTTGAACGCTCTAATCATACAAGTACTGAAACAACCCTTAAGGAAGATATACCTCTATTTCTCGCCGGAAAAAGTGAACTACATATTTATGTAAAACATCCACATGGATTTCTTCACTAACCACACCTTTGTAAATCAAAGGACATAGCCTGCCACCTTTATAAAAACTTGTTGCGATTTTATCGTACCGCAAATATACGGTGTCAAGTTTTAGTAGGGAGTGAATATCGAGTGTCGAATCCACAACAGGGATTGTAATCATATTCGCACTAAGTATTATAATTAATAAACTTTATTTAGAAGAAAAATAAATTATATTAAAACTAAAAACTAATTAAGCGAAAAGTCTAAATATTTAATTAAGGAAAATCAAGATGAGATAGATTCTAGAGTCTGATTTCACCTAGCTATCTCCTATGTAATTGTCATGTTAATAAATTATTACTCAGTTTCTTAGTTTATAAGCCAAAAATCCTAAATTATTGTAACTCCATCTCCCAAGTGCCGAGTGAAAATATTATTAATTACCGACTTCGATATCCCTATAAAAATCTAGTAATTAACAATTCATTATGCTCTGTGATTCTTTGTTAACGACTTTAAAGGAATTATAGGCCTCCCGAACTCTATAAAATTCCAAGGTTATATTTTCTAGATCCTATTCAAAATCCTCTCACTAGAGTGATAGATTCTAAATATGAAATCATCTAATTTGTGGCAGCAAACTAGAAGCATTAAACACAAGAAAATATAAATAAATTGAATTAAAACTTCATAATAATTAATTGGCAATCAACACATAGGTTCAAACATAGGCTACATCATCCTCTAGAATAAGAAAATTAGTTCATGACTAAATAAAAGAACAATAAAATCTGAGTCAATAACATATTGGACATCATTAGAGTTTAAAGAAATAAATTAGAAGATAAAACCTGAATTGAATCCTTTCATATTCGGACGTCACCAACTTCGTCTCCTCCTCTTGCTCTTCAATCCTCTTATTGGATCTCTCTAAATTATGTGTTAAGATCTCCCTAATTGTGTCTAATTCTCCTATTTAAGGTTTTGTACACACTTATTTATTTATACGGAAGTCATGAAGTCCTTATGCATATAGAAAAGTGATTCCTTACTCTGAAAATTGTCTGGGGCATCGCGACGCCCGCTTCTCTGGAAAAACACATGTTTTTATCATAACTGGTGGCGTCGCGACACCAGAAGTGACGTCGCGGCTCCAACTTCCCTGCCAGGATGAGTGATTTTTTTAATAATTTGCCTTTCCTGTGTGTTTTGTTTGCATTCTTAAGCTCCTTAAACACGTACGTTAGCCTCAAGATCCATGCTCTAATGCTTCCTATCAATAAAACATAAAACAAACTACGAAACATGTAAAATGACACGAAACCTAACGAAATAATAAGTTAAGAATGTATTAATAAGTGGGACATAAATCACACTTATCAAGCACCCACAAACTTAAGATTTTGCTAGTCTCGAGCAAAAGATTAAATAAAAAAATAAAAGTAAACAAACAAAAGTAATTTAATCAACTAGGCCACTTTTGTAGGGATAACGATTGCATTTAGCATATGCAACAAGCCTTTAAACCCCTAGGTGGCCCTAGTGTATAAGTTATAGTCTCATAAGGGTTTTAGCGATGACACCCACAAACGTCATTCACATGCACATACAATCATGCAAATATAACAAAACACATAAAACAGTCTCGGTAGTTGCACATAATATTATCCTAAAAAAATGTCTACTGATGAAATCTAAGAACCTTTAGAGTACTCAATGCTACTTAAATCCAAATTTTAATCAATAAGTCAGACTCACAGTGTGTGTGAAAATGTTCAGTCACAGCTTGACTTCTAAGCAAGCCAACTCGGTGATTTCGTCTCAAAAATTGGGATCCGATTGGTCTAACCAACCTAGATATCTTAAAAATTCTATTTATTTTCATATTAAGCTCGATATAATATGTCTTCTTTTTTCATAATCTTTCGACTCACCTACCCTTTAAGGTAGCATTTCTTCTCATGGTGGTCCTAACACTCGCCCATGAATAGCTTCACGTTTATCGATTATATGTGGTATATCTTTTTTTAAAAAGTATTTTTCTCTTTTT